>CM046442.1:115300959-115650959 GCA_025506515.1 Flaveria trinervia | reverse complement strand
TATAAAGTATATATATATTCTACACCTATTAAAACAAACACTCACACATACAAACAAACACAAATATATACGATACTCGTCTACACGAAACACACACATGTATACATAACACACACATATAATAACAATTACATACGAGCCGTAACAGAATAACAACAACTACATAAAGAATAACAATTTTTACATGGACCGTACCTATATGCTAAATAGTTTTGTTGGTGCGGGTATGGGGTGTCACTTCGGCGAGCTGTCGATTTCGGCTCGTGTCTTGCACAATCTTGATACATGACTTTAATTGAATTCAATCTATGAAATAAAACATCAAACCTACATATAAGATTAGATTCATGTACATAGATACACACACTAAATGGTCATCGATAATTTGATATGGTATATAATTTATATGAAATCATGGCGTACAATTCATTGATGTTGAATTCAACGGGGCAATGTCTAATTCCGTAAACCATTAATGTTTTTTTTCCTTCTTGAGTTCTCGTTCAACAGGCTACAAGTTTTGAAATATGGATGTTGATTCCAAGTAAGAAGACAATGATATATTTGTCTAAATTATTATTGGACACAATAGGGACAGATCTATGTGTTCTCCGGTAGAGGGTTAGGCATCCACTGAGATTTATGTGAATATATAGTAGAAAATTTCTAGTTATTTTATGCAGGTCCCTTCACAAATACTGAGAGGGACATAAGACACAATTGAGAGAGGGAGAAGAAAACAGAAGATTTTAATGACGATTTCACTAACTTAAATGAAGAATTATGAACCAATGATATTTTGGTTTAGTCATCTTTTTAAAAAAAGGTCCAAGATTCAATCATTGGTATTGACGAATAATTAATAACTTAATATACTAACTACTAACTACTAAACTTGTCATTAAAAATGAAGAATTATGATGCTTTAATGGAGAAATATAAAATGGTGAAGAATAATAATTGAAAAAAAAAGATGATGTACTTGGTATCTTGGAAGTAAGAGCATTCATAGTAGGTTATTCATTTTCAATTTGAGTATGTATCCTATATTATGTGGATAATTGTTAGTGGTTATAAGTAAAAGAAGGAAAAAGATATGGGGATTGCCGTGATTCCTTATATTTGGGTAAACAGTACAATCCTCATGATTTTTTTAATATTTTAAAAGTGATTGTAAGTAGCTAGAGGATTGAGACAATATAATGATCAATGTTTTCAGAGTCGGATAGGACGTCGAACCGGACGTCTTACTGGTTTGGTGGTCAAACCGATCGGACTAGTTGGACCGGATTTAACTATATTTATATATGTAATTAAATATATGTAATTTATATATGAGTATATATGTATTTTATAGTTATATATAAAACTTAACTATATTTGTATATCCAACACACTAATTTATGGTTCAACGACCCGTTTTTACCTATTAAAATGGAAAAAAAATACCAAAATCCGGTTTGAATTGGTTCGGTTTCCGGTCAGACTACCGGTTCGGGACGAATCGGTTCGACCAGACAGAACCGAATCATACCGAACCGGACCGGTCACCTGGCCGATCCCCCATCAAACCTTATCGGACCAGCCGGTCCGATCTGGTCGTAACAACATTGATAATGATAAATTATTAGAAGTATTATTTAATTAAATTAACTAATAAAAAATAGATTTTAGTGTAAATTTGAGGATGAGAATATGAAAGTTCGTATCAATACAAAAACATTTATGAGTAAAATGTCATTTCCATCCTTGGCGTTTTGTTGAATTTGTCATTTCAATTCAAAAATATTTTTTGTTATTTCATTCACTGTGGTTTATCAAATGTTGTCATTTCCATCAACTCTATTAACTCCGTTAAGTTCTCCGTTAAATATGAGGATATTTTAAGTCTTTTTAACACACTAATTGTGCAATTAAAAAAAAGTTAATCAATGAAATATTCAATTAAAACTAAAAAAAAAAATATGAAGCAACTAGTGAGACTAGGGGCTTCAGTTTAAAAGTTTTGCTTTACGCTAACTAGTTTAGAAACTCGTCTATTACACGTGTTTTATGAAAAAATAAAATAATAATTATTTGGTGCTATTAAAAATTAAAAGATAATTATTTGAGATAAAATATGCTTAAAGTTACATATAATTAACCATTAAGTAATTAAAAAATAACAATAATTTGTCAAACTCTAGTTTTTAAAGAAGTTTTGCTTTTAAAAAATAATGATTTTTAAAATCTAGAAAAAAATTATTTAAATGTTTGTATTACAAAACTTTATTAAAAATTAAATAATAAAGTTTTTTAATACACACATTTTAATTTTTTTGAAGAGTTAAAAAATCAATATTTTTTAAAAGCAAAAATTTTTCAATGATGAAATTTTGAAAAATTAGTGTTATTGTTTAATTACTAAATGGTTAATTATATGTAACTTTAAGAATATATTATCTCAAAAAAATATTTTTTAATTTTTAATAGTACAAAATAATTATTATTTAATTTTTTCATACAACACGTGTAGTAGACGGGTTTCTAAACTAATTAGCGTTAATCAAAATTTTTAAATTGAAATATCCGGTCTCACTAGTTGCTTCATATTTTTATTTTTAGTTTTAATTGAATATTTTATTGATTAATTTTGTTTTAGTTGGACAATTAGAGTGTTAAAATACTAAAATACTCGCATATTTAACGGAGAACTTAACGGAGTTAGTGAAGTGGATGGAAATAACAACATTTGGTAAACCACATTGACTAAAATGACAAAAAAAAGTTTTTGGATTAAAATAACAAAGTCAAAAAAACATTAGAGATAAAAATCACATTTTACTCCAAAATTTATTAACTAGTTTATTTATTCAGTTTTAAATATGAAAGTGTCTCATTAACCCTTTTACTTGCAACAAAGTTTTAAATTTAACCTTTTAAGTTTGATTTGAATTAGTATTAACCCTAAAATTAATATCTCCTTTTAGTTTTCACTATATTAGTGAAACACACGTGTAAATCATAAGAAACTAAAAGTACTGATCGTAAGTTCATAATCGATATATTAGGTTTTCTAGACTCTTTTGTGCTTAGCAAAAGCATGTTAAATGTATCATATTATTTATTAAATTAATGTGAATAGCTTTACAATATCATTAAGTAAAAAAAAGTATGGTTTGTTTACTACAACCAATCATAAAGTAAATAAGCGTGAATTGTTTTTCAATCTTACTTTGACCCTACTCGTTTTATCCAACCCAATTTGATTTCGATTGATTTCAACCGATCTATTTTTTGCCCCAACTCACATAAACTTCTGGATTCGTCATCGGCACATAAATAAATAAACCAAGAAAAAAGAAAATCTGGTCATCAATAGGGAGAGAGATGATAGGATAATTTACTATTTTTACCCTCATGTAATTTACACATGAGTCTTGTTTAACCTTCCTAATTAGCAATGATGAACTTAAAGAATAAAATTGTTACAATTATTAAATTAAAAGATGTTTTCTGTAATTTGTATTTGTATTGATAAATAATCCAATCCATAATTACTACTATACGTAAATGATAGAATCATGTGATTTACTTAAATTAAAGCATAATTATTGGTCATATTATGTAAAAGTATTAGTAATTTTTTAATAATTAAAATAATGTATACGCCGAACTTTATGTTACTAATATAAAGACATCTAATTTATAGAGTCAGGGTTTCATCATCTCTCTTCCCTCAAACATCAACTGTTTTCTAATCTCTACGTACGAAATTCATCGCTCTTGAGAGAATTCAAGAGTACGATTTACTTCACAAACTTTCATATATCTCATCTTTTCATTAACCGTAAAAATCTTAAATCTTGATATCTATGTACAGTTGTAAAGTCGTTTACTTTTAGGCACTACATACCCACACCACCCCCATCTAATCGCAGTTTGAAAACATGCATAACGTCATTGAGTTTAAGGCAAAAACAAGCGTTTGCAGGTTCTGTCAAATCTCATGTCTATAGTTTTTAAACATACTTTTGAAATTGTCGTTTGTTTGAGGGTGGTGTGGGTGTAGGAGTAACTTTTTCTGTATGGCTTGTGGAATAATTAATCACCGATTGCCATTGATTCAGTCGCGATTTTCTTGAATCTTATCGCAGGAAATTACACGATTTTATTGAATCTTATCGCAGGAAAGCGTAAGAGGCCGAGGGTTGTAACTTGTGACGAGGAGGACATCATCAGTAACTTGCCACAAGATTTGATCGATCAAATTTTAGGATGGCTTTCGATTAAAGATGCCGTAAGGACAAGCATTCTATCAAAAAACTGGAGGTACAAATGGACCACAATGAGTACACTCACTATTCCTGACCACTTCTCCACAAAGTCCTTAATAGTTAAGCTAATAGATTTATAAGGAGTGTAAACCATATTATTGTTGGGTACCAGGGCACACACACATAAACATAAACTAGAATGCTCTCTTGATTTAAAACAGAAAAGGTTCGAAACATGAACTTAAAGACACAAGACAAGGACGTGACACATCAAAACAGGAAATAAACTACCTACTACATTACGCACGATGTGGACCACTCATCCACATCTTTACACTACCTTGTTAACCACACAAACTAAAAATAAAGTACTAAAGGACAAAAGAAATCTCATGCAAAGATTGCATGCAGAAACACGTACAAACATAGAGCATTCTTTAGTAGACCACCTTACTTTGATGTTGTTGAATTACTTCTAACACCTCCCCTTAATTCAAAGCATCAACACTCCAAGATGCCTATGAAGGTAACTAAACTGATTAGGCCCCAAGGCTTTTGTAAATATATGTGCAAGCTGTTCATGAGTATTACATGACTTGAGCTCAACCTGATCTTCAACCAAACTTCTTATGTGATGGTATCGTATGTTGATGTGTTTACTTCGACTATGATGCCCTGGGTTCTTTGTTAGAAAAATCATTGAAGTGTTATCACAATAGATAGTTGATGCTCCTTCTTGTTTCTGTAGTAATTCTTCAAGCAAAGTCCATAGCCACACCACCTGACATGCAACAGTACTTGCTGAAATATATTCGGCCTCCGTTGTGGACAATGGCACAACACTTTGTTTCTTGGAGCACCAAGATACCGCTGCTGACCCAATGGAGAACACGTTGCCTGAAATGCTTCTGCAATCCTCGTACGAACAACCCCAATCACTATCACTATATCCTTCAAATTGTACCACATTCACTCTTTGATACCACAAACCAAGCTTTAGTGTGCATGCAATGTACCGAAGAACTCTTTTTTGCAGCTCCCATATAAGTCACTGATGGCCTGCTCATGAACCGAGATAACATTCCAACTGCAAAAACGATATCTGGTCGAGAATACATAAAAAGTATGAGTCAATCCGACTATACCAGGCTCGAGGGGCCTGTTTGAGACCGTATAGAGCTTTGTGGAGACAATATACTTTGTGTTCCTCCCCAACTTTCTTAAAACCGGGTGGTTGAGTGATAAAAACTTCTTCCTGCAGTGGACCATTCAAGAAAGCTGATTTAACATCAAATTGATACACCTTCCATCCATGATGTGCAGCAAGAGATAATATCAGGCGAATTGTTTCAAATCTGGCCACTGGGGAAAAAGTTTCTTCAAAATCTATTCAATACTCCTGAACATACCCTTTAGCTACTATCCGACCCTTGTATTTTAGTATTTCTCCGTTTGGCTGCATCTTTGTTTTGAACACCCACTTAAGACCATTGGACTCTTGCCTTGAGGAAAATCAACAAGACTCCAAGTGTCATATTTTTCTAGAGATGCCAACTCATCCATCATACTGAACCCATTCTCTATGTTGAAGTGCTTCATGAAATTCTCTTGCTCAATCATAGATAGGGCATATTGACAGGAACTAAAGCTACTAAAGTTACTTGGAAGTTCCTCAATATGTTCATAAAGATCATGTACGAAGTGAGTTCGAAGAGGAGCACTGCTTGAACTGCTTGATCCATCGTTTGAAACACTTACTCCACCATTACCACTTGACCCTGATACATGAGTTTGTGCACCAGTTTCATCATTGTCCAAATCAAGTGTACTATGCTGACTTGATGCTTTGAGTTCTTCTTGTTCCCATCAAGCTCCTTCATCAAATTTGACATCTCCACTTGTCACAATTAGCTTCTTTATTGGATCATACAAACGATAGGCTTTGGAGTTTGTACTATATCTAATGAAAATACATTTTACTGCTTTATCATCTAACTTCTTTCTTTGTGGACCCACTTTCAAGGCATATGCAATTGTCCCAAACACTTTTAAATGACTTACAGATGGCTTCAATCCAAACCATGCTTCAAAAGGCATTTGATTCTATATTGTTTTTGTCGGTGAGATGTTTAATAAGTAAATAGAGGTGCGACAGCCTCACCCCAAAAGCTGTTATTCAACCCTTTTTCTTTTAATAAACAACTCATTATTTCGACAACTGTTCTGTTCTTGCGCTCTGCCACACCATTCTGTTGAGGTGTGAACGGGGCAGTTAGTTGTCATGATATTCCATGCTCCTCACAAAACTTATTAATTAAATTCTCCAGATAAGAACTCACCTCCCCTGTCTGTTCTAAATGTGATAATTCTCATTCCGGACTCGTTTTCAACTTTAAACTTAAATACTTTAAATGAAGTAAAGCTGCCAGATTTCTTTTTCAGAAAGTATACCCAACTCATTCGTGTAAAATCATCAGTGAACAGGAGAAAGTAGTTATTACCTCCCAGTGATTGATGAGGCATGGGCCCGCAAAAATCTGCATGAACAAGTTGTAGAGGTTTTGATGCTTGCCAAGCATGATCAAGAAAAGAACTTCTTGCTTACTTTCCTAGAATGCAACTTTCACATGTGGGAATCAATCCCACCGTGGGTAGACTTGTAATCATGTTTTTCTCACTAAGTAATTTGAGAGCATGTTGATAAAGATATCCATATCTCTTATGCCAAAGTGATTCATCTTCATGCCCCAATGCAGCCAAGGTTGTAGCTTCGGTTTGTGTTAGATCCAAAGGAAAAACATTATTATCTGACATTTTTACTTTGCACACAACCTCGTTTGTAGCCTTGTGTTTGATTACACATGCCTCATTACCAAAATACAGTGTGTAGTCGTTCCTTATCATCCGACCAACACTCAACAAGTTATAGCCAAGCGCAGGAGCAAATTGAACATCATCAATCACCTTAATGTTCCCGGTAGGGACTTCGAGTTTGATTGTTCCTTAGCCTTCAACCACAATTGCTTTTCCATTTCCCATTCAAAACATCAAATTTATCGTTTCATCTAGTTTCTTAAACACTTCTTTCTGCCCCGTCATGTGATTTGAGCAACCACTGTCAAGAAACCATACTTTATGCATGTCTGGTTCCTTCTCACCACCAATTTCCATAAACAAATGACATTATTCATCTTCTTGATCATCCTCTCCCATTGTAGCATGAATCTATGGATCAGACCAGCATTCAGACTTGGTGTGACCATGGAGGTTATAGTTGTAACATTGGATCCGCCTCTACCTCTTCCGAATGAGGATCTCCCACGACCTCTCCCTCTCCCACGATTAGGACCATGCCCATGACCTCTCCCGAAAAAGGAGTCATCCTCTTTTGCCTGTAGCACTTGCCCTTCTTGATTGCCACTATCAGCCTTTCGATTGATCCATGCTTCATGAGATTGTAAGGACCCCATTAATTGATCATATGAAAGGGTTTCTAGATCTTTAGACTCTTCTATAGTCGTAACAACATGGTCCCATTGAGGAGGCAAACTTCGTATAACTTTCTCTACCACGCTTTGATCATAGACTTCTTCACCATGGGCTCTTTTTTATTAACTATTCTCTTTTTCTTTGGCAAAAACTCTGCAATTACTTCTCCGTCTTTCATCTAGAGAGTCTCAAATTCTCGTCTTAATCCTTGCAATTTTATTGTCCTCACTTTCGAGTCTCCCAGAAACTCAGTTTGTAACAACCGCCACGCTTCTTTTGTTGTTGTGGCCGCTGCTATGGTGCAAACACGATGTCGTGAGCTCCCTGCTAGATGATCGCAAGAGCCTTCGCATCCTTCTTCTTGTTTTCTTGAGCATGATCCTCATTACCTTCATTGGGAACTCCTTCATCAACAAACTCCCAGAGATCCTTTGAGCGAAGAATAGTTTTCATGCGTATATGCCAAAACTCACGTCCCTCACCCCTAAAGACTTGAACTTGTATTTGTTGGGACATTTCACTTGTCATCTTTCGTATTCTTGAATCTGCTCATAGCCTAGGCTCTGATACCATATGTTGGGTATCAGGGCACACACAGACATAACATAAACTAGAATGCTCTCTTGATAAAAACAAAAAAAGGTTCAGAACATGAACTTAAAGACATAAGACAAGGACGTGACACATCAAAAATAGGAAATAAACTACCTACTACATGACCCACGATATGGACCACTCATCCACATCTTTACACTACCTTGTTAACCACACAAACTAAAAATAAAGTATTAAAGGACAAGAAATCTCATGCAAAGATTGCATGCAGATACACGTACGAACATAAAGCATTCTTTAGTAGACCACCTTACTTTGATGTTGTTGAATTACTTCTAATGGTTATGATCTGTCACAATGGTCCCATTTGAAGTTTCATCTCTATATACCAAAGATACATCATCATAGCTACTGAGAGGTTGATATATGGATGTTAATCTTATCAACACGCGGTGTTAGGGATCTCACTATTATTAATTCATGCTGACTTTTTCGAACTCCATCATCCGTTTTCTCTTGTTTAGAGTTAAAAAAGTTGGTATTATATAAATTTAGGTTCAAGCCACCATTTAAGTTTCAGGGATTTCCCAATCTTGAAGATTTTCACCTTGTGAAAGTTGATTTTAGGGGTAATGTACGTACAAGAGTGATCAACCTCCCACAACTTAAGATGATAACCCTTGATAGATGTATTAATCTTAAAAATTTCCATATAAAGGCTGTAAAATTGGAGGCTTTGTGGGTCTTTGATTGCCTTGATGCAGTGTTACTTTGGTTATTAGACAACGAACACCTTGCTGAAGTGAGTATATCATTATTGAAACCTCAAAAACTCATCTAAAGTTTGAAAGGTTTAGTTTGGTGACAATGTTAAGTAAGTTGGCGAACATGGTGTCTTTTACCATTGATGATTTTTTCTTAAGGTATGATGCAAACATTAAAATCGAGATATATGTTTAACATATGTTGTTACTGTTATACTGATGTACTTTGGTTATGATGTTATTTTCTTTCACCATGTAGTCTTTGGCTACAGAAAAGTTTCCAAAGTGACTTCCGCATGCTGTTAAACGCTTAAGGAGTATAGAATTCCTAAACTTCGGTTTTGTTGATTTAGATCAAGTGAGAGGGGCTCTATGTATGCTTTGGAACTCACCTAATTTGCAAGAGATTCGTGTGACACATATGCATCCGGTAAAGAGTGTTAAATGTTTGTTGGTATACATATTCTTTTAACCTATACTAAAAAAATTGATTGTAACATATTTTTTTCACTCTTATGTTATTTGTAGTACTTACGTTATGTTGATTATGTTGATTTGGATAAAATATCTAATTATTGTAGGGAATATGTACACTTTTATATTTAAAGATAATAATTCTAATGATACTCTTGTTTGTTATGTGGAATATTTTAGTACCATATTGTTTACAAATACGACTAGAAAAATAAATATAAACAATGTTTATGTACCAAACTTGATTTGAACATCCGTCTTTAGTATATACTCCAACGAGTCTTCATATAATATTCTTGACATGAGTCTTCATCACATTCAAATCTTCAACTATACCTCTTGACTGCAACAATTAACAAATAAAAAATTGACGGTTGTGGTTGAGGATCGTGTTAGACACAGGTCCCTTAAAACAAATTTTGTGTCTCTACTCAAGACAATGCGTCTGTCTCCCAGGGTACAACAGCCAAAGTAGTATGTACTACCGAAGAGTGTCTCGGCCCGAGAGATCACTAGGTAAAATATGTTTTATGACGTTATATGAAAAAATGTTAAAGATGATGGTGTATGAAGAACAATTTAAAGAGTGATTCTCTTTAAAAATTTTATAAAACTTGTTAAATCTAAAGAGAATAAAATTCTTTTTCTTTCTTATTTTCTTTTCTCATCATGAGTTTGTTTATATACTCATACTAATAAGTTCACATTAGTGTGAGTTTTATGATTCACAACCAAAACTTTCATTTGATTTATGAATATTTTATGAGATTAAATTAAAACTCTCATTTTATTCATGACATGTTTAATATTAATTTTAATAAAAATTATGATCCATAGTAAATATTCATAATATTTATTAAAAAACTTGATCAAAACATAAAACATCTATGTTAATCAATACATGACTTTATTAACATTATGCAAGAAATTACAAAAAATTCTACAATAATCACCCAAGTTTTACTTTATTCATTCCGACCACTCAAATTTGAGCATCGATATCTAATTCATCTTAGCTTCATTTTTGACATGGTTAGTTCGTTACAAAACGAGAACTTAACTTTTTAGACTTTTAATACTACCTAGGTTGGGTTGAAAATTGGACATGGTTTTAATTTTTTATATTTATTTATTAATCTTAGAACTTGATTATTCTTTTAATTAAATATGAATATGTGCATTGTTATATGCTTAAAAGTTATTTTCATGCTCGTGTATGTTTTATCTAGATTGATTTCGTGACATCTAGATTAGCTTTCCACCTTTAAATTAGTTATTTTGTGTTTTTAATTTTAGACTTTGATTATAGATAATCTTAGAAGCATTGACTATGATTTTTATAGTATTTGCAATGCGCTACCTTATCTAGAACCTAGGGGTGATAGATATTTCTTAAAATCTCCTACCCGTTGCTTGTTAGGTTTGGATTTTATGAGAGCTTGTTTTGCCTTTCATTCATGGTGTTAGTGTTTTAGGGTATTTAATTAGTTTTAATTAAGTTGTCATTTATTTTAGGGTTGGGAAATATAATCTTGAAGATAATATGATAGAAAACCTAAGGGTGATGTTTTATTAGATATTTTAATAAACATATCTTGTGCTTCATACATGTCTTTGGTTTTGTTAGGAAGTAGCAACATACCTAGTTAATCTTAAATACATATTTTTTGAGATAGTCATACGAGTCATTGCCTTTGTTTCATTACATATTAATTGGATTCCTACCTAGGTAGTTATTTAACATATTTGATCGTATTCAAATTTCCAAGTTTGAATTCTTATTTGTTTATTTCTTCTACCGTGTTTAGATTAATTAATTTAAATTGTTTATTTTGTTTATTAACAATGACTTAAAACAATTTAATTAATTAGGTTAGAAGTTGATAGAGGTTTAGTAACGAAAGCCGTCAAACATGTCTCTAGAGTTCGATATCCGAACTTACCTTAACTTTATTATATCACGATCGGTACACTTGTTGTTTGTGTGAAGTTTAATTAGGAATTTCTAAATTTTAAAACTAATTTGTGAAAACATTTTTAAAATAAAATAATATATATTTTCAAACATCAGTGTGGTCTTAGAGAAGAGCATTAAACTCAAGATCCATGACACGATGCCATGCAGGATCCTTCATCGCTTGAGAGTAGGTTGCGGGTTCGAGATATGGGGATAAAGGATGTAAGGTGGTGGAGTTGATGAAATTAGGATTAAAGTACTTTGGGTTGGGCTTGGGTTGACAGGATGGACGAGGGGATGAAGGGCCAAAGGTGGAAGGTGGTGCATGGAGGCGTGGTTCAGGTGAGTTGAGGGGCGGTGGAGAAGTAGTTGAGGGTGGCGTAAGGGTTGGAGAAGGTGGCGAGTGGGATGGAGAAATTAAAGGTGGTAGAATTGGTGTTGTTGGAGAATTGTTTACTAGAGATGTAGTTGGAGAATGAGGGGGGAAGGTGGTAGGGTAACATGAGTGGCAGTGGAGGAGGTGGGGTGGGGTCATATGAGGGAAGAGAGAGGGAAGGAGTTTTGGAGGGAAGAAAGGAGTTAAAAAACATGACAGGAGGTTGTGAATGTCTTTCCTAAAAAGGAAAAATATGTGGAACAAATTACACGTGACAGGAATGATAGAGCCAGTTGGTGATAGGGTCAAGGCATTTGTATGATATCTAGATTTCGAGGCAAAGTAGCCAAGAAATACGCATGCCTTAGAGCGAGGTTGTAGCTTAGATGAGGTGTATGGTCTGAGCCACGGATAGCAAAGGCAACCGAAAGGTTTTAATTTGGAATAATTCGGATGGGTGGTAAATAGTACGTTGTTTGGGAATGTGTTGTGTAGAATAGACGTAGGAAGGTGGTCTATTAAATAGGTGACAGTTTGGAATGCATAGGTCCAATAGTGGGAAGGTAAGTGAGCATAATGAAGTAGAATAAGCCCCGTTTCAACAATATGGCAACGATGATGCTTGGCTACCCTATTTTGCTCGGGTGTGTGAGACGAAGTAGTGTAGTGAGAGATGCCTTGAGATGTAAGATAAGATGAGAGACCAACATATTCCCTACCGTTATCGGTGAATAAGGTAATGAGAGGTGTTTTAAAAAACTTTTCCACTAGTGTTTTCAATTGAGGAAAAAGTGTAGACACGTATGATTTGCATTTTATTGGGTATAACCATACGTATTAGAAAAGAAATCGACAAAGATAACATAATATTTATAACATCAGAGTAAACAAGTTCGAGTGGTTTAGAGGCAACAAAAGAATTTCGGCCAAATGGAAGATTATGACTTTTACTTAACGAATGGGATTTACAATGAAACAAATCATGTGACATTTTATTACAAGGAAGCTAGCAAGTAAAGACTTGAAAACTTGGAACGAAGGATGTCCAAGAGTGTGATGCCACGTGAGTAAAGAGCCTATTGTGGTTGTATATATCTGATGAGGTGAAGCAATAGTCTGTAGTAAACATCATTGATGTTCACTCCCTGCATGAGAGGCTCCCCTATGCGTAGATCCTTGACCAGAAAATGAAAAGGAAAAAATTCAGCGGATACATAGTTAGTTCGACACATTTTAGCAACAGAGATTAGATGATTTCATAAATGAGGTCTTCAAGCTTCAATTTGCCTAGGAGCTCGGATTCCAGTCCTATCTTTAGAAGGTAATTAAAGTGGATATGATTTTGTGGGGATCGGGGTTTTACCATTCCCAAGTACAATCTCATCCGGGCCATCGTATTCAGAAAGACGGACATAGAGTGTGTTGATTTGGGGCAGTGTTGGATGAAGCGCCGGTGTCCCACATCCAGGTCGGAGGCATGGCAGCTTGTTGTGGAGAAGTGACATTGACAACCGGTGCATTTGATGATGCGTTCCCATGATTGCGATAGTCCCTCGTGTTGTGACCTGGTATGTTACAGAATTGATAGTAAGATTAGTGTCGGCTGTTGCGAGGCTGGTTGGGAGCTGATTGGTTCCGAGACTGCCAGTGGTTATTGCTATTAGGTGGTAGATTGGAGCGTGGGAAAACAAACTTAACTTCTTCCATTAATTGCAGCAATATTTAAATACATTATACAACAATAATAGAAGAATAAGGAGGAGTAGTTCCAACGAATATTAAACTTTCTAGAACTATTTGAACTACCTAACCACGTGATACGTAACGTATATGAGATAATTACAATAATATGCAAAGTTATTTATTGTTAATATGGTTTAGAAGTTCTAGAATTATTACCAAGTTTACTTATTACAAGTTCACCTTTCATTGCAACTCGCCTTGCATTATCGTTCCATATAAGTAACTTGTCGTTCATTAAACTACATAAGTAAAGGATTTGTTGGGAACCATAACTAAAGGATTCCGGTCAAATAATCAAGTCAACCTAAACAAAAAAAAATAGTTACCTCTATTGATTTGCTTTCAATTAATTGGATAGATTTGCTTCCTATTAATTTGACAGAAAGGTATGTGCATACAATAACAATTAAAAGGCTATCTCACCATTAGAAGTTTATAAACGAATAAACGAATCAAGTTATAAATTTAAAAGTTTTAAAACCTAGAGAGATAATTTGAAATCTTATAAACAAAGGAATATATGATGAAATATTCTTTTGGATTTTACATTTCATTAACCACTCAAACATAATTTTATTTGAAAATTATATTAGTTTCTTAATTACATTCTATTTAATTTCATTATTTCTAACCAAACGTCCCCTAAAAAAAACTCTAAAAATGTAATTTAAAATTTAAAGTCAATTTCCCAATGAAACTGTAATTTAAACGGATATGTTTTGTGTAGATAAATGTTGTGATTAGTATGCAAAGATTGACTAGCTATGAGTTTATTTGATTTTTAGGTGGATGACTGTTTTTTTTCCATTGCACCCACATACCATAATATACTGAGTATAAATAACAGATTATAAGAAAGATGTATGTTTTTATATAAAATATGATAGAATAAAATATGATACATATATACACAATATTTTTATGTAAAATATGATAGGACAAAAGATGATATTGTTGGAAGAAATCAATCACGAAATTATATAAACGAAATTATATAAACGAAATTATATGTTATAGAAAGTCAATTAAAAGATCAACTGTGATTATTAAAAAGTCAAATAGGTTGTAGTTAGTGGGATTTTAGGTTGTGTCGGTTAGTTAACTAGCGCCGCCAATGTATGGACATAAATACACGTGTTCCCAAAAGAAAATTATTTTTTTTCTTATCTTTTCCTTTCATTTCTTTTTCTTTATTTTCATTTTTTTTCTTTCCATTTTCTTTCAATTTTAAAATATTTATCATAAGCTTTATTTTTCTTTCATTTTCTTTTTTCCTTACTTAAATAAACTCGTGAAAATAACTTTCTTACTTTTCTTCTATTTTATTCGTTAAAAACATTCTAGAACATAACTTTTTTCTTTACTTTTGATTTCTTTTTTTTCTCTCCTTAAATTGTTCATCCACAATCAATCATTGATTCAGGACCGCAGCATGGTACCAGAGCGCATGTTTAAAGATCCAATCTGTAAGGTCCCGTTCTCGGGACGCTTACAGCTGGTGATTCATCGCACGTAAAACATATACTTTACATTTATTCATCAAAACATTGCAGCGGAAAAACATAAAACAATTGGCATTTTATTTCATTCTAAAAAATTTTGCAAAATAATACATCGTTTGTTGGTTACAAAATTACATTGTTGTATTACATCACAAAAGCCTTAATTAAATGGATGTCATCCAAAAGAGCTGAGTAGCCGCTTCGTGTCATCCTCAGCAACGTTTACCTGCCAACTGAAAACGTATAAAAGTTAGCGTTGCTGAGTGAGTTCTAGTTTTATAATAAAACATACATAAAATCGTTGTTTATTCCTTTACAGAGTCCATACTATATGTTTTGTTCGTTCGTGATCATACATCATACGTACATACAGATAACATCGTTATTATCTTTCATTACATTCGTTAACCATTGTTCATTCGTTACATCTTGTGACATGTACATTACCCCGAACATTGTGCACGAAGCTGGTTACTGGGCTGAGGTCTATCATAGACCCCGAACATTGTGCACGAAGCTGACTCTAGTACCTGGGGCAAGTACATTCACCATTCATCTTTTCTTTTCATTCCGGATCAATGCCATATGCTATACCCCGAACATTGTGCACGAAGCTGGTTACTAGGCCTGAGGTCTATCATAGACCCCGAACATTGTGCACGAAGCTGACTCCAGTACCTGGGGCAAGCGGCAAGGATCCCATACATATGGACAATCACAAGGATTGGACCCCAGTGTGCATCCTTCTGGGGTAGCTAACCCGCACACAATTGAGCTAACACCCTTCATTGGGTGTGAACCTCCATACATTTGCTTGCAAGACTTTTTACGTTCATTCATTCGTTAATGCATGCATTCATTCATCATGTCCTCTTTCATTATCTTTCACTTTACGTTACATAATACTTTCGCTTCATTCATTAACATAACACGTAAAGCCATGGAAAGATAAGCATTCACCATCATAGGAACATAACATAACATACCATACATACATCATCACAGGGCATCATACATACATAACATACATCATGCATAGTCATGCAACATCATCATCATCATAACATGCCCATCATACTATCTATGACCCCAAAAGTCAACTTTTACTCCCCCGGGAATTTCCCAAGTCAAGGCCTACTTTACACATTTGCCCATGCGGACGCATGGACACTATTCAGGCGCATGGGGAACACTTAGACGCATGGACCACTTTTAGGCGCATGGGGACTTCTGGACGTCTGAACACTTAGTAAATTCCAGCCCAATCTAGGCGCATGGGTACTATTCAGACGCATGAATACTTAGGCGCATGGGCCACTTGGGCGCATGGGCACTATTGGGGCGCATGGCCCTACCCTTAGTCATCCGACTAACATTTCTAGGCGCATGGGCCACTGTTCAGGCGCATGAGCAGAACTTAAACATTTCTAAGGTAAATTTTGGGCGCATGAGTTACTGTTTAGGCGCATGACTTACACTTAATTCTTTCTAAGGTAGTTTCAGACGTATGAACACTTATCTAGGCGCATGAACATTCTGTAAACATGTTTCTAGGATATTTTCAATCTTAATCATCGAATCCATCTGTTCTAAGCATAATGTGGCTATTCTAAACATGAGTAGCCTATGAACCATCCAGAACTAACATCCAACATACACATTACATACGGGTATTCACATAAACTTTGTAAAATCATTTTAATACGTTTTCAGCCCCAAAGATAGTTTAAAACATGTAAAACCGGGGTCTAGAACTCATCTGGTGCAACTTGGGTGTTCTTCCTTTTAACCCACTTGCAAAGAGTTCAAAACACCTAGAAACAACACCAAAAACACAACACACCCGAGCACAAACACAACCCATAAGCATGCAAGCACATAACCGGGATAAAACCCGACATAAAAACATAAAAACCTTGAATTCTTACCTTGAATTCGACTTCTTCTTTTCTTCTTCTTCAAAACCGAGTTCTGCTCTTCTTCCCTTGTTTCTCTCTCTAAAATTACCGAAAATTGGGTGTAGAAAAGGTGATGGGCGGCCATGCCACCTTTATCACCAACTTTTCTAAAGTTTTGTCCTTTTGGACACTTTTGGTCCTTCCACTTGGACCTTATTTCCTTTCTTGCTTTTATTCTTTTTATCTTGGCTTTTAAAAATAACTGGGTGTTACAAGTCCACCCCCTTATATAGGTTTCGTCCCCGAAACCTGTTATTCTTCGAACAAATGAGGATAATGCTGCCTCATCTCCTCCTCAGTCTCCCATGTAGACTCGGATCCCTTCCTGTGCTTCCACTGTACATGCACAAGAGGAACCACTTTATTTCGCAGCCTTTTTTTTATGATCGATGATTGCCACTGGTTGCTCCACATAATTAAGCCTTCATCTACTTCGATATCCTCCAGTGGAACATCATGTCTTCATCGGCTATACACTTTCTCAGATGAGACACATGGAATGTCGGATGAATCCCACTTAACTCATCCGGTAATTCCAACCTATAGGCCACCTCTCCTACTCGAGCAATGATTCAGAAAGGGCCTATATATCTTGGGCTCAACTTGCCCCGCTTCCTGAATCTGATAATTCCCTTCCAAGGTGAGACCTTCAACATAACCCGGTCACCCACCTGGAACTCGATCGGTCTGCGTCGCTTATCGGCATACGACTTCTGTCTATCTTTAGTTGCCTTCATGAAGGCTTTAATCTTCTCAAGCTTCTCCGTCGTAGCCTCGATTACTTCGACTCTCCCTAATTCCTTTTGACCAATATCACCCCAACAAACAGGTGTTCTGCATCGCCTACCGTATAGCATCTCGTATGGTGGCATACCATTGCTGGAATGATAACTATTGTTGTACGAGAACTCAGCTAACGGTAAGTGGTCATCCCAATTTCCTCCAAAGTCAATCACACATGCCCAATGTAACATCCGTCATTTTTCCAATTTAAAAATCCAAACTCGAACCCATTTTAAACTTTCAAGCGAAGGAAAATTCATTATTTAATTTATGTTGATGAATCAAAATACCTTATAAGCATAGTTTAAACAATATTGTAAATTTATTTTCTTATTCCACATTTTTCATTTGTTAAAATCATCAAAAAAAACTTATAATAAGATATTGATTAATAAATAATTCCTTTCTTTATAAAATTATAAAGTTTTATTTATAATTCGACAATAAATAACTAAATGGAGAAGTCTTATTAAAAATTATTAAGGATGTTAATTATTTTATAAAATAAATGGAGTTATTATTTAAATTTAGTTTAGGGTGAAAAGTGTCAATTATAAAACGTAAGTTAGAAGTTTTAACATAAAATAACAACTTACTAAACCACAGGGACCGAAACTGTAATTTATTAAAATACCCAAACCAATCAACCCCAATCCCGTTTTTCCGGTCGCCGGCCGGCAAGGCCCGGCGCGGCTCCGGCGACCTATAAAACCCCCAAATTGGATCGATTCATGACCCCAAACCGCTTCACATCCCTTCTAGAACACGTTTCGAACCTATAAACAACAATTATGTACATTGAAACATCGGTTACAAAGCTTAATCGAGTGTAGTAACCGTGGCCTTAAACCTTGGAGCTGTTCGAACATTAAAACTCCATAATAATCCAATTAATCGAACATAAAAGATTGTCTATCTATCCTAAACGTTTACCACTTCCAATTTCACATGAAACACACACAAACATCGAGTTCGACCATCACCCCCATTCGCGACCTGCAACATTGTCGTATCCATGTTTGAAACAACTTAAATCCAAAATTTGTAGAGGGATTTCAATCTTTGAGTCTCGAAGAAGGTGCCTGTGTAACGAATTTGGGTATCATCAACGTTTGCACCAAGAACCCCACAATACCCATGTCGCGACTGCTCTTCAACCGATGCTATCGAATTCGAACAACTCTCGGTAAATTAAACACATCCATATTCTCGAAAGTACATGGGAAATCAAAGCCCCAAGTCTATCTCCGTAAACGCATTCGAATTCGTGTTCAATTTGATGCAAATTGAAACTAGGGTTCTTGGAGAATTGGGGATTGTTTATAGTGTTGTTTTTATAAATTAAAACATGATACAAACCGCGGCTGAGGCCTTGGTTTGCTGGTTCGTTGTACACAACTCATCCTAGAGGTCCCGGGTTCGAACCGGGCCTCCATCACCCTTGTTTTTAAAATAGTTCTTTTACATTTTATAAGTTAGAAAAGTATTATCATATTATAAAATCAAAATAAAAACTATTTCATTAATTAAAACATTTCTGAAATTATTAAATTTATTTTAAGTTTTCAAATTAATTATTCCATAAAAGATAACAAGGTTATAGAAACATTAGTAATTATTTTATATAATTTAAATGTTATAAACCAATTATGGTTCAAATGTGATTATTCTAAAACATTATAAATCTATATGTTAAATGTACAATTATTCAAATAGTTATTTAAATAATTATTTATTCATTTATTCAATTAATCATGTCATATATAATTAGTTAATAACGTTATTTCTTAAACTTTATTTAAGTTTTTGGAACTTATAAAACAATATAATTTTCTATTATTCCCTTATCATTGTTTTAAAGTTTTGATATTATAAGACTTTTACAAAGTTCATTTAAAACATCTAAAAACCTTATAAAATGATAGCTTTAAGGTCATTTAAAGTAAATATTAATTAATTACTTTTTATCAAATTTTAAATAATTAATTATTGAATTATTTATCTCTTTTCACATATCTTATTTAATCATTATTAATTCAATAAGTTAAATCATTGAATTCTTAGTTTAATTGATTGATTCCACTATTATAAACCCAAACCATAAACGATTGCTTTATTTTATGTTGCTTGATTTAATTACTAAAAATCCCCAAATTCCAATTGAAACCCTAGTTCGCGTTTATTCATTAATTTTACCTTTAAACTTAACCTTGGAATATATATACATTAGGTATCTTGTAAAAAGGAATCGTTGAAGCCTCGTTTAATCTTTTATCATCATTCTTATACTTGTCTTCCATGTGAGTTTCCTTGCCCCCTTTTTACTTTATTTCACACTATTTTGGGGTGAAACATGATTACTTATACATAATGCACTTGTAAACGTTTAGACTTGTAAAGCACTTGCAATTCATATTTTGTCATGGTTATTTGTGTGTTGTAAGTGATTATATGAGATACATAGTTTGTTTACAATTATTAACTATTGCTAGCCTGGCGACGTCTTAGATCTTTGGGCCTGACAAGCCTATTTGGTGCTAAAGTCGATGTATTGCCGACTCCTAGGAGCCATATGCTTGTGCACTAGGGAACCAAATACACTTAGCCAATCTTTTATACTTGTAATCAAGTCGAGGTTTGGTTGTAACGATATGTGTTCTATAACCTTACTAGCTTATAATCCATGACATGAATTGCTACTTGTAATCTTATCATGTATGAAAACCTTGGAAACTCACCAAATTTTTAGTTGACCTTTTATTTTTATCATGTTTCAGGTTACTTCTTGTGGATTTTCTCTACGTGCTCATATAGGACTTGGACCTAGTTTAACTTAAGATGTTATTTCATTGTTTGATATTTTTGTCTTGTAATTATCTTATTTGTCTTGTAATATTTATAGAATATTGACCCACTTAATAATATTTCAACTTAATTAGTTCCATGTGCTATGAGCAACCGTCTCCAATTCGTCAGCCCCGATGATTCCGTCGTCGGTCGGGGTGTGACACCCAAAGCATGTCTTCCAACGTCTAAATGGTCCTTTCTGACTAACCATCAGTTTGGGGGTGATAAGCCGTGCTAATATGTAACCTCGTCCCCATGGCATCATGGGATTTCTTCCAGAATTTAGATGTAAACCGGGTGTCGCGATCAGACACGATAGGCACCGGCACACCATGACGAGTTACAACCTCCTTGATGAACAGGGCAGCCAACCTCTCGGATGAATATGTCTCGCGGATCGGTAGGAAGTGAGCACTCTTCGTCAAACGGTCAGCAATCACCCATATGGCATCATATCCTTTCGGAGTACGTGACAGCTTCGTAATGAAATCCATGGTGATGTGCTCCCACTTCCATTCCGGTATATCCAAAGGTTGGATCTTCCCATACGGCTTTTGATGTTCCGCCTTCACTTGCAAACAAGTAAGGCATTTGCTCACATACTCCACCACGTCACGCTTCATACCCGGCCACCAATAATCCTTTTTCATGTCTTGGTACATCTTTGTGGCACCGAGATGGATAGAGTATCGGGTCTTGTGAGCTTCGTCCATAATCTTCACACGTAGATTCCCGAAACGAGGAATCCACACCCGTCCAAATCGAGTTTTAACACCAAGTGTGTTTTCACTCAATTCCCCAACCAGACCTCTCATTCTTTCAGGGTTTAGATGATCTTTTCTTAATGTCTCATCCTGAAACTCCTTGACTTGATTTATTACACCGGAGGTCATGATTAGTTGGTATGCTTTCACCCGAATTGGCTCGGGCCTCTCCTTCCGGCTAAGAGCATCAGCCACCACGTTAGCTTTGCCCGGATGGTAATGGATCTCACAATTATAATCCTTTATGAGCTCCAACCATCATCTCTGCCTCATATTCAGGTCCTTCTGCTCAAAAAAGTACTTTAAGCTCTTGTGGTCGGTGAAGATGGTGCACTTCGTTCCGTACAGATAGTGCCTCCAAATATTTAGTGCAAAGACCACGGTCGCTAGTTCCAAGTCATGAGTAGGGTAGTTGACCTCATGAACCTTCAGCTGTCGGGATGCGTAGGCTATAACTTTTCCTCTTTGCATTAACACACACCCCAACCCCGAATAAGAAGCGTCTGAATACACCACCAAGTCTTCGCTTCCATCGGGTAACGACAAGACAGGAGCTTGAGTCAACCTCGCCTTCAACTCCTCGAATGCCTTCTCCTGGGCCTGACCCCATACATACTTCACATCCTTCCAAGTCAACTTAGTCAGTGGAGAAGCAATCTTAGAGAAGTCTTGGATAAATCTTCTATAGTAGCCCGTTAAACCCAAGAAACTAAGAATCTCGGATGGCGTCTTTGGAGACTTCCATTGCATCACTCCCTCTACCTGGCCGGGTCCACAATAATCCCATCGGGATTCACCACATGACCCAAGAACTGAACTTCACGTAACCAAAACGCGCACTTGGAAATTTTGAATACAACTTCTCCCTTCTTAACGTCTCCAAAACCTCCCAAATGTGACCGGCATGCTCAATCTCACTCTTCGAATAAATCAGGATATCGTCAATGAACACAATCACCGATTTATCTAACATTGGCCAGCACACTCGATTCATCAGATCCATAAAAGCAGCTGGCACATTGGTCAATCCCAACAACATAACGAGGAACTCATGGTGACCATAGCGCGTGCGAAAAGTTGTTTTAGGAATGTCCTGCTCCTTCACTTTAGTTGATGGTAACCAGATCGAAGGTCTATCCTCGAAAACCAACTGGCACCTTGGAGCTGATCAAACAGATCGTCTATTCTTGGTAGGGGGTATCGGTTCTTCACCGTCAACTTGTTCAACTCTCGGTAGTCAATACACATCCTCATACTACCATCTTTCTTCTTCACAAATAATACTGAAGCACCCCATGGAGAGATACTTAGTCTAATAAACCCCTTATCCAGCAGTTCTTGTAACTGCTCCATTAACTCTTTCATCTCAGTCGGAGCCAACCGGTACAGTGCCTTGGCAACAGGTACGGTGCCTTGGCAACAGGTGAGCACCGGGTAAGTCTTCTGGGAATACGTCCGGAAAGTCACGCACCACTAGTACTTCAGATAATTGCGGTACTGACGCATCCACATCTTTTATGTATGCCAAGTAGGCCCTACATCCGCGTCTCATGCACTTTCCCACCACCGCCATCGAAATCACCCTCGGGATTGTCGTGACGCGATCACCATAAACCGTCACCTCATTTCCGTCAGGCGTTGTCAATCGGATCATCTTCTTATGACACACGATTTTTGCCTCATAGGTTGCTAACCAGTCCATCCCTACTACTACATCAAATCCACCCAGGGGTATCACATGTAACCTAGCAGCAAACCTATGGCCTTCTAGTTCTATGGCACAGTCCTCTATCACCTCCATAATTCTAGTGGACTTACCAATAGCAGTTTCTACATCGAATGGCTCACCAATACATCTACTCTTATTGGGAAACTTAGCACCAAAGGCAGCAGAAATGAAACTCCTACTAGCACCAGAATCAAACAATACAGATACAAGAGTTTGGTTTACTAGAAACATACCTGACACCATGTCAGGATCTGTCCTAGCCTCCTCCCGAGTCATCGTGAAAGCTCGGGCGCTTGCCTTCTGCCCTTCTCCTCCGGCCTTCTTCACCCCGGAACTCTCGGCCCTTGGCTTTTTACACTCCCTACTCATGTGACCACTTCCCCCACAGTTGAAACACTTCACACCTCCACAGTCTCTAGCCATATGACCAGGCTTCCCACACTTGAAACAAATATTCGACCCCCATCTACACTCGCCATCGTGCTCCTTCCCGCACTTGCCACACTTCTCCAACCCAGCACCAGCTGTGACCACACGTCGGTCACCTACCCTCTCCACCTTATTGTTTGGAGTGGCTCTACCACGTCCAGACCATTTCCCATTCCAATTTCTCCCATCCCTACTCGTCTTCTTCTCCTCAACCATTACCACCTCACGCTCATCATATAGTCTACCAGCCAAATCAACCACCGACCTAAAAGTGCTTGGCCGGGCGGCGATCATATGCCTACGGATATCCGCCGGCAGTCCCTGGATATATCTCTTAATCTTTCGCGATAGTGGCGTCACCTGATTGGGCACCAGTCGTGCTATTTCATTGAACTTTGTGGTGTACTCTTGGTGTGTCATAGTTCCCGCCTCCAGTTGCAGAAACTCTCTCTCGACCTTGTCCATTTCCTGGTGAGGACAAAACTCCTCGATCACCAACTTTTTCAACTCCGACCATCTCATTCTCCCGATCGCCCGACTACCCTCAGCTTGGACTAGGTTGTCCCACTAGCACATAGCCAAGTCTACGAATGAGTGGGTAGCGAACTTAACCTTCTGGTCTTCTCGGCACTCACTGATATCAAGTACCGCCTCCATTTCCCTTTCCCTCACCCACCGGTGAGCAGCAGTGACAGTGCCGTTTCCATAGAAAGTAGAGGGTTTGCATCTCATAAACACCCCGTAGTTGCAGCCTCGGGTCGCCTCCGGCGCAGGCTCTTCTTCCTCGTCCTCATCATCGGACGGAACTGTCTTAGTCTCGGGCTGTCTTCTTTCGCCCGTAGGTCCACTCCTTTCCTTTATCTCTCCCTCTCTAACTGCCTTTATCATTTCAGTCACCACAGCCGGTAGGATCGTCTGCATGACTTGGTGCACTTCTTCCACAACCGCCTCCTTCACTGAGGCTCTCAGGATAGCACTCTTATCTCCGGCCTCCAGTTGAGGAGTTTCTAGTCCTTCATTAACCACTTTCTCGACTCTAGGTCTCCCCCTCTTGGGTCGTGGTTCAGCACCGTGACCTCCACCACGAGAGGCCTTCGAAGATCTACCACCAGCCATCACCTAACACACTGAAAGATTCAAACACCAACACGATCATTCAAGGGAACAACTCAGTTTATGTCAAGTATAGTAAGTTCCTAATTACAGTGGCCAGTTGTGATTAGCCACTTACTTTACTCTTCATACCCCGAGCATTACCTGTCCTGACTACATTAGTATCTAAATCTACATACAACACATAACCACATACCATGCGCACATTAACCGGTTAACATTACGAAAATACCTGATGGCACGCAGCTACTCAGATTGGCATCCCATTCCCATTCCGTCCCATTCACAGTTTAAGTTAAAGTTTATTTTGAAAATTTACCCATTTCACTTAAACTTTGGCTCTGATACCAACTTGTAAGGCCCCGTTCCCGGGACGCTTACAGCCGGTGATTCATCGCACGTAAAACATATACTTTACATTTATTCATCAAAACATTGCAGCGGAAAAACATAAAACAATTGGCATTTCATTTCATTCTAAAAACTTTTGCAAAATAATACATCGTTTGTTGGTTACAAAATTACATTGTTATATTACATCACAAAAGCCTTAATTAAATGGATGCCATCCAAAAGAGCTGAGTAGCCGCCTCGTGCCATCCTCAGCAACGTTTACCTGCCAACTGAAAACGTATAAAAGTCAGCGTTGCTAAGTGAGTTCTAGTTTTATAATAAAACATACATAAAATCGTTGTTTATTCCTTTATAGAGTCCATACTATACGTTTCGTTCGTTCGTGATCATATATCATACGTACATACAGATAACCGTTATTATCTTTCATTACGCTCGTTACCATCGTTCATTCGTTACATCTTGTGACATGTACATTACCCCAACATTGTGCACGAAGCTGGTTACTGGGCCTGAGGTCTATCATAGACCCCGAACATTGTGCACGAAGCTGACTCCAGTACCTGGGGCAAGTACATTCACCATTCATCTTTTCTTTTCATTCTGGATCAATGCCATATGCTATACCCCGAACATTGTGCACGAAACTGGTTACTGGGCCTGAGGTCTATCATAGACCCCGAACATTGTGCATGAAGCTGACTCCAGTACCTGGGGCAAGCGGCAAGGATCCCATACATATGGTCAATCACAAGGATTGGACCCCAGTGTGCATCCTTCTAGGGTAGCTAACCCGCACACAATTGAGCTAACACCCTTCATTGGGTGTGAACCTCCATACATTTGCTTGCAAGACTTTTTACGTTCATTCATTCGTCAATGCATGCATTCATTCATCATGTTCCTCTTTCATTATCTTTCACTTTACGTTACATAATACTTTCGGTTCATTCATTACCTAACACGTAAAGCCATGGAAAGATAAACATTCATCATCATAGGAACATAACATAACATACCATACATACATCATCATAAGCATCATACATACATAACATACATCATGCATAGTCATGCAACATCATCATCATCATCATCATCATAACATGCCCATCATACTATCTATGACCCCAAAAGTCAACTTTTAGTCCCCCAGGAATTTCCCACGTCAAGGCCCACTTTACACATTTTCCCCAAAAATCAGAAAATATTCTAAGTCCTAGGCGCATGGGCACTATGCGGGCGCATGGACACTATTCAGGCGCATGGGGAACACTTAGGCGCATGGGCCACTTTCAGGCGCATGGAGACTTTTGGACGTCTGAACACTTAGTAAATTCCAGCCTAATCTAGGTGCATGGGTACTATTCAGACGCATGAATACTTAGGCGCATGGGCCACTTGGGCGCATGGGCCACTTGGGCGCATGGGCCACTTAGGCGCATGGGCACTATTGGGGTGCATGGCCCTACCCTTAGTCATCCGACTAATATTTCTAGGCGCATGGGCCACTGTTTAGGCGCATGAGCAGAACTTAAACATTTCTAAGGTAAATTTTGGGCGCATGAGTTACTGTTTAGGCGCATGACTTACACTTAATTCTTTCTAAGGTAGTTTCAGACGTATGAACACTTATCTAGGCGCATGAACATTCTGTAAACATGTTTCTAGGATATTTTCAATCTTAATCATCGAATCCATCTGTTCTAAGCATAATGTGGCTATTCTAAACATGAGTAGCCTATGAACCATCCAGAACTAACATCCAACATACACATTACATACGGGTATTCACATAAACTTTGTAAAATCATTTTAATACGTTTTCAGCCCCAAAGATAGTTTAAAACATGTAAAACCGGGGTCTAGAAATCATCTGGTGCAACTTGGGTGTTCTTCCTTTTAACCCACTTGCAAAGAGTTCAAAACACCTAGAAACAACACCAAAAACACACACACCCGAGCACAAACACAACCATAAGCATGCAAGCACATAACCGGGATAAAACCCGACATAAAAACATAAAAACCTTGAATTCTTACCTTGAACTCGACTTCTTCTTTTCTTCTTCTTCAAAACCGAGTTCTGCTCTTCTTCCTTGTTTCTCTCTCTAAAATTACCGAAAATTGGGTGTAGAAAAGGTGATGGGCGGCCATGCCACCTTTATCATCAACTTTTCTAAAGTTTTGTCCTTTTGGACACTTTTGGTCCCTCCACTTGGACCTTATTTTCTTTCTTGCTTTTATTCTTTTTATCTTGGCTTTTATAAATAACCGGGTGTTACACAATCAAAGTTGGCCTCCATCAACCAGAAGATGATTAAAACAGATATTGATACTGTGTTTTGCGCATTAAACTCAGACGCAATATTGGAACCAAAAATCAACATCGATTGATTAACTATTGAATCAATTTTGACCAACATCATTAGTCGATTAGTGAAGATTCATCGATTAATGTCCAAATATATTTTTAAGAACAAAAATTCCATAAATCGAAAACAGGTTTTTACGAATAAGAGAACCATCAACAATAGAGTAGAAGTGATTATTGACGGTATTAAAGTGCAAAGGCAGTACAAACCTAGACGCATTTGTTTTAGGCAAAAGGGCGTGAATATATCAATCAAGGAAGATGCTTTCTCCAAAACAGATTGAGATCATGGGAAAATAACAGCCGTGGAGATTCAAGTTTATTTTTTCTTTTTTCAACAAAGATTAGATTTTTTTCAATGGTTCAAGTCAATGGCACAAAAGAAAGAAAGATGGACTACACAATGGATGAACAAGAATAGAGAAAACAAGTTCAAAATTTTCTTGATTAAGGTAGTGAATGAGTGAATGTTTAAAAGAAATTAATCAAAATATTATAACTTTAGAAAGACAATTAAAAAGTCGATTAAAAATTCAATTAAAAAGTCAATTAAAAGTCAATCTGTGACTTCTAAAAAGTCAAATATAATGTAATTACCGATTTTAAGTTGTATCAGTTAGTTAATAATCACTAATGTATGGGTGTAAATACCCCAATAGTATATGTCATTTGTGTGTGAAATTTTATTTGTATTTGTGTGTATCAAGTTTTCCCACCCTTTGTTCTTCGAGAGTCCCTGCATATCTTTGTACGTACTCACATAAATTGTACATTCACAAATGATCATCGATCCAGGGGCGCAACAGAAACGTACCAGGTATAAGATAGTATAAGATGGTATATGTGGTATCATGGTGTTTTAAAAAATTATATTTTTTTCTAATGTGACAACAGTCATATAACTTTATAGACATTGCAAAGGTCGAAAATGAGAGCACAATGATCTACTTTCGTGAAGCCGAGAAAAGTACCGCGAGCTGCTGCCCAAGCACGTAGTGTTGGTGTGCCCAAAAACCCAATTTGAACCCGAGGCCGGAGTTGACCCTCTCCACCCTAAGAACAGGAAAGATGCAACTGACAATGTGAACCAGTTGAGCACCAAATATCCAAATCATACAAGGCAGCCTATGTGGTCAGGTCGGGTGGAGCAGGGCTGCTACAGGGCAAGGATGATATAGTATAAGCCAGGCAAAACGAAGAGCAAGTTTTGGGTCAAACTGAGATTAGGTCAAAACAGGTTATCTTAGATAGTTGCATACAAAAGAGTATAACACTACTGTTATACTTTTGTCTGCTATGCTAAGGTGAGATTAACCCTGTATGCTATGCTAATATTCACTCAACTCTTCATGTTTAATTCCTGGCGGAGTGAGCTCATACCTCAAGAGGATATCATCTCCCAATGATCCAAAATAATAACATATCGATCATGAACGTTCAGCAAAAGAGTATTACACTGCTGCTGATTATAAGGAACTTGTTCAACCATCAGTTGTCCTATCAACTGCATACCAAACAGGTAAAACGAAAGACAATGTACTAAATTACGAAATAACCACCACATTGCAATGTAGTTAAACATTCATATACTACTATGGTTCCGGATCCATATAAACCAGTTTTGCTTTTGGGGATGCTCGCGGAAACAGCATCAAATCCTTCGCAATATCAAGCCTTTTCTCAACATCAGCTGTTGCTGTAGTTTGGATAATCATGTTTTCAAGATGGGGCGTATGATCGAGTACAAGCTTTATAAACAGCAGCTCTGGCCTTGATCCTTCTAAAGATGTCATTTCTACACTTCGCAACCAGAACAGCGTCTGATCATGCAAACAGTCAATGGATTCTAAATAATTAGAGGTCAACTCCAAATCATCCTCAGGCTCCTAGAAAAACACAAGTGTGAAACATTGTCTTACCATCCAATTGTGTTAGTATATAAGCCAAACTAATATCAACAAACTTTTAGCCATTTTACCATCTGCAAACGCGTCATACGAAGATCTTTCAAATTAGGTGAGCTTTGAAGCAAACATAGAGCACCTTGAAGTTGATCCAAATCACCAAAACTAAAAGTTTGGAGCTCCAATTTCTTTAGGCATTTTACTGCATTTGGAAGCCACTTTGGAAACTTCTCTACAGCCAAAAACTGCATGGTGAAAGTAAGATTTCAACTCAACTTACCAAAATAATACAAAGTTAAATCACTTGTGCAAACTCTAGTTTACTACTGTAAAGGAAAAAGGCATCATACCTTAAGAAAATAACCATCAATGATGAAACATACAATGTTGGGCAAGTGGCTTAACATCGTCCCCAAACTAAATCTTTCAACTGGTAAAGACTCCTCCATGGATTTCAAGCTTACACGAACCTCATCGAGGTGTTCGCTATGCAAAAACCGACGCACCACGGCATCAGGACAACGTACGATCCACAAAGTCTGCAGTTTCACAGCCTTGATGTTGAAATTGCTAACATTGTCACAAGTATGCACTACCAATTTCTTAAGTTGTGGTAAGTTGATCACATTTCCACCAAAACCACCCCCAAAATCAACTTTGGTGAAAAAGATATCTTCTAGATACGAAAATCCTTGAAACTCAAGTGGTGGCTTGAAAATACAGTTAAACAATCCCAACTCTCTCAATTCCACACACTTGAATACAGATGATGGAATTCGATAAGCCCAATATTCATTCATAATAACGAGTTCTCTAACACCCTTTCTTGATAATATTAGCATCCATTGATCAACTTCTTGAAAGCTATCAAGATACATTTCTGGCATATGAAGATAAAATCTGGTAATTGGACCGTTGTGTTGAACAATAATCTGGTTTACAACCCTTATAAACCCATTATGAGCGAAAGGTTCAAGTTCTGAGAACGTTTTACCGGCGAATTGGGGATGAAAAGCTAGTGTCTTCATCGTCGTCCATCTATACCTCCATTTCTTTGATAGAATGCTTGTTCTTACAGCATCTATGATCGGAAGTCGCTCTAAAATCTTGTCTATCAAATCATCTGTCAAGTTGGTGATTAAGTCATCATCAGCAGCAGATGTTACAATAATCCTTTTATGATTATCTGCCATTAGATTCAAGAAACATGACTGAATCAATGTTCAACATATAATTGGAAATGTATACGTTTGTGAAGAAGAATAAGAATAAGAACTTACCCATGGAATTCCTCTAGCGATCTGATGTAATTTGATTGAAGATTGAAAGTTGAGGAATGGGAATTTAGGGTTTTCGAAAGCTGAAGGTAAAATGAGAGAACGAATAAGCGGTGATCAGAACATATGTAACGCCTCAGTGGATGCGTTACTCGTAGTCATGCAAGAGAGGCGAAGGACACGTGTTAAGAGTCTAAATGTGGGGCACGACCGCACGTGACTCATTAATTTAGTTTTTCTTAATTTAATTTTCTTTGTTAAAATTATATAAATACGGTCAATGATCTCTTAGGATAGTGGTTAAATGAGAGGTGGGAGACTTTTGTCTCTTTTGAAGGTCCAAGGTTCAAACCTTGGTATGAGTTAATTTTACTAATTTGGTGATACTAAAAACTAATTAGACGTTAAAAAAAATTATATACATACTTATATACAAAGATTAGTATGACGAACTCATGACGTTCGACCAATTCAAAAATTTTACTATATATTACGAGTGAAAATGTTCGTGCGCTGCGGTGGTACGCTGTTTCATGGTTTTTTGGAATTCGATTTTAGTTAGTATCGGCTTGATGCGTTATAACATAAATTAAAAAATCAAAATGTAATTATTGAAAAATTTGAATAAAAAAGTTACGTATATTACAATAAATCTTTAATACAACTATATTATCCTAACAAAATTAGTGAAAGCATTGGTGGAAATTATGAGCGAAAATCACTTATCTCCTACATTTTATAAAGGGTTTCATTTTATTAATATGGGTTAGAGTTTTATAATTATCGGATGCATCTTTTGGTGTTGATTTGCATAGACCGGAAAAAATTAATGGAGAAATTGTCAACACAAATTAACATCTTGATTGTTATTGAGTTGTTAACAACCGGTAAGGAAAAGAGGAAGAGTGATTAGTGCTCAATCGCAATTAATGAACGGCATTGAAAGTAAATTACGGTTTTGGTTGACCACGTGTATATGCCTTTGTAGAGATTAATGAAGAGGCTGATGCAACCTAAACATCTTAAGTCTATCCTGCATGCTGCACAAGTGCATTAAAGAAGAAGCTTAGGAAGTTTCACACATGAAACAAAAAATACTCTAAGTGTGAAATCTTCCGAAGCCAAGACCAATATCTTCTGAAGCCAAGACCAATATCTTCCGAAGCCAAACATGAAGTCTTCCGAAGCCTTAAAGACAAGTCTTCCGAAGCTTCAAGTTCATGAAGACAGATTTCTTCCGAAGACTTTTAGTAACATGCTTTATCTGATGTACTGTTTCATAAAGCTGGACACCTTTCCGCTGCATCTCTGCAAGTCACCAACTTACATGAGTTGGTGAAAAAGGTCCATGCTTTTGGTAACTGTACATTGAGGTCTTGAGTCTGTAACTTTCTACTTTATGTACTTTATCCTTTTTGTAATAGATAAGGATGTGAGCTATGGTATGTCATAGTCACAAGTCAAAAGGCAATCTGCCTTTTGACTCTACAATTAATTTTGTTTGTGTCTAGTCAATTGTATCCGGCTGGCTTTCAAAGTATAGCCAGCTGTAGGATGTAGTATAAGTATCTCATGTTCTTGTATCTTTCTATTATGCTTTGTAACACTTGTAATAGAACATAGAGACAGCAATATACTGCATTCTTGAAAACCATACACTTGTGTTCTTTGTGTTTTATCTCTTGTATTACTTGTGTTCTTAGTATTTCAACTTGGTTAATCTAGTTTACTGTTTGATTAAAGTTTAGTTAATCTCCTCTTTGTGTTGTTGTGTTGTAACTTACACCCTTCAATGGTCCTGCAATTGGTATCAGAGCTTTTCAGGTTCTTGATATAAGATCTCACCATCTTAAGATCCCTCACACACACAAACACTAAACTTTTCAAATGGCAGCCATTTCCAAAACTGATATGGAAACTGGAACCATGAACAAGTCCCCACTGATCACTCTTGATGAGTTTGACACATGGTGTTTAAGAATGGAAGGTTTCATTTGGTCTCTTGATTCAAGAATGTGGGAGTCTATTGAAAATGGACCTTTCATACCCAGCACACCTTCTGCTACTGGTGCTGGTATGATTCCTAAAAATGTGACTAACTACTCTGATGAAGATAGGAAGAGAGTAGAGATTGACAGAAAAGCCATGACAGCTCTTCAAACTGCCCTTCCAAAATCTGTGTACAGAGGTTTTAAAAAATGCAAAATAGCCAAGCAGCCATGGGATGCACTGAAACTGATGTATGAGGGTTCCTCTGAAGCCAAGGAGAACAAGAAGGATCTCCTGAAGCAGCAGTTTGAAAACTTCACCTTCAAAACAGGTGAGACCATGACTCAGCAGTACTTCAGGTATGTTGAGATTGTGGATACCCTAGTGGATGGAGGAGTTTCTCTTGAAAATAGAAACATTGTAAGGAAGTTCATGTCCTCACTTCCTAGGCAATGGACACACTACTGTGTGGTGATCAAAAGAACTGAAAATCTCAAAACTCTTACTCTGACGGAGTTATATGGGATTCTTAGTGGCTACCAGATGGAGATGAACATGCAAGGTTCATCTAGAAACTCCAACAATCAAATGGGTTCAGCCCTACATGTGATTGAAAGGGATAGCATAGAACCCAAACATAATCTCATATGCTACCCTGACAACTCACCCAAGGGTCCTTTCATCACCTTCCCAGAGACACCAAGGGAGAACTACACTTAAGGAAGCCCATTCCAAGAGACAAGCTTTTCTCAAGCATTTGTGTCTACTGATGAAAGATGGGCAACTCTCTTTTCACTCTTGAAGACCTGGAATGTATCCATCCAGATGATCTGGAGTACATGGAAATAGTCCAGCAGATGGCTCTTCTCACTCACAGAGCCAAGAAGTTCTACAAGAGGACTGGAAGGAAGTTTTCAAGCAATGCAACTAGTGGAAAGTTTGGACTGGACAAAGGCAAAATCAAGTGTTACAACTATAACTTGATGGGCCACTTTGCCAGGGAGTGTAAGGCACCCAGAACAAATGGTGATCAAACATAATCCAGACCAAACTACACTGATAAAGCTTTCCAGAATGAGAAGTCAAAGCATCAGGCTGCTGTTGCTGTTGAAGAAGGAGGCTTTGACTGGAGTTTTTAGGTGGAAGATGTTTCTCCAAACCAAGCACTAATGGCAGATCATGATGAAGCCAAGGTATTGGAACATCTCTGTACTCCTGAATGCATTGCTAAAGTTAACAGATACAGGTCCTACAACTTGGAAATGAGATTTGATCTTGAGTCCTTAAACATTTTAAAATCTGATTTTAGAAAGTCTGAAAATGATTATAAATTAAAGATAGAGGACTTAGAGAAAACCATTTCAGTTTTAAAACATGAAAACACAGATTTTAAGACTCAAATCAAAGATCTTATAACTAAGTTAACTGAGTGCCAGGCTGAGCTTGTGATTAGCAAAGCCAGGGCAGAAAAGAGTGTTCTTGAAGAAGAGACCTTCAAGAACTTGATATCCTCATCCCTGCACAAGAAAGTGTGCTATCAAAACAGGCAGGGACTAGGATCCAATGAGATAGCTCCTCCACACACAATCTTGTCAGTAAGATCTCCTAGGTGTGGAATTTGTGAAGATGAGCTTCCTCTCATAGATCCTAGAGTGAAGACGATAAAGAAGAGATAGTGAAGAATCCCTCTGAAATGAGTGAAAAGGAGGATTCCAAGAAGGGCCACTATTCTTCTGAGGAGAAGAAGAAGACCGTGATGACCAAGTCCATAAGAAAGAACTTGATCAGAAAGAGCAAAAGAAAGGCAAGGAAGGCTCAAGAGATCAAGACAACTTTTGACTCTAAGCAGAAACAAGTTTTTATCTCTGTCGGGTTTAAAGTGGTAGGGACTGAAGACATCAGCCAATACTCTTCTGCTAAGAGTTCTGGTTCTTGTTCAACTCATATCAGTAGCAAGAAGAAGACTGATCTGCTGTGTACCACTGCTGCACAGCCTGGACCATCAAAATCCAAGCACAGTCCTCAGCCCAAGAGGACTGTCTCAGCATCTGCAAAGATGAAGGTGGAGAAGGGATGTGACCAAAGACAGTCTTGTTCTCAAGGAAAGGCTCTTGTGAAGAAGAAGATGAATGTTTCATGTGTGAAAGTACTACTCACATTGCTAATGATTGTCCCTTCAATCCTAAAGGTACTGTCCATATGACCAAAACAAATACTTCAAAGAGTTTGAAGAAGATTCAAGCTTTGGAAGGAAAATTTGTTTCCTTCGGAAGCTCTAAATCTAAAAAGAAGGGAAGTGGAAAATTGCCTTCAGAAGAAAGTTGGTCTCGGAGGAAAGGAGTTCTTCCGCAGCACTGAAGTCTGCTGCAGTGTCTGCAGAATCTTCCGAAGGTTCAGTCATCAAAACTTCTGAAGTTCCAAAAGCTTCCGAAGTTTTGAAGGTCAAGTACAAGACTCCAAAGGTGGTGTGGATGTCTAAGAAAGACCAAGTGACTGAGATTTCTCCATCAACAACAGCTCAAGATCCTCTTAGTATAACCATAGGATTTATTACTGTTGAATTACCTTCTGCAAATAAGCCCAAGACAAGCAAGGCTTGGGTTTCCAAATGTAACTAATCATTTTCTTTGTGCAGGGACAACTAAAGACAGACAAAAATGTCTGGATTATAGACAGTGGCTGTTCCAGGCACATGACAGGCAATAGGTCACTACTCCAGAACTTTGAAAGAATTGATGAAGGACCAGTTGCTTTTGGAGGAGATGAAGGTGGTTACATTTCTGGAAGGGGCAAGGTCACAAATGGTAAGCTCAGCATAGAAAAGGTAAACTTTGTTAAGGAGCTTGGATACAATCTTCTGAGTGTATCTTAATTTTGTGATCAGAGTCATAACATGCTCTTTACTGAGCATGAGTGCATTGTTCTTAAGCCTGGTGTGGTCATTTCTCATGAGCATATCCTGCTTAGAGCCCCCAGGAAAGGAAACATGTACAAGATGGATTTGGAAGAAACCTCTCCCTCTGGAGAAGTTTCATGCTTTCTGTCTAAAGCAAATAGTAACGAGTCTTTGTTATGGCATAAAAGAATATGCCATGTAAACTTTAAGAACATGAATAAGTTAATTAAGCATGATTTGGTAACTGGAATGCCAAAGAAAGAGATTACAAGTAATGACCACTGTGTTGCATGCCTGAAAGGGAAGCAACATAAGGTATGTCACAAGCCTAAGGAAAAGAACTTCATCACTACACCCCTACACTTGTTACATATGGATCTCTTTGGCCCCACCAGTGTAATGAGTTTAGGAAGGACCTTATACTGTCTAGTGATCACAGATGAGTTTACAAGATTCACTTGGGTCTTCTTTCTTAGAACTAAGGATAAGACTCCTGAGATTCTGAAGAATTTCGTCTTAAAGATTGAGAATCAGTCTGATCACAAGGTCGAAATCATAAGATGTGATCAAGGAACTGAATTTAAGAACCAATCCTTGATACATTTGTGATGAAAAGGGTATCACAAGATAATTCAATGCTCCCAGGACTCCTCAGCAAAATGGTGTTGCTAAGAGGAGAAACAGGACACTGATTGAAGCTGCAAGAACCATGTTGTCTGACTCTAAGCTGCCCATCACCTTCTGGGCAGAGGCAGTCAAGACTGCCTGCTATGTGCAGAACAGAGTTTTAGTAGTTAAGACTCATAGAAAGACTCCCTATGAACTTTGGCACAAGAGGAAACCTTTCATTGGTTTTCTCAGGTCATTTGGATGTCCTTGCACCATCTTGAATACCAAAGATCAAATTGCCAAGTTTGCTGAGAAATCAGATGATTGATACTTTATTGGATACTCTTCCCAAGCTAAGGCTTATAAAGTGTACAATCTCAGAACTAGAATTGTTGAGGAGTCAGCCAATGTGACTTTCAATGAATACACACCCTGTGTTGCTGGTTCTGGTCCGGATTGGTTATTTGATCTTGATTTGGTTACCAACTGTTTTAACAAATCTCGTGAGAATGTTTCAGGATCTGCAGAAAATTTAAATACAGGTGATTCTGATCCAAGATTTGAGCTAGGAAGATCTTCAAGTCATACATCTTCAGCTCCAGTTGGAACCACTTCTGCAAATGAGGTTTCAATCAGCACAACATTGACAAACTCAGCTGATACATCTGGTATGCCTTCAAATTCCAGCTCAAAGGCTTTACAACCAGATAAGAACACCTCAATTGTGGAAGACAACAATGGTGGTGGTCACAGTGATCAAGAATTTCTTAATGCCACTAACCACACCATAGATGAGAACATCAATGATGTCACACACTGCTTGGATCAAGTTTCACTTGAAAAGTATGCTGATGTGGTGGGAGAAACATCTATGCCAGATCTAAATTTCTCTAATTTAGATCTTTCTCAACAACTTGCTGTGATCCCTCAGCTTAGGATCCACAAGTCTCACCCTACCACAAACATCATTGGGGATGTTGTCTTAGGGGTAAAGACAAGAGGACAAACCCATGAAGCAAATGTTTGTCTTCACTCTTGTTTTCTATCCCAAATAGAGCCAAAGAAAGTTGATGAAGCTCTAAAGGATGGAAGTTGGGTTAAAGCTATGCAACAAGAGCTGCTTCAATTCAAAAGGCAGAAAGTTTGGAACCTTTGTTCTCTTCCTTCTAGGAAGACTACCATTGGAACCAAATGGGTGTTTAGGAACAAGAAAGATGATAGATGCATCATCATCAAGAACAAAGCTAGACCGGTTGTTCAAGGATACACACAAGAAGAAGGAATTGACTACACTGATGTCTTTGCTCCAGTGGAAAGATTAGAAGCTGTTAGGATATTTCTGGCATTTGCTGCATCCAAGAACTTCAAGGTCTTTCAACTTGATATGAAGTGTGCCTTTTTATATGGAGTGATAGATGAAGAGCTTTATGTCAAACAACCACCTAGTTTTGTAGACCATGATCATCCTGATTATATTTGCAAGCTTGATAAAGCTCTCTATGGGTTACATCGGGCACCCAGGAAATGGTAAGAGACACTGTCTGAGTATCTCTGTAAACATGGATACAGGAGAGGTACTATAGATGGAACTCTCTTCATCAAAGGACAGGGAAAAGACATATTGCTAGTTCAAGTATATGTGGATGACATCATCTTTGGTTCAACTAATCCAAAGCTCTGCAAAGACTTTGAGAAGCTGATGAAAGACAGATTTGAAATGAATGCCATGGGGGAACTCAATTTCTTTCTGGGAATTCAAGTGAAGCAAGTTGAAGATTGCATCTTCATAAGTCAGTCAAAGTATGTTTAGGACATACTCAAGAGGTTCAATATGACTGACTGTAAGATTGCTAAGACACCCATAGCCAGAAACCACTCCTTGGTCCTGATCTTGAGGGGGAGTGTGTAGATGAACACTTATACAGGGCTATGATTGGGTCTCTTATGTATCTTACTGCTAGCAGGCCTGATATCATGTTTGCTACATTCATCTGTGCAAGATATCAAGCCAACCCTAAGATGTCTCACCTTAAAACTATCAAGATAATTCTAAGATACCTCAAAGGTGCATCAACACTTGGCCAATGGTATCCCAAGAATTCTGAGTTCAATCTGTATGCCTATACAGATAGTGATTATGGTGGTTGCAATATGACTGCAAAGTCTACATCTGGGTGATGTCAATTTCTTGGTGGAAGGGTTGTCTCATGGCAATGCAAGAAACAATCATGTGTCTCTGCATCAACTGCTGAAGCTGAATACATTGTTGCTGCTAGCTGTTGTGCTCAAGTGCTTTGGATTCAGAATCAAATGCCAGACTATGGGTTAAACTTCAAGGAGACTCCCATTCATATAGACAACAACAATGCTATCTCAATCATAGAGAATCCTATGCATCACTTAAGGACAAAGCACATCAATATCAGGTATCATTTCTTAAGAGATAACTATGAAAAGGGATTAATTAAACTAGTCAAGGTTCATATAGATGAACAATATGCTGATCTGTTTACAAAGGCCTTTGATGAACAGAGATTTAAATATCTAATATTAGCTATTGGAATGATCAACCTTGAGTAGATTTTTTTTAAAACTAATTCTTATTATTTCTTAAAATTTGTGTGTCCTAAGTTGTCTAGTTCATCACTCCATAAGCTCATTTTCTTTGGATTAAAATCTTTTTTTGAAGACTTTCCTTATATCATTTGATAATTTTACACTTCGGAAGTTATGCCTTTAACTTCGGAAGCAAATCATGCGTTCAAAATGTTTAACTGTCTAAGAAATTTACCTTCGGAAGAGATTTCAAATCTATCTTTCGAAGCTTAAATATTTGTCTTAGACACTTACTTATTTTCAATGACCTTTTACTTCGAAGCAAAATTAACTCTCGGAAGCTTTGTTAAATTTCTATACAAAGCACTCAAGTTTTAATTTCTCTTCTGAAGCAAAATCATCAAATCTCTCAGGAAATTCTTCCGAAGACAATTTAGCTTGGAAGCTTTTTAATTAAAACTTCCGAAGATAATTAACCTTCGGAAGCTTTTTGACTTCCAAGAAAACTACTTTTTGAGCAAAAGTAAATACTTTTTAATTAAAACTTCCGATGATAATTAACCTTCGGAAGCTTTTTGACTTCCAAGAAAACTACTTTTTGAGCAAAAGTAAACTACTTTTTCAAAGGTGGGACCGACATCCGGATTTCAAAGTTTACCTTCTTTCATTAAACTTTATCTAAAATCCTTCTCACATATAAACCCAACGGTTTCCCCCTTCTTTCTGTCATATGTTCTTCCTCCAAACCTAAAACCCCAAAACTTCTCTCTGAAATTTCTTTCTCTCTTCTTTCTTCATCCTTAAGCTACTTCAAAATGGCCAACCTTGCTCACAGAAATGATCCCAACTTTACCATGCAGCTACACAGACAACATAATCAGGTTGCTCTGTTAAGCTCTGAGAAAGATCCTTATTTCTCAGAGGTTTTCCGTTTCTTATCTCTGTCAAACTACTTCACCTCCCTAACCGTTGATCCTCCACTCTATGAGGATCATCTGCTAGAATTCTGGAAAACCTGCCAAGAGGTTATTTTGGATAGGGAGAAGGCACTGTCTGCCACAGTCCAGGGGAGAACAGTCTTCATCACTCCGGCCATCATCAACATGCATCTTCAGCTGGATGATGAAGAAGGTGAGGTGTTCTTCCCAAAGGAAGCTGTCAATCATTCCTTAGAGCAGATGGGGTATGAGGGAGATTTTCTGTAAAGACCTTTAGGAAAGGGAAGGTCTCATCCCAATGGAGATTCCTGCTCCATGTGGTCATCCACAGCTTATCAAACAAGCATGGTGGATGGGACCAGATTCCTGAGGATCTCTCCTTCATAATCCATAGAATGGTTCAGGGGGTCAAATTCAGGTATTCTCAGTTTTTCTATACAAATTTACTTGCAAATTTAGACTCCTTAGAATATTACATGTTTCCTAGATATGTCCAGTACATTCTTAACTGTGAATTGGGCTCACAGTTAAGGGAAACAGGTAACATTCTTAAATTGGGACAGATGAAGCCCGACATCTTTAAAATTCTGAGAAAGCCCACTATTGGATTCTCTGGGGTAGAAACAACCCTAGTCCCAAGAATGTTAGAGCTCATTGCTCAAGGTGACAACATAGCAGCACAAGCTAGTGTTGAACCCACACCTGCTACCTTCCAACTATTCTCACAGCCTCAAATCACCATCACCTACCAAAGAAAATCCAAACGAACCCCTGCTCAGGCTATTCAGTCTGTGGAGGCCCTCATATACTCAACCATACAAGTAGAAGTGAACACTGGAGCTCTCACTTCTCCTAAGGAGCAAACCACTCCCATCTCTTTAAGAATCAGTGTTGAGGTTCCTCATGCTCAGCTTGATGAGCTCATTAACCAAACTGCCTTAAGCCATCACTCTGAGTCTCACACTCAAGTGATCAACCTTCAGGGGACAGTTACCATCCCCAGCCTATAGATCTAAACCAACCAATTCCCAACCTTGACTTCTATACTGATGGAGATCTAGGTTTCAGTGAGTATAATGAGTCTCTCTTCTTTTCCCCACTCAAAGAGAGATGAATACTCCTGAGTCTCCTACATCTATCCCACATCAGTCACCTACAACTGAGGTGGACACTCCTGCACTTGTTCAGGATGTCCATATGGAAGAGGCTCTCACTTCTGAAAGTGATTACATCTTTAAGACCTCAACCATGGCAACTCAACCCACTGACATCTCAACTGAGATTGCCAGTGAGCAGAGAAAAACCATCAACCAAGAACCTCAAGCTGGTGGTGAGAGAGAGGACTCTGGTCCAATCATCTCATCCCCCGATGAATCTTCTGATGAAGATGAGGGGAACCTGAGACTACTGGTGCAAAAACCGTCTAAAACATGCACCTACTTAGTCTCAAAGGTCAGTCACCTTGAATCTCAGATGACTACCTTACATAACAGGAACAATGATCAGCAACTTGAGATTTCATATCTTAAGGAGAAACTAGTTGGGAGACCCTTAAGAAGAGCTCAACCAGGAACACAAGAACCAGTGGATGTGATTGACCTATCTTCCAGCTCACCTATGCAAGTGGGTGATGCTACCAAAAAGGGGGAGAAAGTCATTACAGCCACAGAACCTGGGAGTTCTTTAAAGATAATGGACATTGAGGACTCACCATCCTCACTTGCAACTGTGCATTTTCAGCAACCTCCTTAAGTTCATATTGATATGGATTACACATACTCCTTCATACAGAGTTTGTTTGAGGATAGGATACCAAGGGCTATGTCACCTTCACCATCTTCCAATCACATCATTGGGTGGAGGTATGACAACATCAGGAAAGCCCTAATCATCATAAGAGTTCAAGGACAACAAGAGTCTTCAATTTTTAGACCTTGGACTACTATGAAGGTCTGGATCCAGTCAACATGCCACTTGTCAACCCAAGCCATCAAGACAAGCTGACAGACTGGCTTAAAAAATCCAAGACAGGATCACTGCAGAGTTCAGCTTAAGAAGGAAACTTAGGCAATCTGGCAATGCCATCGGTCAACTAGATGTTGAGGCAGACCCTAAGATTAGCTTCATAGGGGAAACCTTGACTGAAGGCCTAGTGGCAGAACCTGAGAGCCCTGTCTCATCATCTCCAACTGCTGTAGAGATCCATATTCCTTTTGAGACACCTGCTGGTGAAGGTGCTTCTCAACCTCTCTCTGGCCTGAGCTCAGATGCTGCAACAAGCATGAAGGCCAAGTTCTCTCCACCCCGAGTCATAAAGGTCTGTGAGTGACAAAGGGAAAAGAAAAATGACATCTAAGGAGATTGAGGAGGAGGAGAGAAAGAGGAAAAGGAGGCTAAGGGGAGAAAGTTCCTTTGCTGAGTCTTCAAGACTCATAGAGTCTGCTATCAGAGCTGCCCCCAGATCTGATACTCAGAATGATGAGTTAAGGGCAGTCAGGATAAACTATTTGTAGACTAGGAACTATGAAATAGACAATGTCATTTCTCTCCCCTTAGATGAGTTGAATGAACTGGTTGACCTGGAAAGGTCAAGGAGAAAAAAGGAGGCAGAAGATCTAGAATTCCTAGTACAAGTCAAAGAAGAGAGAAGAAGAAAAGATTGTACAAAGATATGCCTACCCTCTCACCAGTTCAAGAAAGTCCTGTACAACAAGAAAGTCCTGTACAAGAGGATGTGTTCAACAAGAACCTCAGGTAGACAAAGAAGAAGAAATAATCAAGATGATTAACTACCTGAGTGCCACAGGCTTCTACCAGGAATATGCACTCCTTCCTTTCCCTATGACTATATTGAGTTTGAGTACTTAAAACAACTTGAGCTTGAGTTAGCCAAGGACCAAAAAACAACTAAGAAAAAGCTAAGGGAAGAAGCTACAAAATCAAGAGCCATAAAAGAGCATGAAAAAGTCTGCTGACAGGAAAGGATGATGAGCTTCTTGAAGCTATATGGATTCTCCGTAGGAGACTTGGCCCCATGTCTCTAGCCACCATGGATGAGCATATTAGGGTGATCAAGCAGAAGAACAAAAGTGGAGAGATCATTGACTTACACTCCACTCCAAGTCAGGCTCCACCAGAAGTGGAGGTTAAGGTTGAACAACCAGAGATAACACAACCTGGACCTCCTACTGAAACTCAGCAAACTTCATCTTCTGATCCATAGCAGGGTCAACCTCCCTATCCTTCTGAACCTGTGAGAGAGGAAGCCCCAAATGAGAAAGACAACAGATATCAATCTGGTACTGCAAGCCAGTCTTCTCAGTTAAAACCTTCAAAGAGAAAGAAGATGATGGCTTCTAGAATAAAGCCTAAGAAGAAGAAAAAGACTGCACCCTCTTCTAAACCTCAGGATGAATCAGAACAGCCTGAGGATGTGCAGCCAGAGGATGCTACATCAACTCCAATTCAAATAGCTACTCTAGCAACAAGAAGACCCATCTTGTCTTGGACATATACCACAAATCCAGAAAGATGGCATGTCATTAGAGATCAAGGCATTAAAGACATTACGCATGGAAAGATATGTTTCAGTTTCCTCTGCATGACCTCTTTGATATGAGAAGACACTTTGATAGCCTGAAGGATCCTGATTATCTCATGAAGAAAGGAATGGTGGTCATCCTAATGAGGACTGTTAATATATGAAGTTTTCTAAGTGTTTTGGTAGCATCAGCCTAGGGGGAGTTTGTAGAGATTAATGAAGAGGCTGATGCAACCCAAACATCTTAAGTCTATCCTGCATGCTGCACAAGTGCATTAAAGAAGAAGCTTAGGAAGTTTCACACATGAAACAGAAAATACTCTAAGTGTGAAATCTTCCGAAGCCAAGACCAATATCTTCCGAAGCCAACATGAAGTCTTCCGAAGCCTCAAAGACAAAGTCTTCCGAAGCTTCAAGTTCATGAAGACAGATTTCTTCCGAAGACTTTTAGTAACATGCTTTATCTGATGTATTGTTTCATAAAGCTGGACACCTTTTCGCTGCATCTCTGCAAGTCACCAACTTACATGAGTTGGTGAAAAGGTCCATGCTTTTGGTAACTGTACATTGAGGTCTTGAGTCTGTAACTTTCTACTTTATGTACTTTATCCTTTTTGTAATAGATAAGGATGTGAGCTATGGCATGTCATAGTCACAAGTCAAAAGGCAATCTGCCTTTTGACTCTACAATTGATTTTGTTTGTGTCTAGTCAATTGTATCCAGCTGCTTTCATAGTATAGCCGGCTGTAGGATGTAGTATAAGTATCTCATGTTCTTGTATCTTTCTATTATGCTTTGTAACACTTGTAATAGAACATAGAGAAAGTAATATATTGCATTCTTGAAAACCATACACTTGTGTTCTTTGAGTTCTGTCTCTTGCATTACTTGTGTTCTTAGTATCTCAACTTGGTTAATCTAGTTTACTGTTTGATTAAAGTTTAGTTAATCTCCTCTTTGTGTTGTTGTGTTGTACGTTACACCCTTTAATGATCCTGCAGCCTTGGCATTTTTATCATAAGGATCATATGTTATACTATATTATAATAGCATAAAAGAATAAAATGATTATTTTTTAAATTTAAGCATGACTTTTCATATGGATGTCTTAAATCATATGTAAAATTATCATTTTATACTCACTTTTATTATAAAAGATATATATAACCATTAAAATTATTAAACTCATAATATGCTCGTAGAAAAATATTACTATTATACTTATTATAGATATGAAATATATAAGTTATATACTTAAATATATAAATAAAATAATACTTAATTTAATAGTACTTAGTTATATAAATATAATTAATAAATGTAAATTTAAATGTCATTTTATATTATTATAGATAAAATAAAATTTAACAAAGTAAATTAAATAATATCATATTATTAAATAATGTATTAGTAATGTTTATTAAATACATGAAAAGACAAGGGTACAAATGCCAAGTTATATAAATTTAATGGATAAATTTATCGTATTATTCCTAAAGTGCTTTAAAATATTAATTAATTCTCTATTCTATCCATCTTAAATGTTTTGTACTACTTTATAGATGTTGCTTTAAAACTTGTGTGGTTGGCAAAATTACATCTTTATCAAGAGAGATGTCTTACATAGTAGCATACATATAAGTATTTAAATAAAATAATATTTAATTTAAATAGTATTTAGTTATAAAAATATGATTTGTAAATATAAGTTTAAATATCATTTATATTATTATAAAGAAAATAAATTTAATAAGGTGAATTAAATAATATCACATTATTAAATAATGTATTAATAACTAGTCTTACACTCCGCGCTTCGCGACAATGTTGTAATTTACGGTTATATATTTTGAGTGTCGATAGAATGTGAGTATTATAACGAGCTCATGGGTTCAAGTCTCAATCTAGGTAATGCTCAGAGTTGAGCCAAAATGTTTTTCTACTAATAAATTTCTTCTTGAGTTAATTGATGGTGTAGTCTCGATTAGGAAACAACTACATGGACCCAATTAATATAACATATATTTTTTGAATTAAGGTTGTATATTTCTTGTTCAAAAAAAATACAACATGAGTATTAAAAATAAATTTCACTACATACAACAAAAACGTCAGAGAAAAAAAGAAACTAAAAATTTGTTATTGCATAGGAATATAATTAAAACCAACCAGACTTTAAAAAAAAGAAACTAAAAATTTGTCATTGCATAGGAATGTAATTAAAACCAACCAGACTTTAAACCAACTATAATCAACTGTATTTTAGTTTAATGGTATGAAGAACCTAAAAAAGGTAATAGTGTACTTATTGCATAAGAAAAATACAACTGTGACTTTGGTAAAACAAAATAAAATTATTAAAAAAGATATGAAAAAACCTAAGAGACACGTGAACTAAGTGTCTATGCATTAGAGCCTTGCACCTAAGGCTTCATACAAAGCACATGCATTAGTATTGTGTACATCATGCATAAGTTCATATACAATACTGTAGACGTCTTTGCATTTTGTATAGTATATAATATGTATTAAATAATAAATAATACAAAAATTAATTAAATGGGGGAAAATTATAAGATTTTATTTTAAAATATGTTATAATTAAAATCTTATAATTTAGTAAGTCTTAATTAAATATTAGTAAATAAGATTTACATTTTTTATATTTATTTATTTGAGATATTTATTACTTCAAACCAGTAGCATTTAAGAGAGAAACTCGGAAGAATATTTTGGATTTCTCTACAAACCGTCACATGTAATTTTTAAACATTTATTTACTATAGTATATATTAATCAATAATAGTAAATTGTTAGAAATAGTTGATATTAAAATTTAATCTAGCTTTGTACATGTCAAATTAATTTCAAGTTAAGTCATATGTTAGGTCCCGTCCCCGGGACGCTTACAGCTGGTCATTCATCGCACTCAAAACATTATAAAATGTTCATTATTTTGCAGCGGAATTTAAAACTTTTGTTAATAACTAAAAATATGTCATTTACAACATTTATTTCTATCTCAAAATACAAGACATGTCAAAATATGGATGCCAGCCTCAAAATGCTCCCAGTAGCTTATGCATCCATGCCTGCAACTCCTCAGCCTCAACATATACCTGCCAACTATCATGCATATAAAAGTCAGCGACGCTGAGTGAGTTCTAGTTTTAATAATAAAATACTTTACTTTCGTTAAAACCGTTCTTTACTTTTCTTTATTTCAAAACGTAATATACTTTACAACCGTTCGTGATCATGCATCATACGTACATACAATAATATCATTATTATCTTCGTCATTACGTTCATTAGCTTTGTTCATTCAATGTATTACATTATCGTTCACTTCCTTTTCTCGATCCGGTCAGACTTTACCCTCTTCGTGGCACTCAGCCACGATTACTGAGGTTGAATGACAAGGATCATATTCTGTACATTATTACGATAATTCATTTACGTTCATTCTTACGTTCGTTCTTTCATACATGATCTTTCGTTCATTACTCTTTATTACTCGAATCTTGTCTCTTGCAATATCTCATATCCGAACACTGATACTGTGCCGGGGCCTGCTCACAAACCCCCGACTCATGTCCAAAGACTAACACAGCACTGTGATACGCGACAAGATCCCATATGAGTCAATCACAGGGATTGAACTCCATCTGAGTCTGTTGCAACACAAAGTCGCTCACCTCATTATCTCGTCTCATGCAATATCCCCGACTCATGTCCGAAGACTGATATTGTGCCGGGTCTGAAAAACAAACCCCCGACTCATATCCGAAGACTGACATAGTACCGGTAAACGCGACACGGATCTCATCATCCGTCACTTTCGTCATATGCAATACTCCCGACTCATGCCCGAAGGCTGATACTGTGCTGGGGCCTGCTCACAAACCCCCGACTCATGTCCGAGACTGACACAGTTTCGGAGTACGCAATCTGTATCCTGTCTCATGCAATACCCCCGACTCATGTCCGAAGACTGATACTATGCCGGGGCCTGACACACAAACCCCCGACTCATGTCCGAAGACTGACACAGTACCGGGATACGCGACAAGGACCTCTTTCGAGTCTGTTGCGACACAGATTCGCTCACCTCATACATATGCTTGCAAGCCTTTCTATACTTTCTCTTTTATTCATTCATTTATTCATGCATGCATTCATTCATTACGTTCCTCTTTTCATTATCTTCCACTTTACGTTACATAATACTTTTATTACATTTATTAACGTTCAACGCAAAGCCAAGGAAAGACATACGTACATAATAAGGAACATACATAAACATACACCATCACCATACAGGTAACATCAAACATGCATAACACACATCAAACAAGCCATCACATCATAACCAGGCCTATCTCCCCATTATACCCCTTAAAATCCATTTAGAAAACCTCAAGTCCAAAGTGGGCGCATGGGTCCTTCCAGGCGCATGAGCATAAAAACTCCAAGTAAACAACAGTCTGGGCGCATGGGCACTGTTTAGGCGTTTTTCTGCCCTGTTCAGGCGCATCACCAACACTTAGCCGTTTCAAGCTCTTGGGCGCATGGACACTGTTTAGGCGCATGGCCAATACTTAGCCGTTTCTTTCATTGGGACGCATGGGCACTATTTTGGTGCATGGTCCATACTTAGCCGTTTCTTTCACTGGGACGAATGGGCACTGTTTAGACGCATGGTCCACACTTAGCCTTTTCATCACTTGGGTGCATGGGCACTATTTAGGCGCATGGCCAACACTTGGGCGCATGGCCAATACTTTGACACATGGGCCACTATTTAGGCGCATGACCCACCCTTGGGCGCATGGCCAACACTTAGGCGTCTGGTCCCTCATGCTGGACGCATGGACAACTGTTTGGGCGCATGAACCACTGTTCATGTTCAACAAACATTCTGCAATATTTTCTATGCTACCAATTTCACCCGATTCTCATTCTAAGCATACCCAAACATAGATCTAACATACTAAGGCCATCTAAGCATGCTAAGCATCATCTCTAACCCATAATTAACACTATAACATGCATACATACATACAACATTCAAACATAAAGCTATAAACCCACGGTTTCTTTCAAAATATTTACTTAGTATGCATAATAGCCCAAAATCAGTTAAAAATCAGTAAAAGAGGGGTTCTAGAAACTCACCTTAAGCAGCTTTTGAGCAGCACTCTTCCCGTTCAAGACCCACTTCGATTCAGCTCTTTGAATCCCGAAAGTAAACTCTTTTTCAGCTTCTTCTTTCTCTTTCTCTCTAGAACTGAGAGTCTCTCTCTCTCTCTTCTTCTTTTCAGCTGTGAGAAAGAAGATGATAAAGGAAGAATGGGCATCCATGCCCTTTAAAATCTTAAAATAATAAGATTTGTACTTTGTACACTTTTCCCCCTTCCACTTGTGCAAAGTTTCTATTCTTTGTATTTACTTTTTCTTTTTCTTCCGTTTAAGTAGAAATTACGGGGTGTTACAAGTCTACCCCCTTAAAAGGTTTCGTCCCCGAAACCTGTCGCTTCTCGAACAGTTACGGGTAACACATCTCACCTCTTCTTTGATCTTGCATTTAAACTCAGATCCCTTAGGCTTCACTGCCCGCCAAGTAAAACCATCATCCTCCTTGGTCTATTCTCTTCTTCTTATTAGTAATGGTCACCAGTTGCTCCTTGTGGTTGGATACTCTGTCCATCCCAGTATTCTCTAGTAGCAGGATCATATCCTCATCAGTTTAGCTCTTTCTTAGACGAGATGCATGGAACTTCAGATGAATTCCACTTAACTCTTTGGGTGGCTCTATTCGATGTGTCACTTCTCCTACTTGAGCAACAACTAGGAATGGCCCTCTACACTTAATATTAGCTTTACTTGATTTCAAATCAAGCAATCCGCGCTCCTGGTCGAAGCCTCCCTCATACTTCATTGTCGTAGGTTATCACCGAACTCTGGTTGTGCACGGTTGAGCAATCCATCTTCTTGCAACACCTGGGGTTTGAGTCATGGACTACTGATCATTTCACCCGGAGATGCATGTCTACCTACCTATATTTGTCTTGAACAGCCTAGCAGGAACAAGCGCTCTCTCTCAATTGTATCGCGCAATCCTCTAGGGCATTAGGTAACCTGGTAGACTTACTAATAGCAATTCTTACATCGAAGGCTTATCGATCTCCCTACCCCTAACGTGCAACATCACCGAAAATAGCGGCAACAAAACTACTACTAGCGTCACAATTAAAGCATAGATGCATAAATCTAAACTTGTAAGAACATACCTGACGTTACCTCGAAGTCTGACCTAGCCTCCTCCCGGTCATAGCGAAGGCACTAGCCTTCACCCTCTGTTCTCCTTCCTCGTACTGGAGCTTCCTACCCTCGACTTCTTGCAGTATCTGCTCATGTGTCCTGTCTTGCCATAGTCGTAGCATTTAGCCATTTGACAGTCCCTCGCTCTGTGGCCCTCCTTTCCACACTAGAAACAAACATTCAGTCCCCACTTGCACTCCCCATCATGGCCTCTGCCACACTTGTTGCAAATCTCTCCTTTTCTTTCCATTCTCTCCCGATTATCATCCCTCGACGCTGTACCTCCGTACCCAAATCCACCATCATTGTCTCGCCTTCCTTTCCTCTTCTTAACATAGGCTCACTCCTCCCCTTCGTCTGTCATCACCATCGCCCCCCACTCGTCGTACAATCTTCCCGCCAGGTCAACTGCTGACCTAAACGTGCTCGGTCGGGCAGCGATCATGTGCCTACGGATGTCCGCCGGCAAGCCCTGAATGTACCTCTTGATCTTTCGCGAAAGAGGTGTCACCTGATTCGGCACCAGACGTGCCATCTCGTTGAACTTTGTGGTGTATTGTTGATGTGTCAGGGTTCCCGCCTCCAGCTGCAAGAACTCTCTTTTAATTTATCCATCTCACGATAAGGACTGAATTCCTTAATCAGCAGCTTCTTCAACTCCACCCATCTCATCCTTCCAATAGCCCTGCTACCCTCGGCTTGGACTATATTGTCACACCAGCACAGAGCCGAATCCACAAAAGAATGGGCAGCAAACTTTACTTTCTGATCCTCCCGACACTCGCTGGTGTTCAATACCGCTTCCATCTCTCTCACCCATCAGTGAGCAGGAGCAGCAGTGCCGTTTCCATCAAAAGTTGGGGGCTTGCATTGTTGGAATGCCCCATAATTACAGCCTCGTGCCGTCTCCGGCCCAGGCTCTTCCTCTTCGTCCTCTTCGTCATTGAAGAAAACCGTTTCATTCTCGGGTCGTCTCCTTTCGACCGAAGGTCTACCCCCTTCCTGTCTCTCCTCGTCTCTAACAGTCTTCATAACTTCGGTCACCACAGACGATAGGATCGTCTCCATAACCTGATGCACTTCCTCCCTGACCGCCTCTCTCATCGACGCTCTCTAATTAGCATTCTCATCACCGCCCTCCTGGTGAGGGGTCTCGGGTTCCTCATGGGCTGCTCCTTCAGTCCTAGACCTTCCTCTTGTGACCTGTGGTGCGGCACCACGTCCACCACCACCTCCACCTCGTGAAGCTTTCAAAGATCTGCCGCCAACCATCTTCTAACACACTATAAGATTCAAACACTAAGGCGGTCATTCAAGGTAATAACTCAGTTTATGTCAAGTATAGTAAGTCCCTAATTACAGTGGCCAGTTGTGATTAGCCACTTACTTTACTCTTCATACCCCAAGCATTTCCTATCCTGACTACATCAGTATCTAAATCTACACATAGCACACAAGCCACATACATGCACACATAATGCCGGTTAACACTAACTTACATAAAACGTTTACATAAAAACCTTTACCTGCAGGCACGTAGCTACTAGGACTGGCATACCTTTTCCTTTTAGTCCCATTCTCAGTTTAAGATTAGGTTTTTCAAAATATTTACCCAATTCACTTAAACTTTTGCTCTGATACCAACTTGTAAGGCCCCGTCCCCGGGACGCTTACAGCTCGTCATTCATCGCACTCAAAACATTATAAAATGTTCATTATTTTGCAGCGGAATTTAAAACTTTCATTAATAACTAAAAACATGTCATTTACAACATTTGTTTCTATCTCAAAATACAAGACATGTCAAAATACGGTTGCCAGCCTCAAAATGCTCCCAGTAGCTTATGCATCCATGCCTGCAACTCCTCAGCATCAACATATACCTGACAACTATCATGCATACATAAGTCAGCGACGTTGAGTGATTTCTAGTTTTAATAATAAAATACTTTACTTTCGTTAAAACCGTTCTTTACTTTTCTTTATTTCAAAACGTACTATACTTTACAACCGTTTGTGATCATGCATCATACGTACATATAGATAATATCATTATTATCTTCGTCATTATGTTCATTAGATTTGTTCATTCAACGTATTACATTATCGTTCACTTCCCTTTCTCGATCCGGTCAGACTTTACCCTCTTCATGGCACTCAGCCACGATTACTGAGGTCGAATGACGAGGATCCTATTCTATACATTATTACGATAATTCATTTACGTTCATTCTTAAGTTCGTTCTTTCATACATGATTTTTTGTTCATTGCTCTTTATTACTCGAATCTTGTCTCTTGTCTCTTGCAATATCTCATGTTCGAAGACTGATGCTGTGCCGGGGCCTGCTCACAAACCCCCGACTCATGTCCGAAGACTGACACAGCACCGTGATATGCGACAAAGATCCCAAATGAGTCAATCACAGGGATTGAACTCCATCCGAGTCTTTTGCAAAACAAAGTCGCTCACCTCATTATCTCGTCTTATGCAATATCCCCGACTCATGTCCGAAGACTGATACTATGCCGGGGTCTGACAAACAAACCCCCGACTCATGTCCGAAGACTAACACAGTACTGGGATACGGGACACGGATCTCATCATCCGTCACTTTCATCATATGCAATACTCCCGACTCATGCCTGAAGGCTGATACTGTGCCGGGGCCTGCTCACAAACCCCCGACTCATGTCCGAAGACTAACACAGTACCGGAGTACGCAATCTATATCCTATCTCATGCAATACCCCCGACTCATGTCCGAAGACTGATACTGTGCCGGGGCCTGACACACAAACCCCCGACTCATGTCTGAAGACTGACACAGTATCGGGATATGCGACAAGGACCTCTTTCGAGTCTGTTACGACACAGAGTCGCTCACCTCATACATATGCTTGCAAGCCTTTCTATACTTTCTCTTTTATTCATTCATTTATTCATGCATGCATTCATTCATTACGTTCCTCTTTTCATTATCTTCCACTTTACGTTACATAATATTTCATTACATTTATTAACGTTCAACGCAAAGCCAAGGGAAGACATACGTACATAATAAGGAACATACATAAACATACACCATCACCATACAGGCAACATCAAACTTGCATAACACACATCAAACAAGCCATCACATCATAACCAGGCCTATCTCCCCATTATACCCCTTAAAATCCATTTAGAAAACCTCAAGTCCAAAGTGGGCGCATGGGTCCTTCCAGGCGCATGAGCATAAAAATTCCAAGTAAAAAGCAGTCTGGGCGTATGGGCACTGTTTAGGCTTTTCTGCCCTGTTCAGGTGCATCACCAACACTTAGCCGTTTCAAGCTCTTGGGCGCATAGGCACTGTTTGGGCGCATGGGCACTGTTTAGGCGCATGGCCAATACTTAGCCGTTTCTTTCACTGGGACGCATGGACACTATTTAGGCGCATGGTCCATACGTAGCCGTTTCTTTCACTGGGACGCATGGGCACTGTTTAGACGCATGGTCCACACTTAGCCTTTTCGTCACTTGGGCGCATGGGCACTATTTAGTGCATGGCCAACACTTGGGCACATGGCCAATACTTAGACGCATGGGCCACTATTTAAGCGCATGACCACCATTAGGCGCATGGCCAACACTTAGGTGTCTGGTCCCTCATGCTGGACGCATGGACAACTGTTTGGGCACATGAACCACTGTTCATGCTCAACAAACATTCTGTAATGTTTTCTATGCTACCAATTTCACCCAATTCTCATTCTAAGCATACCCAAACACAGATCTAACATACTAAGGCCATCTAAGCATGCTAAACATCATCTCTAACCCATAATTAACACTATAACATGCATACATACATACAACATTCAAACATAAAACTGTAAACCCATGGTTTCTTTAAAAATGTTTACTTAGTATGCATAATAGCCCCAAATCAGTTAAAAATAAGTAAAACAGGGGTTATAGAAACTCACCTTAAGCAGCTTTTGAGCAGCACTCTTCCCGTTCAAGACCCACTTCGATTCAGCTCTTTGAATCCCGAAAGTAAACTCTTTTTTAGCTACTTCTTCCTCTTTCTCTTTCTAGAACCGAGATTCTCTCTCTCTCTTCTTCTTTTTAGCCGTGAGAAAGAAGATGATAAAGGAAGAATGGGCATCCATGCCCTTTAAAATCTTAAAATAATAAGATTTGTACTTTGTATACTTTTCCCCCTTTCACTTGTGCAAAGTTTCTATTCTTTCTATTTACTTTTCTTTTCCTTCCGTTTAAGTAGAAATTACGGGGTGTTACAAGTCTACCCCCTTAAAAAGGTTTCGTCCCCGAAACATGTCGCTTCTCGAACAGTTACGGGTAACACTGTCTCACCTCTTCTTTGATCTTGCATTTAAACTCAGATCACGTATGAATGAACGTAAATTGTGCACAAATGGAAGGGGATAAAGTGTACAAAGTACATTTTTATTATTTTAAGATATTTTAGGGCATGGGTGCCCATTATTTCTTCTTCATCTTTTCTTCATGGCTGAAAAGAAGAAGAGAGAGAGAACCTGGTTCTAGAGAGAAAGAGAAGAAGAAGCTGAAAAAGGTAAGTCTTCTCTTGTTTGAGCTTGGTTTCAGCTGGGTTTCGAGTTCTTGATTGAAGTTCTTGGTGTTCAGTGTTTGTTTTCGGGATTCAAGAGCTGAATCGAAGTGGGTCTTGAACGGGAAGAGTGTTGCTCAAAAGCTGCTCAAGGTGAGTTTCTAGAACCACTCTTTTACTGATTTTTACTGATTTGGGGGTATTATGCATACTAAGTAAACGTTTTGAAAGAAACTGTGGGTTTACAGCCTTATGTTTGAATGTTTTATGTATGTATGCATGTTATAGTGATGATTATGGGTTAGAGATGATGTTTAGCATGATCTGTCGTAGGTCGTCACCAAACTCTGGTTGTGCACGGTTGAGCAATCCATATTTTTGCAACACTTAGGGTTTGAGTCATAGACTACTGATCAACTCACCCGGAGATGCACGTCTACCTACTTATATCTGTCTTGAACAGCCTAGCAGGAACAAGCGCTCTCTCTCAATTCTATCGCGCAACCCTCTAGGGCATTAGGTTACTTGGTAGACTTACTAATAGCAGTTCTTACATCGAAGGCTCATCGATCTTCCTACCCCTAACGTGCAACATCACAGAAAATAGCGGCAACAAAACTACTACTAACGTCATAATTAAAACATAGATGCGATAATCTAAACTTGCAAGAACGTACCTGACGTTACCTCGAGTCTGACCTAGCCTCCTCCCGGTCATAGCGAAGGCTCTAGCCTTCACCCTCTATTCTTCTTCCTCGTACCAGAGCTTCCTACCCTCGACTTCTTGCAGTCTTTGCTCATGTGTCCTGTCTTGCCACAGTCATAGCATTTAGCCATTTGACAGTCCCTCGTTCTGTGGCCCTCCTTTCCACACTAGAACAAACATTCAGTCCCCACTTGCACTCCCCGTCATGGCCTCTGCCACACTTGTTGCAAATCTCTCCTTTTCTTTCCATTCTCTCCTGATTATCGTTCCTCGACGCCGTACCTCCGTACCCAAATCCACCATCATTGTCTCGCCTTCCTTTCCCCTTCTTAACATAGGCTCGCTCCTCTCCTTTGTCTGTCATCACCATCGCCCCCCGCTCGTCGTACAATCTTCCCGCTAGGTCAACTGCTGACATAAACGTGCTCGGTCGGGCAGCCCAAGCTTTAATAAATGGTTTTGAGCCCAAGCTTCATATGTCGAGATCGAGCATGCTCGCAAGTTGAAACTAGCGTTGTATTTATATGATGTTTATTTTATCTTTTATGTATATATTTATATAAATGATTATTACTATATGTAATTTATGCATAAACAATTATATAATATATATAGTTATTTAAGAAAAGTTACATAAACCATTTAATTTCTAAAAAGAACCTTTTATATATAAGAACATGTATTCTATAAAGACACATTAAAAAATACTAATGAAAAAGTATTAATATTTTTGTATGATAAAACGTTGCCACAAGGGCGAAAAACGACTACTCAGTCAGATGGGGTATAAGTGATGATGCAAAATTACAATAAGTTATGTGAGCAGTAAGGGGAAAGGATACACGCTCCTCCTAAATTCAGTTAGCAATCATATTAGTTAAACATTCCTAGTGTTGTGTATCTCTCCTAACTCAAATATTAAACAGCATTCCATGTTGTTAGAAGTTATCAGCAGACTCCATCCGATGCTTATTCAACTTTGATTGTCAGGCTATTAGTGTAGATGAAGAAGGTATGAGAGCAAGATCCTCAGTCTCCTCGTTGATTGGGGGAGATGCTAGTGACATGGGGGGGGGGGTAGATGGTAGTCTGTATCGTTATGTGTGCGTGGAATTTTATGTATGCATGAAAAACAATAAACATATAAGAGTATGTACAATGGTAGTCCGTATCTAAGGCTATAGTCTAGATGTAAATGCAGTCCTAGTTCTCTACATCCAGTAGCTCTAATATCAATTTGTCACACCCTCAAAATCCACTAGCGGAGTTCTACCGCGAGGCGTGTGACAAAGCAGGATCTTAGACATATTCATATCAAACGACACTATATGTGTTTCAAAATAAGCATTTGACCTTAAATCAGATTTACCAAAGTTTTCAATGTGATCAATGCGGGAGCGTAAAGCTTGTAAAATCATAAGTAAAAAATGCATAAAACAAAGCGCCCAATGAAAAGTAGTAAATGTAAATGAATTTGCTTTCAAATGATAATAATGATGCATGAACCTCAAATGTGCAATCCTAGCCTCAAACGTGCCAGCAACGTGAGAAGACATGCTAAAGTGTGTCAACACAAGTTTGGTGAGTTCACAGGTGTAATAAGTATATGTATTTGAATGTTTCCAGGGTAAAAGTAAACAAAGGTATACCATAGGTAGCTAGCCTATATATTGAGTTATTTCGCGTTTCGAACCAAAGCTGTCTATTTGTTGTTTTTCCTTCCGCCATGTCTTATCATAGAACAATAGAAAATGTCTAGGTAAATTAAACACATGTTTAAACATGGGTGGGGTTTGTTAAACCCAGTAGTACTACCCAAAATTGCCTCGTTATCCCGTTATTAAAGGTTCAAGTGTGTAAGGACTTGTGTGACAATGTTTGTGCAGGATCGTTGAAGGGTGTAAGTTACAACACAATAACACAAAGAGGAGATTAACTAAACTTTAATCAAATAGTAAACTGGATTAACCAAGTTGAGACACTAAGAACACAAGTAATGCAAGAGATAGAACACAAAGAACACAAGTGTATGGTTTTCAAGAATGCAGTATATTGCTTTCTCTATGTTCTATTACAAGTTTTACAAAGCATATTTAAAAGATACAAGAACATAAGATACTTATACTACATCCTACAGCCGGCCATACTTTGAAAGCCAGCTGGATACAATTGACTAGACACAAACAAAATCAATTATAGAGTCAAAAGGCAGATTGCCTTTTGACTTGTGACTATGACATGCCATGTAACACCCGGTTATTTTAAAAGACAAGAAATAAAGAATAAAAGAAAGAAAGGGCAATTAAGTCCAAGTGGATGGACTAAAAGTGTAAAAAGGACAAAAATCTTGTAAAGTTGGTGTAAAGGTGGGCATGGCCGCCCACCCTCTTTTCACACCACCATCCTCTTCGGTTTTAGAGAGAGAGCAGAGAAAAACTCTCGGTTGAAGATAAGAAGAAGAAGAGAAGTTGAATTCAAGGTAAGAATTCGTGGTTTTTACATGTTTATGACGGGTTTTATCCCGGTTTCATGCTTATGTGCTTATGTGTTGTGTTTGTGCTCGGGTGTGTGTGTGGTGTTGTTTTTAGGTGTTTGAACTCATTGCAAGCGGGTTATAAAGGAAGAAACACCCAAGTTGCATCAGGTGAGTTCTAGGCCCGGTTTTACTTGTTTTAAATGAATCTTTGGGACTGAAAATGTATTAAAATGATTTTTTACAAGTTCATGTATGTTTACCCGTGTGCATTGTGCATGAATGAATGTGATTCTTGAATGCTTATAGGTTATTCATGTTAGAATAACCACATTAAGATTAGAACAGACAGATTCGATGATTTGGGTTGAAAACATACTGGAAACATATACTACAGAAGGTCCATGCGCCTAAATAAGGTTCATGCGCCTAAAAATGCCATAGTAAGAACTAAGTGTGATCCATGCGCCCAAACAGTAGCCCATACGCCTAAGATTACCTTAGAAATGATAAAGTACAGCCCATGCGCCTGAACAGTGGTCCATGCGTCTAGAAACATTAGCCGGACGACTAAGTGTAGGGCTCATGCACCCCAATAGTGCCCATGCGCCCAAGTGGCCCATGCGCCTGAATGAGTTCATGCGCCTAAAGTAAAAATGTTTAAGTGTTAGGCTGATGCACCTAAATAGTGATGAAACACCCAAATAGGGCTCATGCGCCCAAATAGTTCCCATGCGCCTAAGACTTAGAAACTTTTACAGAATTTTTCTAGGAGTCTGTGCCATAGGGATTTGACCGAGGTCAACTAGGGGCTTATTAATGATGTTGTTTCATGCATGATATGATTGATTATGATTGTTCCTTATTATTGTTATTGCTATTATTATTATTACCCATAGTATGTGACGTTACGTGGTATGTTATTATCGTAACGTAAAGTATATCGTAATAATAAAGTGAAAGAGCAATAAGAAAGAAGAGGAACATTAATAAAATGTTAACAAGTCTTGCAAGCTTACAGGAGGTACACGACCGTGTTGTCGTTAGCTCAACTGTGTTGCAGGTTAGCTACCTTTTTTGCACACAGGGTCAATCAATTGAGATTGGCAGGACCTTTGCAGCATGTCCTGGGTGATTGGGTTGGCCTTGTACATAGTACACAGACCCTTTCGGGGGATACAGTTACCCTTTCGGGGGATATAGTTGACCCTTTCGAGGAATACAGTTGACCCTTTCGAGGGATATAGATGGCTCATCACCCGTTTTCCATCGCGCATATAGTTGGGGTATTGCTCACTGGTCCATACAGAAAGTGAAACATAAAGTTAAACTTTTACAGACAAGGCATACAGTACAGAGAACGAACAGTATTTGTTCATATAGTTGATGCGTGCTCGCATATACATTACAGAGTTGTATTTTATAGAAAAGAGTATTTTCTTATACAACATATAGAAAGTATTTTATTACTTTTAAAACTAGGGCTCACTCAGCAACGCTGACTTTTATACATTTTCAGTTGGCAGGTACTTATTGCTGAGGATGGCACGAGGGTGAAGTTACTCAGCAGGAAAAGACTGACATCCATTCGTATTCTATGTTACTGTTGTTATGTAATGCAGTAAAATGATTCTTTTGTAAACAGATTAATGATGATGTAGTGCTTAATGACGGTGTTTTAAATGATATGAATGGTTTTTGATAAATCATTTCTGCTGCATAAATCTGTATAATTGTAATGTTTAATGTTTTAATTGCTATGAATGACCAACTGTGAGGTTTCCGGGATTGGGACCTTACAAGTTGGTATCAGAGCCAAAGTTTAAGAGAATTGGGTTGAATAAAATTTTAAAACCTAAACTTAAACTGAAAATGGGACAAATGGAGGGATGTCAGCCCGAGTAGCTACGTTCCATCAGGTATGTCTTTTCTTAAAGTTAACCGGTATTACTTGCGCATGCTATTTGATTATGTGCTCATAGTAGATTTAGATACTGATTAAGTCAGGATAGGAGATGCTTGGGGTATGAAGAGTAAAGTAAGTGGCTAATCACAACTGGCCACTGTAATTAGGGACTTACTATACTTGACATAAACTAAGTATTACCTTGAATGACCGTGTTAGTTTTTGAATCTTATAGTGTGCTTATAGAGGATGGTTGGTGGTAGATCTTCAAAAGCCTCTCGTGGTGGAGGTCACGGTGCTGCTCCGCGACCTAAGAGGGGGAGACCCCGAGTAGAGAAAGTGGTTCATGAAGAACCAGAGACCCCTCATCCGGAGGGTGGCGACGAGAGCGCCAATTTGAGAGCCTGAGTAAAGGAGGCTGTGGTGGAGAGGTTCACCAGGTCATGCAGACGATTCTACCGTCTGTGGTGACTGAAGTGATCAAGGCAGTTAGAGAGGGAAAGAGAAAGGAAAGGGGCGAACCTACGGGCGAAAGAAGACAGCCCGAGACTGAGACGGTTCCGTCTGATGATGAGGATGAGGATGAAGAGCCTGCGCCGGGGGCGACCCGGGGCTGCAACTATGGGGCATTTATGAGATGCAAGCCCCCTACCTTCGATGGGAATGGCACTGCTGCAGCTGTTCATCGGTGGGTGAGGGAAATGGAGGTTGTCCTTGATATCAGTGAGTGTCGTGAGGATCAAAAGGTGAAGTTCGCTACCCACTCCTTTGTGGACTCGGCCTTGTGCTGGTGGGACAATATTGTCCAAGCCGAGGTAGTAGGGCCATTAGAAGAATGAGATGGCCTGAACTGAAGAAGTTGGTGATTGAGGAATTTTTTCCTCACAGAGAGATGGACAAAGTAGAAAGAGACTTCCTGCAGTTGGAGGCGGGAACGATGACACACCAGCAGTACACCACCAAATTTAATGAAATGGCACGCTGGTGCCCGATCAAGTGACACCACTGTCACGAAAGATTAAAAGATACATCTAGGGGCTGCCAGCGAATATCCGTAGACATATGATTGCCGCCCGGCCAAACACTTTCAGATCGGCAGTTGACTTGGCGGGCAGATTATACAATGAGCGCGAGGTAGTGGTGGCTGAGGTGGATAGGAAGGATAGTGGTAGTCGGAACTGGAATGGGAAACGGTTTGGACATGGTAGAACTGCTCCAAACAAGAAGGTGGCAAAGGTGGGTGATCGATGTATGGTTACATCTGGATCAGGGCTGAGGAGGTGTGACAAATATGGGAGAGAGCATACTGGTGAGTGCAGAATGGGGATGAACGTATGCTTCAGGTGTGGTCAACCTGGCCATATCACTAGAGACTGTAAGAAGCCGAGGGCAGAGAGCTCTGGGGTAGAGAAGAAGAAGCCAGAGGAAGGAGGATAGAGGGCAGGTGCTAGAGCTTACACCATGACCGGGAGGAAGCCAAAGCTGATCCCGATGTTATGTCAGGTATGTTTCTAGTAAACCAAACTCATGCCTCTGTATTGATTGATTCTGGTGCTAGTAGGAGTTTTATTTCTACTACTTTCTACGCTAAGTTGCTTGTTGTCAGTAGAAAGGTCAGTGCACCATTTGATGTAGAAACTGCTATTGGTAAGTCCACTAGAATTACTGATGTGATTGAGGACTGTGCCATAGAACTAGAGGGTCATAGTTTTGCTGCTAGTTTACATGTGATACCCCTAGGTGGATTTGATGTAGTACTAGGGATGGACTGGTTAGCAACCTATGAAGCAAACATCGTGTGTCGCAAGAAGATGATTCGATTATTTGCGCCCGATAAGAGTTTGGTTACGATTTATGGCGATCGCGTCGCGACGATCCCGAAAGTGATTTCGATGGCGGTGGCAGGAAAGTGCATGAGGCGTGGATGTAGTGCCTACTTGGCCTACGTAAAGGATGTGGACGCGCCAACACCGCAACTATCTGATGTACCAGTTGTGCGTGACTTCCCGGACGTATTCCCGGAAGACTTACCTGGCATGCCACCGGATCGCGAGATTGAGTTCCAAATTGACTTGATACCCGGTGCTCAACCCGTGGCCAAAGCACCATATCGGTTAGCTCCGACAGAAATGAAGGAACTGATGGAGCAGTTGCAAGAGCTGCTCGATAAGGGGTTCATTAGACCGAGTATCTCTCCCTGGGGTGCTCCGGTCCTATTTGTGAAGAATAAAGACGGTAGTATGAGGATGTGTATTGACTACCGAGAGCTGAACAAGTTAACGGTGAAGAACCGATACCCCCTACCAAGGATAAATGATCTGTTTGATCAGCTCCAAGGTGCCAGTTGGTTCTCAAGGATAGATCTTCGATCTGGTTACCATCAGCTGAAGGTGAAGGAGCAGGACATTCCTAAAACAGCTTTTCGCACGCGCTACGGTCACTATGAATTCCTTGTTATGCCATTTGGTTTGACCAATGCGCCAGCTGCTTTTATGGATCTGATGAACCGTGTGTGTCGGCCTATGTTGGATAAATCAGTGATTGTGTTCATTGATGATATTCTGATTTATTCAAGGAGTGAGATTGAGCATGTCGGCCACATTCGGGAGATTCTAGAGATGTTAAGAAGGGAGAAGTTGTATGCCAAATTCTCCAAATATGTGTTCTGGTTACACGAAGTTCAATTCTTAGGTCACGTGATAAATCCGGAGGGGATTATGGTAGACCCTGCTAAGGTGGAGGCGGTGATGCAATGGAAGTCTCCGAGCACGCCATCCGAGATTCGTAGTTTCTTGGGGTTGGCGGGTTATTATCGAAGATTCATTCAGGGCTTTGCCAAGATCGCTTCTCCACTGACCCAATTGACCCGAAAGGATGTAAAGTTTATATGGGGTCAAGCCCAAGAACAGGCATTCGAAGAGTTAAAGGTGAGGTTGACTCAAGCTCCTGTCTTGTCATTACCCGAAGGAAGCAAGGACTTGGTGGTATATTCTGATGCTTCTTACTCGGGGTTGGGGTGTGTACTGATGCAAAAAGGAAAGGTCATAGCCTATGCATCCCGACAGTTGAAAGTTCATGAGGTCAACTACCCTACTCACAACCTGGAGCTAGCAATTGTGGTCTTTGCACTAAAGATTTGGAGGCACTATCTGTACGGGACGAAGTGCACCATTTTCATGGACCACAAGAGCTTGAAGTACTTCTTCGAGCAAAAATATTTGAACATGAGGCAGAGGCGATGGTTGGAGCTTATAAAGGATTATGATTGCATAATCTATTACCATCCGGGCAAAGCCAACGTGGTGGCCGATGCTCTTAGCCAAAAGGGGAGGCCCGAGCCGATTCAGGTGAAATCATACCAACCGATCATGACCTCTGATGTAATGAAGCAAGTCAAAGAGTTTCAGGATGAGGCATTGAAAGAAGATCGTCTAAACTCTGAAAGAATGAGAGGTCTGGTTGAGGAATTGAGTGAAAACACACTTGGGGTTAAAACTCGATTTGGACAGGTGTGAATTCCTTGTTTCGAGGATCTACGTGTGAGGATTATGGATGAAGCTCACAAGACTCGATACTCCATTCATCCTGGTGCCACAAAGATGTATCAAGACATGAAGAAAGATTATTGGTGGCCGGGTATGAAACGTGACGTGGCGGAGTATGTGAGTAAGTGCCTTACTTGCTTGCAAGTGAAGGCAGAACATCAGAAGCCGTATGGGAAGATCCAACCTTTGGATATACCGGAATGGAAGTGGGAGCACATCACCATGGACTTCATAACGAAGTTGCCACGTACTCCGAAAGGATACGATGCCATATGGGTGATAGTTGACCGTCTGACGAAGAGTGCTCACTTCCTACCGATCCGTGAGACACATTCATCTGAGAGGTTGGCTGACCTGTTCATCAAGGAGATTGTAACTCGTCATGGTGTACCGGTGTCCATTGTGTCTGATCGTGACACCCGGTTTACGCTTAAATTCTGGAAGAAATTCCACGATGCCATGGGGACGAGGTTACATATTAGTACGGCTTATCATCCTCAAACTGATGGTCAGTCAGAAAGGACCATTTAGACGTTGGAGGACATGCTTCGGGCATGTGTAATCGATTTTGATGGAAGTTGGGATGACCACTTACCGTTAGCTGAATTCTCGTACAACAATAGCTATCATGCCAGTATTGGCATGCCACCATACGAGATGTTATACGGTAGGAGATGTAGAACACCCGTTTGTTGGGGTGAAGTTGGTCAGAAAGAGTTGGGAAGCATCCAGGTAATTGAGGCTACGATAGAGAAACTTGAAAAGATTAAAGCCTTATGAAGGCAGCCAAAGATAGACAGAAGTCGTATGCCGATAAACGACGTAGACCAATTGAGTTCCAGGTGGGTGACCGGGTTATGTTGAAGGTCTCACCTTGGAAGGGTATTATCTGATTCAGAAAACGAGGTAAGCTAAGCCCGAGATACATAGGCCCTTTTTTGAATCATTGCTCGAGTAGGAGAGGTGGCCTATAGGCTGGAATTTCGGATGAGTTAAGTGGGATTCACCCGACATTCCATGTGTGTCATTTGAGAAAGTGTATAGCTAATGAAGACATGATTGTTCCACTGGAGGACATTAAAGTAGATGAAAGGCTAAATTATGTGGAACAACCAGTGGCAATCATCGATCGTAAAGAAAAGAGGCTGTGAAATAAACTGGTTCCTCTTGTGCGTGTACAGTGGAAGCACAGGAAGGGATCCGAGTCTACATAGGAGACTGAGGAGGAAATGAGGCAGCATTATCCTCGTCTATTTAAGGAATAACAGGTTTCGGGGACGAAACCTATATAAGGGGGTGGACTTGTAACAGCCGGTTATTTTAAAAGACAAGAAATAAAGAATAAAAGAAAGAAAGGGCAATTAAGTCCAAGTGGAGGGACTAAAAGTGTAAAAAGGACAAAAATCTTGTAAAGTTGATGTAAAGGTGGGCATGGCCGCCCACCCTCTTTTCACATCACCATCTTCTTCGGTTTTTGAGAGAGAGAGAGCAGAGAAAAACTCTCGGTTGAAGATAAGAAGAAGAAGAGAAGTCAAATTCAAGGTAAGAATTCGTGGTTTTTACATGTTTATGACGGGTTTTATCCCGGTTTCATGCTTATGTGCTTATGTGTTGTGTTTTTGCTCGGGTGTGCATGTGTGGTGTTGTTTTTAGGTGTTTGAACTTATTGCAAGCGGGTTATAAAGGAAGAACACCCAAGTTGCATCAGGTGAGTTCTAGACCCCGGTTTTACTTGTTTTAAATTAAACTTTGGGGCTGAAAATGTATTAAAATGATTTTTTACAAGTTCATGTATGTTTACCCGTGTGCATTGTGCGTGAATGAATGTGATTCTTGAATGCTTATAGGTTATTCATGTTAGAATAGCCACATTAAGCTTAGAACAGAAAGATTCGATGATTTGGGTTGAATACATACTGGAAACATATAGTACAGAAGGTCCATGCGCCTAAATAAGGTTCATGCGCCTGAAAATGCCATAGTAAGAACTAAGTGTGATCCATGCGCCCAAACAGTAGCCCATGCGCCTAAGATTACCTTAGAAATGATAAAGTACAGCCCATGCGCCTGAACAGTGGTCCATGCGTCTAGAAACATTAGCCGGACGACTAAGTGTAGGGCTCATGCGCCCCAATAGTGCCCATGTGCCTAAGTGGCCCATGCGCCTGAATGAGTTCATGCGCCTAAAGTGAAAATGTGTAAGTGTTAGGTTGATGCGCCTAACTAGTGATGAAACGCCCAAATAGGGCTCATGCGCCCAAATAGTTCCCATGCGCCTAAGACTTAGAAACTTTTACAGAATTTTTCTAGGAGTCTGTGCCATAGGGATTTACCGAGGTCAACTAGGGGCTTATTAATGATGTTGTTTCATGCATGATATGATTGATTATGATTGTTCCTTATTATTGTTATTGCTATTATTATTATTACCCATAGTATGTGACGTTACGTGGTATGTTATTATCGTAACGTAAAGTATATCGTAATAATAAAGTGAAAGAGCAATAAAGAAAGAAGAGGAATATTAATAAAATGTTAACAAGTCTTGCAAGCTTACAGGAGGTACACGACCGTGTTGTCGTTAGCTCAACTGTGTTGCAGGTTAGCTACCTTTTTTGCACACAGGGTCAATCAATTGAGATTGGCAGGACCTTTGCAGCATGTCCTGGGTGATTGGGTTGGCCTTGTACATAGTACACAGACCCTTTCGGGGGATACAGTTACCCTTTCGGGGGATATAGTTGACCCTTTCGAGGAATACAGTTGACCCTTTCGAGGGATATAGATGGCTCATCACCCGTTTTCCATCGCGCATATAGTTGGGGTATTGCTCACTGGTCCATACAGAAAGTGAAACATAAAGTTAAACTTTTACAGACAAGGCATACAGTACAGAGAACGAACAGTATTTGTTCATATAGTTGATGCGTGCTCGCATATACATTACAGAGTTGTATTTTATAGAAAAGAGTATTTTCTTATACAACATATAGAAAGTATTTTATTACTTTTAAAACTAGGGCTCTTTATACATTTTCAGTTGGCAGGTAATTATTGTTGAGGATGGCACGAGGGTGAAGCTACTCGGCAGGAAAAGACTGACATCCATTCGTATTCTATGTTACTGTTGTTATGTAATGCAATAAAACGATTCTTTTGTAAACAGATTAATGATGATGTATTGCTTAATGACAGTGTTTTAAATGATATGAATGGTTTTTGATAAATCATTTCCGCTGCATAAATCTGTATAATTGTAATGTTTAATGTTTTAATTGCTCTGAATGACCAACTGTGAGGTTTCCGGGATCGGGGCCTTACATGCCATAGCTCACATCCTTATCTATTACAAATAGGATAAAGTATATAAAGTAGAAAGTTACAAACTCAAGACCTCAATGTACAGTTACCAAAACCATGGACCTTTTCACCAACTCATGTAAGTTGGTGACTTGCAGAGATGCAGCGGAAAGGTGTCCAGCTTTATGGAACAATACATCAGATAAAGCATGTTACTAAAAGTCTTCGGAAGAAATCTGTCTTCATGAACTTGAAGCTTCGGAAGACTTTGTCTCTAAGGCTTCGGAAGACTTCATGTTTGGCTTCGGAAGATTATTGGTCTTGGCTTCGGAAGATTATTGGTCTTGGCTTCGGAAGATTTCACACTTAGAGTATTTTTTGTTTCATGTGTGAAACTTCCTAAGCTTCTTCTTTAATGCACTTGTGCAGCATGCATGATAGACTTAAGATGTTTAGGTTGCATAAGCCTCTTCATTAATCTCTACAGTTTGCACTATATTAATAGGCAATATACCAATAATAACAAAACTATAATAAAATAATTTGCATGATTCTCCCCCAAAAAGAAAAGTAAGTAAAAGTGGGGCCGTGCAGACTCACCTTAGATGTGTAAGAAAAAATGAATTGTAAAAGCTGGAAGATAATCATTACCTAACAAATATATGTTCATGAGTGTGTTTACATATTTGTCAAGATGAACCCTGTTGTATCCAAACAACGTAAGTGTTAGCGTGTTCGAGAAATATTTGATAAGTTTAACTTTTTGACAAAAGCTTACTTTTGTTGACCAAAGTTGATCGGACTGACCTGATGATCCCTTGGTGACTCAAATAAGTACAATCATGTTTATTCCTGCTCAAACAACTCAGATAATGATTCACATAAAGGTTCATGTCAGAAATCTATTTTTGGAGAGTTTCTATGTTTGAAAAGTATGATATCGTTACACATGTGCAATCCATTTAAAGATTATGAATCTTATCAAAACAAACATCTTGATTTTGCATGAAATACATCCAAAAGTCATCCATAACATGCTTACATAACCTAGAAACTTCATCATAAAACACATCGTGTCTCAAAAGTATCCATATATAGCAAGCATGCTCATAGGATGCATTTTTCACCATTTAGTTATTCCCAATCTATTCTTAGCTTCTAAAATCATATAACAATCATCATAACTCATAAAACATGTATAAAACACCTTTAATTAACTAACATGCCCAAAAGGTTTCCTTTAATGGAAAGTACCCAAAAACCGAACCAAAATCCAAAGTTTAAAACATGACTTTTCATCCATTAGCATCAACTAACATTCTAGAACGATCAATTCAATTTGATTTGCATCAAGATCATACAATTTCTAGAAAATCCCCAAATTCAAGTTTCCATTATGAGTAAGTCTCGGGTTTGATTAAAAAAACACAATTTCACAAAACCATTTTGTACAAACATCATTATATCGAATACTAACACATAATCAATCATCAATTCCAACCAATTTCAAGTTTTGATTCAAGTTTGGATATCTGGGGTTTATGTTCATCCTGGAAATAAAAAGATATAAAATGTAACATAAAAATTACTTGTAATGATGCATAGATGCAAGCTAACACGTTTTTGATGCAAGAATAATCCATAATTATCACAAGTTGCAAGAAGAAATCAAGATATTTATGTGTTCATATGTGCATGTGTTCGAAAATAGGGAGAGGTGACAAAGGGAAGGGGGTGACCACAAATGAGGATGGGGAGATTAGGGTTGGGGTTTTAATATTATATTATTTTTTACAAAAAGCCCCCCGTCGTTTTATAAATATGTTTTATAACTAAGTGTTGGGTATTCTACCTAAGAAGAAATTGAAGATTTCTAATATTATTGAAGTTAAAGATTTGAAGAACAAAAGCAACAAAAATATTAGTCTAGGGTTTATTTTGTAATTATTGTAATTGCTAGATTAGTATAAATAGCAACATATATCATCCATGTAAAGGTGAATAATTCTCCATCAAGTGTGGGAATTAGTTCCATCACTAACAACATCATATCATCATTCTTCATGGATGATGATTTTATCATTAAATCAATAAACATCAATCATTAAACACTTTTTGTGTTCATCATTATTATTATTTTAGCATCGAATCATTCAAGTTTTATTATCATTAATATGATTCCTAAGATCCATGTTCATTGTTCTTGTTCATATAAGGAACACACAATTGGTATCAGAGCTAGAGTTGATGGATTCATATTGATTTTGATGAGATTTCATGGTTAGATTGCTAAACTAATTAAAGATCTGAAGAAAGCAATCCCATCAACAATCCATTCAACAATACAAGATCTGATGCACCCAATGCGAGAAATCAAAGTTTGTAGGCTGAAATATGCGGTTGCCAAACCAAAGAGGCTGCCGGATTAGGGATGCCCTAATTAGGGTTGCCGAACCAAAGTGGCCTTTGCGACCACATTAGGGATGCCGAATTAGGGTTTGCAAGCTAGGGTTGCAAATGGGCCCATGAACACTATTGGGTTTGTTACTTGGGCTCCATCATTAAAACAAAAAGAAAAGGTGGACTCGGATTTATTTGTTTGGGCCGCCAACATCAAAAATAAAAGGTGGACTTGGATTTATTTGTTTGGGCCACCAAGATCAAAAGAAAAGGTGGACTCGAATTTAATTGTTTGGGCCGCCAACATCAAAAATAAAAGGTGGACTTAGATTTACTTGTTTGGGCCGCCAATATAAAAAAAATATGGATTAGAGTTTTAGCTTAAAGCTATGAAAGCAAGCTATAACCACAAATCAAAAACAAAAAAAGTGGTTGTTCTAAAGTTTTGAAGATCTCGCTTCCGCATCAATAACAACATTCTTAGCTTTGAACAACTATTCAACAAAATCAACATCAAGCTTCAATTCACATCAAAAATCTACAATTTAGGGGGAGTATTGTTGGGTATTATACCTAAGAAGAAATAGAAGATTTCCAATATTATTGAAGTTGAAGACTTGAAGAACAATAGAAACAAAAATATTAGTCTAGGGTTTATTTTGTAATTATTGTAATTGCTAGATTAGTATAAATAACAACATATATCATCTATGTAAAGGTGAATAATTCTCCATCAAGTGTGGGAATTAGTTCCATCACCAACAACATCATATCATCATTCTTCATGGATGATGATTTCATCATCAAATCAATACACATCAATCATTAAACACTTTTTGTGTTCATCATTATTATTATTTTAGCATCGAATCATTCAAGTTTTATTATCATCAATATGATTCCTAAGATCCATGCTTATTGTTCCCGTTCATATCAGGAATAACACAATAAGCGATTGAACTTTTTCTTCACCGAAACCATGAAATGCTCATAGAATATCAAACAAATATTAATAACATGAATTAATATTTATTTTGCTAGTTCGAAGGGATTTTTATAATAATTAGGCGTTAAAAGCCAAAAATGCATGAAAACGTGTAAATGCCATAAAACTCTCAATTTTCACAACCAGGCTACATATTTAATCACATAATCATATAAGAAATAATTTCACACCAATTATGATTTTTTGATAACCATTTTGACAAATCACCAATGTTCGGGGACAAACGCGTGAGCGATTCGGCAATTCTTCAAAGTACCATTAAGTGAAAGGTTCGTGAATGTTTACGCACTAAATGATGCATTTAAGTAAACAACATTAAATATATGAATGTATGATCGGAAAACCATGTTCTTGTTTATCAAAAAGTGACCGAAAAATGTTAGGTGTCACATGTAGATCCTTTGAAACTGTCTTGTAGGAGTTGTTGTGTTGGGCTCACTCTAAACATCAATTTTCACAGTTGTTTCTGGGTTAGATCTTATAAGCTCATCATAGTAGTCCCTAAGGAGTTAATGTTGCACTTTGTAATCACTTTGTACCTTTAGAGTTTCCATAACCTTAGCCCTAAAAATCTTCATTTTTGAAATATGTATTTGATATTTTTTTAGATCTAGTCTTGTAAGGCAGCAATAGGTATGGAAGGGTTGAGTAAAATTACTTCTTGAACCTCTTTAGCTAGAAAAATCATTATTGATAATCTTACTTCTCTAGTCTGCAAAAAGTTGTGGGTATTTATAAATGTCTTACAACCCAAGAATATTGTTTTTTTATGGTTGGTAACATTGTTTTTTATGGTTGGTGATATGTAGTGTAAAAGGACAAATGGGAATCTGATGCTTTTTCCTTGGTTTTTTCAATTAAGTGTTTGACTCGTTAACATTTTGGGACCCACTCCCACTTATTTCTACATTTTTGTCTTGGTTAGTATTATTTCCTTCAAAAACCAGTTTTGTTCCCCCACACACAACCCAAAATCTTGCTTTGTCATTATTTTCCAATTTGAAGTTGTCTTTTACGCTCAATAGCATATCTCGTTAAACTTACCTTCATCTCCTCCCTATTTGAAAACTATTGCCCAACATAAAAGGATTTTGCAACCAGATCTTTACCATGTATTCTTTGCTTTCTTATTTTCTTAATTGCTTTCTTTAAAGGTGGGTCATAACCTTCACTTAAGTTATCAAAATCAATTGCAAGGTTATCTATATGAAAATCAGAATAAGGTGCACTACCTTTACTCAAGTTATTATTATTTTGTATATCATAGTCTTTGACATCAACAATTATATCCTCATCATCATCATCATTGCTCTCATAGAAATCAGTTGTAGTATCATTATCCTCATTATCATTAGTAGCAAAATTCTCATCATTCTTGTTCTAGCATAATTTTCATCATTCATAGCAGTAGCAGTATCTCCTCATTCATAGCAGTAGCAATGTTCTCTTCATTCATAATAGTAGTAGCATTCTTCCCATTCACAATAGTAGCCTCTTTCTTTATCTCATTGCTTTCAAATATGTCATTAGTAACCTCTTTCTCTACCTCATTACTTTAAAACATGTTATTTGTAACCTCTTTCTCTACTTAACTACTTTGAATGAATCATGTCATCTATAACCTTTTTCTCTACCAAATTTACCACCCAAAATTCAAATCATCAAACCACTGTAGGGTCAATAGCTTTCTACAAAGCTTGCTAACAATTTCTTGAGTGATCCTAATAGGATTTGATAGCCCAACATCTAGGTATAATGGCTCATTAATCTCCTCAATCATAACTTTGGATTTTTCAAAAGGGAAATTTTCATATGTATCTAATGTTATAAACCTATGTTTGGTGTAAATTTTAATAACTTTAGGAACCTTAATGTACCTTAATAGTTCAAGAACGTCCTGATCATTCACTAAAGCCCTTAGACAATAATCCAAAGTTGAGAATCATAAAATGATAGTATACCAACTCTTTAGTAGGATAACCAATGTTGAATATCATATCATTCATATTATGCATTGAAAACAAATCACGATCACCCATATTCACATAACTCACTTGACCCCTCACATACTTTCTTCCTTGTGCCATTGTGTCTTTCGTCATGGTTAAACTTCAATGTGAAGAAATGAGGGTCTTGCCCTAACAAAATAATAACAAAAAACTCCAAACAATCACTGTAACTTCTACTAAATCTTAATAGAACGAAAATAGTATAAAAAACCAAAAAAACAAGTATGAAGAAATTAAAGGTCAAAGCTCACCGTATATGTATGTGATCAAGATCAAAATGCACTCCAACTTCATGCACGTACCAAAGAATCAAAACCATGACGTTTAACAAAGGAGAATGCCTTCTTGAATCGATCAGTTCAAACTCATAAGATTTGTTGAAGATGAAAAGGTTAGGGATGGTTTTGATGATAAAAACTTAAAAATGATGAGTTTCAGGCAATATATTTCAAAGTAAATATCAAGAGAAAAGACAAAAATGCCCTTCACATGAGGGGTGTGTGCGAAGAGTTAAACGTTAGAAATGGATGGCATTAGTGCCTTAGAAGAAATTGAAACAAAACGTGAAACTCTTGGACTATCAGAGTAATAAGTGAACTATTGGACTGAAATAATAATTATCATCAAACCACAAGGACTAAAAACGTAATTTACTCTTTTATTTATGAAAGCATGAAATTTTGATTTAGTTTTAATTAATTAATTTATGTTTTGTTCAAAAAAAGAAAAAAATGCATAAATGGTCCATGTGGTTTAATCAAATTGCATTTTTGGTCCTCAAACTTTAATCATTACAAAGATAGTCCAAACTTTTGTTTAATTATTGCATGTTTGGTCCCTGGCACCAATTCAATCTCTATATTGTATTATATTGAGTTACAAGTAGACATGAGTTATAATTATTAATATTAGATAATGATAATAAAATTACAAAAAGGACATCAAATTTTGTATAAAAAGAAGTTTTTGAATGTTTATGTATGTTCTCATATTTGATATAATTTGTTTATTAACTGAAGTTCTTATTTGTAAGTTCATTTCATTTCATATTATATACTATTTAGACTCATAAGTATTGATAAAGAAAAACTACTAATATTAGATATAAATGATGTTAAAAGAAATTAAACATAAAAAATGATATACAAAGTATTAACAATAATAATATGACTTTGAAACCTTTTAATTAAAAACAATTTTTAATAATTAAACCTGTATATTACACGTGTCTTTAGTTTCGTAGATTATATATATGTATAATTTAATATATATTATAGATAACATATCAATGAAATTTATATATATTATTAATATATATAACAAACATATTTAAGTTATAAAAAATATTATAAAATTAGATTTATTATTCGTAAATATCCATAAACAACGTTATATAAATACATATATATATATATATATACATACACACACATATATATATACACACACACATATATATATATAAAGTATTATAGTTTTAATAATGATTAGCTACTAATTAATTTGTATTTTAACAAAAATTAAGTCTCATAAAAGTATTTTTAATGAAGCCTTATTTATCTCTAGAAGTAAAAAAATATGCTTAATATAGTATTAATCAAACATTTATTAAGGAAACCTTCTCAAAGTCAAGATTTTTATCAAAAATAGTAATTTATTATGGTGAGTGCACGTGAACCATCTTATGTGCAACATAGGTGGAGATAATATATACGTGCTAAACATAGTTATGTGCCTAATAGTTATTTTGCTTTATTAATATATATATATATATATATATATATATATATATATATATATAATATAGTATTTGAATATAAATTAAAAACCATCGATAAATTGTAAAAAATATTTGGAATAAAATAAATGACAAATTTAGAGTTTTTTTGGAAATGAAAATAATTTCTATTTTTATTTTTTGAACAACAAATCTAAGGAAGTTACATCATGTCTGGGTTTGAACTCAGGTTCTCCCTTCTAAAAGACAAAGTCTCTATCAAATGGGCTAACCCAACATATATAAATAATTTCTATTTTATATAATTATACAAATAATTAATTGAGTTCTTTTTATATTCAAGATTTTCTTAGCGAAAAACAATTTTACATGCTTTAGTATTGAATACATGTCCCATTAAAATCTTTATTTATTAGAGATTATATATTATTGATTGTAGATTATATTTGAATTTTAATTAAAAAGACCATGATTGAATAGGTAGAAAATAAAAAAATCTAAAAGTTAAATGACATTCAATTTTGAGTTTCCGGAAATAACTTATATTTAAATTAAATATGTAAATAATTAATTGAGTTGAATTTGTATTCAATATTTTATGAGGGAAAACTTCTTTTGCATCCTTTAGAATTTGGATACATGTCCAATAAAAAATTGTATTAGCATAGATTTGATAAATAAGTAATAGCTAGTAATAATAGGTCCCTCATGTTACGACATGATGCGTAAAACCGTGACATGTAACATCAATATCATACCACCATCAATGGTCACCAACACTAAAAATGTTTGTATTAAAATATTAAATTGAAGAATATAAAACCAGACGAAAATTAGCTGTAAAAACTTTAAACGACACACGTGAAATGTTAAAATTTAAAAACAATAACCAAATTGATCTAGGACTTGTTCGTTGTGACTAGGCCATTAAACGAGAAAAGATTAAGCCTAAAAATATTTTTTTCACACGCACACATTGTGGTGTGTTAACCTGTAAAATTTAAACCAAAATATAGAAGGAATTTTTTGCAAAAGATGAAAAGTTTAATAGACCAACGTCGAATATGAAAAAATTCAAGGATAAATTGTAAAATATGTAAAAGTATTGGGGTTAAAAGTAAAAGAATTAAACAAATAAAACAAAAATGAGTACAACCCACTAAACGTAATGTACAAACATTAATTCACATAAAAGTTAGTAATTAGTAATATATATAATTATGATAAAAACTAAAATTAGTTAAATTATATTACTAACTTTGAATTTAAATAAAAAAACCATGAATGAATTGGTAGAAAATAAAACTCTTTTAAAAATTAAATGAAATTCAATTTAGAGTTTATTGAATACGAAAATAATAGATATTTAATAAATATGAAAATAATTGATTGAGTTGTTTTTTATTTAAATTTTTTAGAGGGATAAATAATTTTAAATGCTCTAAAATTTTGGACACATGATTAATCAAAACCTTTGAATAAATATTATCAACTTTGAATTTAAATCAAAAAACCATGAATGAATCGGTAGAAAATATTTTTTCTCTAAATTAAATTAAATAAAATCTAATAAATTTATACTAATAAACTAATATAGAAGTCACATATTATTTGTCTACATTGTCTACCTAGGTTTCAGTTAGGATTTGAATACGTATCATTACTAAAATTAAAGTTAATCATTTAATAATACATTTAATGCTAATGATTGTTTATATATTTTTCAAACTATAAACAAATTTTGGGATAAATTAAAAACATGCTTCTTTTTAGTAACAAAAACATAGTTTTTCTAAAAACAAAAAAACTTATGAATACGAAAAACTTTTAAAAATGACATTGTATATAAATTTTTTTTAAGGAAAAGTAGAGTGTTTAGTAAAACAATATTTAAAAAAAGTTTTTTAAAGACGAAAATTTGAAAAAAAAAAGTGTTATCTTTTATTATCTAAAATAGATAATTATACGTAATTTTAATTAAACTTTATTATTTTAATTCAATCGTGTATCACACATATTTATATACGAGTAACAATGAGAAATATAATTTACTCTTATTAAATTGATCATACAGACCTAAATGATTTGTATTTATATCAGCTAAGGCAGGTTGAGGGTTGTTATGGTGGTAAGTGGTGGTTGTTGTTGTTTGTTGTGATGGTGGAAAGTGGTGGTTGCTGACTGACAGTGATGGTGGTGCCACGAGATGGGGTTGCTATAGTGTGATGGTCGTGTTTGGTCTCCCGACAGCCATAAAGGCAGCGGTGGTGAAGTTGGTTGTGTGGTCGTGCTTTAGGTAGTTAAGGTAGTGGTTTAGATAGATGGTGGTTGGTTGTCGATTGTGGGTTTCAGTTTATGGTTACCGGCTGTGATGGTGGTGTGAGTTCGGGGGTAGATGGTGATGGTAAAGATGGTTGTGAGGTTTGTTATGATGATGTTTGGGATAGGATCAAACGAGTCAGCCATGGTCAAGCTTGGTTAACTACCGGTGAAACTTGGCCAACGAACAGTCAACAGAACATGAACGAGATTAGATCGAGATGGATATGAGTGGTTAGTGTAAGTGTACCGAGTGAAACCTATAATCGCACGCATTGCTCATTTAATATAATTATAACTCACACACGTGTTATTTACGTTAGGCTCTAATTATAAAATGCATGGAGTATCAAATGAAAACAAGTGACACTGGATATAATTATTTGATTAAAAATGATTATTATAAAACACGAGACTTAATTAACAATTTAATAATATTTAAACCCGGTAAAAATGATGTGGAGATGTTATTAATCGGGATGAGAAAATAGTTTTAACGCTACGAAAGGAATTAAACATATGTGGTTAAGTTGATTAAGTTGTTGTATAAAAATAACTATAAGGATTGTTATAATAATATTGTTATTTGTAATTTTGTTATTGTTAGGATAGTGTATGGGACGAGTACTAACTGATTTACGTGTATACCAACTCAAATAGTGCGGATTCTTATTTGATTGGTGATCCAATCAGTGAGAACGCACATAGAATCAATCTTAGATTGATTCTAAATGTTAAGAACGATTGCAAACTGATCTAGTGCGATCTATGAAATTGGAACAGTGTAAGGCCCCATTCCCGGGACGCTTACAGCTGGTCATTCATCACACATAAAACCTTATAAAATGTACATTTATTTTGCAACGGAATTTAAAACTTTCATTAATAAATAAAAACATGTCATTTAATTCATTTACAACATTTGTGTTCATCTCAAAATACAAAGACATGTCAAAATACGGATGCCAGCCTCGAAATGCTCTCAGTAGCTTATGCATCCATGTCTGCAACTCCTCAGCATCAACATAATACCTGCCAACTATCATGCATACAAAAGTCAGCGACGCTGAGTGAGTTCTAGTTTTATAATAAAACATACTTTTCTTTCATTAAAACCATTCTTTTACTTTCTTTCAAAATCATACTACACTTACATTCATTCGTGATCATACATCATACGTACACATAGATAATATCATTATTATCTTCATCATTACGTTCGTTAACTTTCGTTCATTCAACGTATTCCATTATCTTTCACTTCTCTCTCTAAATCCGGTCAGACTTTACCCTCTTCGTGGCACTCAGCCACGATTACTAAGGTCGAATGACAAGGGTCTGCATCGTACATTATTATGATAATTCATTAACGTTCATTTCATACGTTCGTTCATTTCATACTTTCGTTCTTTCATACATTATCTCTCATTCATTACTTGAATATTGTCTCATACAATATCCCCGACTCATGCTCGAAAGCTGATGCTGTACCGGGGCCTGTACACAAACCCCCGACTCATGTCCGAAGACTGACACAGCACCGGGATACGACCAGGTAGCTCACCTCATTATCTCGTCTCATGCAATACTCCCGACTCATGTCCGAAGACTAGTACTGTGATGGAGTATGTGACAAAGACCTCTATCGAGTCTGTTGCGACACAGAGTCGCTCACCTCATAAGAAATCTCAACGATTGCACGCTATCCAAGTCTGTTGCAACAATAGGGTTCCTTACCTCATACATATGCTTAGCTTTATGCTAAACCCCCGGAGTTACGCGTAACTCGGGTAACCATCATATATTCCACCCCCAACATTATGGGTAACTACACCCCCATCAAAATGGGTACATCACCCCCATCGAAATGGGTACATCACCGAAGGTCAGCCACAAAGACTAGAACCCTTGCGTGCACACTTTAGGATTAGCTGAACCTCCCGCGGTTGAGCTTAAGGCATTTAGAGCCATGCACTTCACTACACTTCACTTGCAAGCCTCTAATGTTTTCATTCATTAATACTTGCATTCATTCATTACGTTTCTCTTTTCATTATCTTCCGCTTTACGTTACATAATACTTTCATTACATTCATTAACGTCCAATGCAAAGCCAAGGGAAGACATACATACATAACAGGGAACATACATATGATCATAAACATACACCATCACCATGCAGGCATCATTATAACACACATCAGACATAAGCCATCACATCATAACCAGGCCTATCTCCCCATATTACCCCTTAAAACCACTTAGAAAACCTTAAGTCCAAACTGGGCGCATGGGACCTTCCAGGCGCATGAGCATAAAAATTCTAAGTGTAAAAACAGTCTGGGCGCATAGGCACTATTTGGGCGCTTCTGCCATGTTCAGGCGTTTTGCCACTATGCAGGCGCATGGCACCTGTTCAGGCGCATCACCAACACTTAGCCGTTTTGTCACTTGGGCACATGGGCATTATTTAGGCACATGGCCCACTCTTGGGTGCATGGCCAACACTTAGGCGTCTGGCCACTCATGTTGGGCGCATGGGCCACTGTTTAGGCGTATGAGCCACCTCTGGGCGCATGGACCACTGTTCATATTCATCAGAACATTCTGAAATATTTTCTATGCTACCAACATCACCCGATTATCATTCTAATGATACTCAAGCACATATCTAAGATACTAAGGGTGTCTAAGCATGCTAAACATCAACACTAACCCATAATCAACACTAAAACATACATACATACATACATACATCATTTCGAACATAAAGCCGAAACTCACGGTTGTACTTGAAAACATTCCTTGGTATACATAATATCCCCAAACAAGTTGAAAATTAGTAAAAGAGGGGTTCTAGAAACTCACCTTGAACAGCCTTTAAGCAACACCCTTCAAGTTCGAGGCCGACCTTCAATTTAACTCTTGAATCCCGAAAATAAACACTAAACACCAAGAACTTCGGTCAAGAACTCGAAACCCAGCTGAAACCGAGCTCATATAAGAGAAGACTTACCTTTTCAGCTGCTTCTTCCTCTTTCTCTCTCTAGAACCGAGGCTCTCTCTCTCTCTTCTTTCTTCCTTTCAGCCGAATGAAGAAGATGAAGAAGAAATGGGCGACCATGCCCCCTTTAATCCTTAAAATAATTAGGTTTTGCACTTTGTACACTTATCCCCCTCCACTTGTGCTCATTATCTATTCTTTCTATTTACTTTTCTTTTCATTTCGTTTTAATAAAAAAATGGGGTGTTACAAGTCTACCCCCCTTAAAGAGGTTTCGTCCCCGAAACCTGTTGCTTCTCAAACAATTATGGGTAACACTGTCTCACCTCTTCCTGGATCTTGCACTTAAACTTAGATACCTTTAGGCTTCACTGCACCCACACAAGTGAAACCATCATCCTGGTTAGCCTATTCTCTTCTTCTTAATAGTAATGGCCACCAATTGCTTCTTGTGGTTGAATACTTTGTCCAGCTTAGTGTTTTCTAGTGGCATGATCATATCTTCATCGGTTAAGCTCTTTCTTAGACAAGATGCATGGAACTTTAGATGAATCCCACTTAACTCATCAGGTAGCTCCAGTCGATGTGTCACTTCTCCTACTTGACCAACAACTGAAAATGACCCTTTTATAGTTTAATATTAGCTTTACTCGATTTCCAAATCAAATAATCCGCGACCATGCCCCCTTTAATCCTTAAAATAATAAGGTTTTGTACTTTGTACACTTTATCCCCCTCCACTTGTGCTCATTATCTATTTTTTCTATTTACTTTTCTTTTCCATTCGTGTTAATAAAAAATTAGGGTGTTACAAACAGGTTCTATGAAGTCTCTGGACGGCTAGGGTACGATTTAGTACGTAGGTATTCGAAGTGTTTTGTTTTTCCACGAATTAAGTGGTATTTATAGGTTAAGGTTAGTCAATCGTACGACTGGACCATTAGCATGGTTCATTCGTGCTACTAAAGCATGCGACTGAGTCAATCACACGACTGAAGGTTCAGTCGTGCGACTGAGTCATCCGTATGTCTCAGTCGTGTGACTGAGTCATCCGTATGTCTCAGTCGTGCGACTGATCCAGTCTCCTGGTTCAGTCGTGCGACTGGTCCATTAGCATGAAGTATTCATGCGTATGGTCCATTCACATGAAAACTTCATACGATTAAGTTTGAATATGTTTCTCAATTATTACTTTACTAAGATCTATTCAAACAACCACAAACCTATATAGTTAGTTCAATATACATTAATAAATAATAAACATTGAAACATACACCGAAACATTTAACATTAAGATCATCAATCACATATATAGTTTCATTCAACTCATACATTCCATTTACATTTAGAACATGACAGACTTATTACATTAAGATCGTAAACTAGGTACATATGTATCAACAAACTCCCCCTTGGACCTAGTTTCTTTCATTGTCTGGCATCCTTCATTAGCTCGTCAAACTTCTTATGCCTCTCTTCGACTGTGACTCCAACATGTATCTTGAATGCAAAGCAGAGTCTTATCACGTTCTGAAGCTGGAGGGCATGTACGATATCCTGCAGATCATAGAATAATGGCCACCTGTATAAAGTATAAACATCACTAGCTAACAGGTTGGTTAGCCACATTAGGTCAAATACCTAGATGGTCTCCATTTGGCGCTCTTTCTGTAATACTATGACTACTTCTCATGTTCTGCAGTCATAATACAACCACTTGAAGTAGGGAGTGAAGTCTTGTGGCATTTCCCTCATGGGGATCTTTGACATAGTGCGCGTAGGACTCCACTTCAGCACCACTTTGGGTTTCCCAGTCCTTGGGTCCACTTCCGACCTTTGAATGTACCTCGTAGGTTGTTGAGGCTTGAAGTTAACCCATCGAGTGTGGTATTCTTTCTTCAACGCAGCTTCAAACCAGCCTGACATCTGCCTGGGGTTAGCATACAGTAGCTTCAGGCGTGCCAACTGGTTGAGCTCAAAACCAGGGAGAGTCTTCAGATCATGTGGAAATCTGAAGTACTTGATTCCCTTCTCCCACTTCACGGCATACACATTTAGATCCTCAAGGTAAGCCCACACTATAATCTTGCCAGACACCTTTATATGCTTCTTTACTTTGTAGATCTTGGCGTAGACACTCGGCTTTTGCACTGTGCGTTGGGCACGGATCTCTGCAAAACAAGCCGCCCACTCAGCCTTCTTGATCTCAACATCGGCGTCCGAGGCTTGGGCTTGGCTTTCTAATTTCTCGGTTTCCCTCTCCATCGTATCTAGTTTAGCATACATATCACTGTCGAGTGTATCTCCAAAATTAGTAACCACATTTCCCTATCGATCAGTATATTCCGAATAGTGCTGTGCTGTGACGTCTTCAATCTCTATCTCATCAACATCGTTGAGCTCGTCATCACTAGCAACATCGATGGTAAGGGCATCTTTAACCAGTTCATCCGGATTTAACTCGAACATCTCTGCCAGTTGCTCATCAGTGAGGTCATGAATGATTTCTCCTTCTTCGGGAGTATAGGTCATTGACCTCCTAACAATCCCTTGCAAATCAAGTATCATAGTGAACTGAGTCTTGATCTGCTGCAAGGGAGCAACATCGTATTCATCTCGCTGATATTTTGGATCTGCTTGATTTAAAACATGTAACACATCATTCATCAGTAAATAATCAAGACAGTCAAATAATCAAATATATACATAACATCATTACATAAGTTTTAATACATGATTCAATTACATAAAAGTTCAAAATACAAAAACATCTAAGCATTACTTTGATCTTGAATCATGTGTTCTTCAGCTGGCAGGGTGAGGACGAAGCACCTTGATCATGTGCTTTCTTGGATCGTCGCTCACTTGCTTGAGTAGCAGCCAATGCAGCAGCATCATCACCCTCCTTGTCATCTCTGCTCTCATCCTCTCCCATATCATCATCTCCACCATCATCATCAGTATCATCCTCATCATTGTCATCATCATCATCGTCATCCCCTTCTCTAATCTTTAGAGGCTCATCTTTGGATCCCTTGAGCTGCAGCATGAGCTTCTTGTTCTTGGCCTCCAAATCTTGTATCCTCTGTACAGAGGATGTCTGCATCTCTCGTAGCTTTGTGATCTCATGACTCTAAGCCTCAATCCTCTGTACAGATGAGGCATGCATCTCATGCATCACCTCTATCTCTTGGTTCTGAGCCTTAATCCTCTGGGCTTGGGAGACATTGATCTCCATCAGCTGATTAAGTTGAGTCGCTCTCTGTTCATCCGTCGGCAGCAGCTTCAGTACTAACCAGTTCAGGTTAGCCAGCTACTCCTCCAACCTAACGGATGGGTAAGAGGATCCAAAAGTAAGTGGGACCTGTGAAGAGGTCCCGGCTCCGTGAGTGGTGGTGGTGGTAGTGGATGCAGAGAAGATGGGTGGTGGGATATGTGTGGATGGTGAGGGAGCGGCTGTAGTAGTGACTGGTGGAGGTGTGGTAGTCATGATGGGTGGAGTGGTAGTGGTGGTGGTAGGTGGAATGGTGGTAGTGGTGTGGTAGGTGGAATGGTGGTAGTGGTGGTGGGTGAAGTGGTGGTAGTGGTGGTTGTGTGGTGGTAGTGATGAATGTCATCCTTCTCCTCTTCGTCTTCATCCCATGGGGCTGAGCCATCTTTTTTCTCCTCATGCCCTTTGAAGAGGATGCACCCCCTGAGATGCTACTGGGCTGATCGGGTGTATAACTGGGATCTGCAGCAGTCTCCCCAGACTCGCTAGGGCGTCCTCCAACCTCCTGAACACCTCGTTCGGTGGCAACCACCCTGCTCCCCACAGTACGAGTCAAAGTCTCCTCGGCTGTCTCCTCCTCCTCATCAGGACAAAAGTCCTGATGGAAACCAGCTGTCTCTGTCCCACCTTGGGTGGATGCTGGAGATACTATATCAACAGTGGGGGTCCTCGATGGAGTGGGCCCTGCAACTCCACCATCACCACTATCATCGTCGTCGGAGTCATCATCCCGGAGCACAAGCTGCTCGACATTTGAATCACTGTCCTCGTGGTGCCATTTACGCCTTGCCGGTGCCACGTAATCCTCCCGGGCCAGGTGCCCGAACAGTCTCCTCACTGGGGGCTTAACCTGCTTCCCCCTATACACCTTCATGTGGCCCAATGTGGTGTCATCCATCACCTCAAGTGATACCGCATCATGGCTCTCCTTAGGCAAAGAAGGAAGCTTCTCGTCGATGATCATCTGAAGAAATCTCGGGTACATGCAGAATCCCACTTTGCCTTTTTCCTTTATATTCTTGATTAGGTAGGAAAAAATCATGCTGGAGAAGCTGAAGGGGTGATTCAGCACCAGTGCCATGTAGGCATTCTGGATTTGGTCTGATAAGTCATCAAATCCACCCCTTCTCGAAGCAATGCACTTCAATATGATGTGAGCTAGGTACTTGAACTGGGGACACAAGTTGCTTTTATTCAGCACACCTGCATTGATGTCCCAGAGTACCTCATCCGAAGAAAGCATCCCCTTACTGTAAGGGGATGTAGTCTGGTGGGATAAGCAACATCATCTCCCAAATCAAGAACCCATCTCAGATCAGCAGTTGTGACCTTGATCTCCTGGCCAAATATGGAACTACGTATACTGTAGGGCTCAGTTGATCGGTCAACAGAAGCACCATCCCAGAAGGCATGCTGTATTGACCTATAGGGTGTGCATGGTGTAGATATCGCCTATAAATCCTCGATCTCTTTAGGAATGCTATAATCCCAGCAAACTCGGCAGCATTTCGGGTGGTGGCATCCATGTGAGCACTAATATTATGCTTAGTGTTTATGATCCATCGATCTTCCATGAATCTGTAACACAAGACACATACATATTAGATCAGCACATAACAGAAGCCATTTCACTTTAAACTATTTGAGATCAGTCTGGTTCAATCGTGCGATTGAATCATACGAATGAGTTCAGTCGGTTGACTGATAATGCGATTGAGTTCAATCGGGCGATTGATTCAGCGACTGAGTTCAGTCGGGTGACTGAGCCAGCGACTGAGTTCAGTCGGGTGACTGAGCCTGCGAATGGGTTCAGTCGAGCGACTGAGCTCATACGCCTCGTTTAATCGGCCGACTGAGTCATTCGCCGAGCTCAGTCATGCGATTGAAGTTTATCAGGGTGACCATTCGCATGACAGACTGTCTGTTCGATTGAAATTCAAATTGCAAGCAAATCTTAATATTAGACATCATGGTTTGGCTCATTAGACTCACAATCACCCTACTTAGCACCTAATAACTTTGATTTCAACATTTTACTTAGTTTTATTAGTTTATTAATCCAATACGTCTCGGTTCTATGTTAGGGCCGAATTCAGTCATATAGGGCACAAAACGATTTCCATTTGAGTAGATTGCACCACACTGTACCTGTATAAACACTATTGATCGTCAGAATACAACAATTTGTGGTTAAACAAGATCAATATATAATCGGGCAGAGTAACAGCACTATCGGTGATTTTAGGGCGATTGAAGGGTGATGAACAAATGCGACCGACTTTAGCCCTATTTATACTAAATCTGCTTTCAATCGGCCGACTGGGTCCATTCGCACATTGCAAGAGTGCGATCGGTTCAGTCGGTCACTTCAATCGGCCGACTGGATTTCATTTGGGCGACCGACTCATTCGGTCAACCCTATTCAATCGTATGACTGGTCCATACTTATGGTCCAGTCATGCGAATGGTTCATACTCATGCTCCAATCGGGCGAATGGTTCATAAGTGTGATTCAATCATACGAATGGTCCATACTTATGGTCCAGTCGTGTGAATGGTTCATACTTATGAGTTTAACCTTATGACACTTCAACACTTAGCCCTTGTTAACTTTTGAATAAATATTTTGAGCACTCGATCATCTTAGACATGATCATTTTCACTTAGAAAATCTTTGATCACCTCAGTCGTGATCCTTTTAAACAAAACCTTTTGTCACCTTAGATGTGACCCATTTTACATTAAGACACGTGTGGTCACATCAGATGTGACCCTTTTAAGTGATTAAATCCCAGATTGAATTCCACGGCATAGTCCGACATATAAACCTAAATTGACTAAAAAAGTTAAACAAAATAAAAGAACTAACATTAAAAGACAAACTAAACATGTTTTTGTGATTTTGTGTGAGGTGGAAATTCTAAGATAGATATCTAACAGAAGTATTCCTAGAATAGTACAGCTTCAAGTTATTATGACCATAACTGTTACGATTCATTATGGAATCATACAGGTATTTCAAATCATTCAGGACATGTTACCAAAATCTTTTGATGCTAGATTCTTGTTTTCATCGAGAGTCATTATCAAGTTTAGGAAATCATATAGGTACTATAAGATGCACACATTGATTTGAACTTTCAAGAAATGCAGCCATGATGATTGCCAGTATACGTATTCATTTAAATCCATACACAGAATTTTGACACAGAGTGGTGATATATTAAGTTTAATTATTTCAACCAACAATTGTGGATCCCTTGCTTTTTGAGCGGTCTACAGGTATTTTGACAAGAAGAAACTATTCTTAGAGCTTTCAAAGAGAAGCCAAGCCTCAGGTCAGTACCACCGCACATCAGAGAGGCGGAAAACAATAATGAACTCTAGAATATCTAGGTTATGCTTATCCTCAGGTCAGTGCCATCGCACAGCAGAGAGGCACACAACCTATCTTCTTGTTAGAGCATAATTTTTTTTTCTTTTTGCAAATAACGCACCAACAATATTGGTTATTAGCTTGATTGCGTTTATTTTTCAAATTTTTTTTCGCGTGCTTTGCTCTTTTTGTGGTCATCCGCACACTTTTGTGGCATTTATTTGCTCGTCATCCCTTATTGGAAATAACTGATTGTGTTAACCAGTGATAGATGGGAACCCATAGTCAGTTGAACAACTTAGTTTAAATTGAATTCACAATGAGGTCTAATCATTTATTGTGTGAATCTACCGACACATCATGTAGTGTTCTAACAACCTCGAGATCTACTTTCTTTATGTTACCTTCGTAGTAGCCAGTTTTACTATCATTTTTCCTTTTATATTGCTCAGACTTCTCAGACTTATACTTTGAATTTCGCATCTAATTCAATTTAATCTTTTAAAGTCCCAAATGCTTTGTTCTTGTGTACTATCATTTTCTATAGTCATTGAATCGGTTTCACAAATCCGATCTCATTTCTATCAGCTAGTCTGTCCTCCTCCCTCATTTTTTTATTTTTATTTTTTATTATTACTAACTTAACCTATTCTGCCCCTAAAATTCTAAAACCAAAATTGATTTTGTTTTAGGATTTTAATAAGCGAAAAAATAAAGCACTAAAATTAATTTAATAAAACAAAAATAAATGAAAAATGGACTCGACGCATCGGACTATACGTGTTCATCTTCTGGAATGACATCACTTTTCTTTTTAACACCGTTGACCTCTAACAGATATAGAAAACATAGTTTATCAAAGGCTTTTGTGTAAAGGTCAACTCGTTGGAAATCCGTATTTATTTTAACAACATCGACTAGATTCTTTTCAAAACAATAACGTATAAAGTGATATTTAATGCCGATGTATTTGGTCTTAGGATGTTGGACATGATTTTTAGTAATGGCTATTGCAGCAGAATTATCAACAAATATAGGGGTGTTAGAAAATTTCAAACCGTAGTCCCGCATCTGCTGTTGAATCCAGATAATTTGAGAACAGCAGCTTGTCGCAGCAACATATTCAGCTTCACAAGTTGACAACGCAACTGATGTCTGCTTCTTACACTATCACGTGACTAATCTTCTCCCAAAAAATTGACACCCTGCAGAGGTGGATTTGTAGTTCATCTTGCAGCCGCCATAATCCGAATCACTGTACGTGATAAGCTCAAAATCATCGTCATGAGGATACCACAACCCAAGTGTTGGTGTACCCTTCAGATAACGAAATATCCTTTTGACCCCTATAAGATGGTTAACTTTTGGTTTCGCCTGATATCTTCAACAAAGACACGTCACGTACATGATATCAGGTCTTGAGGCAGTGAGGTACATGAGGGATCCAATCATTCCTCGGTACATGGTGGCATCAACCAAATCATCATTCTTGTCGGGTGCTACATCATGGTTTGTAGCAAGTGGATTCCCAGCTACAGAAGCATTCTCCATGTCAAACTGATTAAGAATATCCCCTACATACTTGGTCTGATGTAGAAAAATTCTGCCTTCATTACTGCTTCAAATTCTTTACATAAGTATTTGTTCTTGGAACCAAAGATTATGTCATCAATATAAATCTAAACAAGCAGTAGATCACCATCCTTTTCTTTGATGAACAGTGTACACTCAATTACACCTCTGCGAAATCCATGTTTCAAAAGGTGAGTTGATAGTTTTTCATACCATGCTCTCGGGGCTTGGTGAAGCCCTTAGAGAGCCTTATCCAGTTTGCAAACTTTTTCCCGATGTTATGGATCCTCAAATCCTTCGGGTTGACTGACATACACTGTTTCCCGGATTTCAACATGAAGAAATGCACTCTTTAAATCCAGTTGATAGACTTTAATCTTCATGTAAGAGGCATAGGCTAGGAAGATACGGATGGCTTCCATTCTCACCACAGGTGCAAATACTTCATTGTAATCAACTCCCTCGACTTGTCAAAATCCTTGAACTACAAGTCGAGCCTTGTTCCTGATGATGAAACCTTGGTCATCTTTCTTACATTTCAAGACCCATTTGGTGCCAATGACTTTAGCACCTTTAGGTCTATCCACCAGTGTCCATACACCTAACTTCTTGAATTGAAGAAGTTCTTCTTGCATGGAACTCACCATGCCTCATCATTTAGGGCTTCACTGACGTATTTTGGCTCAAAATGAGACACAAAACAATGATATGCACCATCGTGAAGGTATCCTTTTTCCATTATCGAGGCATAATCAGCTGAATACTGTTAATTTCTTGTTTGAACTCCTGATCTGACATCCCTAATGACATTGTCCGGAAGATGATAGACGTTTAGGTGTGATCCAGGAGTGGTGGGAACAACTACCTCAGAATCAAGTTTATGAACGTTTGGTTCAGTATCTGAGGCAGTAGGAGTGTGAGGTTCCAAAGACTCAGAGGCATCTACGTCAGATGCTTGTGGACTTGTAGTAGTAGAAACCTGTTGCTCCTGATTGTTCTGATCATTTTCCACGGCTTCATCGTCAGAGGAGGAGTCACTTACCTCGAGTGCCTCCCCTAAATGGTTTGGCAATTCACCTTGTGAGCCAGATGATGTTGAGTCTTGTGATGGTGTGTTTAAGACAACATACATCATTTTGGCTGCTAACTCATCGTCAGAAGTGGAGAGAGGTATGTTGAAGGACTTGAAGAATCCATCATAATCGAAAAAGAATGCGGGTCCTTTTCCAGCAGGAGGGGTGGTGTATCTCTGAATGTTCACGTTACACCACACTTCTACTTGACCCGTTGAGTTGTTGTAAACTCTCTTATTCGGTATGTTGTATCCTAGAAAGATTCCCTCTTCAGCCTTCTCGTTGAACTTGCCTTCTTGAGTTTTCTTCAGTAGGGTGCACGGTGCGCCAAACGGTTCGAGATACTCTAGATTTGGTTTACGTCATTGAAGTAACTTGTAACACGTCTTGCCATGACGTTTTACCACCAGAACTCGATTTAACGTGTAATACGCATTGGCAACTGCCTCATTCCAAAATTGGATGGGAAGTTTCGAGTCTGCTAGCATTGTCTGTGTTGTCTCTATTAAGCTGTGATTCTTTCTCTCAGCAACTCCGTACATCTGAGGAGTGTAGGCGGAAGTGAACTGGTGCACAATTCCTTTTTCTTTGCAGAAAGCCTCCATCCATTGGTTCTTGAACTCGGATCCGTTGTCTGAGCGTACTTGTCTTACCTTCAGCTTGTAGAGTGACTCCATGTAGTTACCAATTCTTTAAATGACTCAAATGTTTCTGATTTTGATTTCAGAAACATCACCAAGAGAATCTTGAGTAGTCATCTGTAACTACATAGCAGTACAAGTCACCTGCAATGCTTCTTATACTGACTGGACCAAACAGATCCATGTGAAGAAGCTCAAGAGGCAATTCAATGGAATGAACCTTCTTTTCCTTATAAGCCTTCTTCGTCTGTTTGCCTTTCTTGCAGGCAACACAAAAATCCGGGAGTTAGAATTTTTCAACGTTTACTCCTCGCACTAAATCGTTCTGGATCAAGTGATTCATCTTCCGTGGATTGATGTGTCCCATTCTCCTTTGCCAGGAGATAGAATCCTTCTCAGTAGCCTTTGACAAGAAGCACTGAACTTGATGATCCTTTGTGGAGTCCTTTGATAGATCCAAGACATAAAGGTCATACATCTTGAAGCCGATATTAAGACTTGGTTCTCCGGGATCACATAGTCCTTTTTCAGGACATAGCACTTCTTGTTGTCGAATACTACCTTAAATCCTTTGTCACATATTTGGGATATAGAAGTAAGTTTTTTTGAAGTTGTTGAACGTAGTTTACCTTATCAAACTTCACTTTCTAGTTCCCTACTTCCCCTTAAGCTGTGATGTAACCTCCTTTGTTTCCAGCAAAAGAAACATGACCTCCTTTGATTTGTTTGACGTTTGACAGGAGTGCCTGGTTTCCAGTCATGTGCCTGGATGCTCCGCTATCTACAATCCAAGTGTTAGTATCAGCACTATAGCGAACCCCTGCACATTCAATGGAAATCATTAGTTGAGGTTACGGACCCAAGCCTTAACTGGCTTGGGTGACCCAGAGGCATCACACATCATAAATTCCACCCATTGACCTTTTGAGGGTGAGGGAAGATCAGTTGTCTTTTTGTTCTCATTTTCAAATACAAGGATGGATTTTTCTTTCCATAAGCCAGTTTTATGTAAGGCCTGTTTGTGATAAACTGACGACTGGCTAATGGGTTGAACTTTTGGTTCACTGACTCTTTTTGGTGGAGTCATGGAGATTCTTTTAGGTGAGCTCTGTTTAGTGTCAAAAAGTTCAACTCTTTTCCTTGGAGTCTGATAATAAGGACAGTATGTGTCCATACTTTCCACAATCGTAGCAATATCTAATTTCGACATGTTGGTGTAACAGTTTCTGTGGAGAAGTGTGTGATACACATGTGACTTTATTCTAATTTGGTTTTAACACTTGTTGTTTAGAGGTTTTAACATGTGCAGCTTTAACCTTTTCAACTTCTTTACCCTTTTTTTATCTGGACTTAGACATGAAGCACTTGTTTGGTTATCTTGTTTGGTCTTTTTAGGTTCAGAAATAGATGTGGTCGACCCAGACTTTACCTTAACCTTCTCAAATTTTTCATCTAGACTAGCAATAGGCATTTTACCTTTTGATTTTAAAGTGGTCTCCTTTTGTTTAGTGCAAGATTCAATAGCTTGACAAGTGGAATCTGGATCACTTACAAGAGGAGTGGACACCACATGATCCTTGATTGGGTTATTATTTAACGATTTGCTTTTGGTATTTAACAAGGTATCATGTGGTGGTGGAACCACTTTATAACCCAAACCCTCCCCATTGTTCCGTTCTCTTACTAAGTGTTGGACAATGTGAGAAGAACTTGTCCAACTATGCAGTTTTTGTTTTAACGAATTTACTTCTACTTCCAAAACGCGTTTTGTTTCTTAGTGTCCTTTAGGGAGTTTAAATAGAACTTAATGTCATTAGCTTGGTTAAAAGCCACAACTTCAGTTTCCCTAAGTTGTTTATTCAAAAGTTCTATCTTTTCTTTATAGTTGTGCTCATTTTGTTTTAAAATTCTATTGCTTCTGCGTACAGTTGTAAATCATTTACTAAGCTATCATTGTGATCTAATAACCTAGAAAATTTTAAGTCTATGCTTTCTCTAAATTTATTACATTCAATGCATGCATGACTATCAAATAATTGGTATGTTGTTCATCCGCATTAACATGTTGTTCATCCGCATTAACATGTTGTTCATCCGTATTAACTTTTTGTTCTTCCGCATTAACATGTTGCTCATCCGCATTAACATGTTTTTCATCCGCATTAACATGTTTTCATCACTACATTAACATGTTGTTCATCCCCATTAACATGTTGTTCATCTGCATTAACATGTTGTTCATCCGTATTAACATGTTGTTCATCTTCATTAACTTGTTTTTCATCCGCATTAACATGCTGTTCATCCGCATTAACTTTAGTCGCATGGCCATCCAGGCGCATGAGGACATTTCAGGCGCATGAGCCCTATTTTGGCGAATGAGCAGCCTCATTCGCACCTAAACATCAGATTTCAGTCCCCAAACATCACCTATCATGTTCTAAGCCTATATCTTACATTTTAAGCCATAGAAACACAACCATAACATCATCAAACATGAACATAGCCCAAAATCAAACCCCAATGGCAACATACACACATACATACACACGTGTATAAAACCCATTTAAATAAAAACATTCATACATGCATTTCCAGCCCCAAAACAGTTAAAACAAGTAAAAAGGGGTTCTAGAACTCACCTTAGCAACTCTTTGGGTAAGACTTCTTCAAACCTGTTTGAAAATCAAGTTCAAACACCTAAACCCCACCAAACACACACCCAAACAACATATAACATGTATAAGCAAATACTCGAGGCCTAAACCGGGTAAGAACACCATAAACACACAAATTCTTACTTGAATTCGATCTTTTCCTTCTTGTTCTTCTTCAAAACCGAGAGCTTTCTGCTCATTTCTTTCCCTAAGAAAACAACCAATAATGTGACTGTAGGCAGACAACATGGGCAGCCATCACCTTTTACACCCACTTTTCAAACATTTTATCCTTTTTGACACAATTGGTCCCTCTATTTGAGCTTATTTATTTTCCTTCTTTTTCTTTACTTCTTTCTTTCTTTCTTTGTCTTTTATAAATAACCGGATGTTACAATTCATCACCTTTCCAGAGACTCCAAGAGAAAGCTACACTCAAGGAAGTCCCTTCTAAGAGACAAGTTCTTCTTAGGCCTTTGTTTCTGCTGATGAATCCACATGCCACTTTTTTCACCTTGAAGACTTGGACTGTATCCATCCAGATGATCTGGAGTATTTAGAGAAAGTTTAGCAAATAGCTATTCTCACTCACAGAGCCAAGAAGTTCTACAAGAGCACTGGGAGGAAGTTTCCTAGCAATACAGCTAGTGGAAAGTTTGGGTTGGATAAAAGCAAGGTAAAGTGTTACAACTATAACCAGATGGGACACTTTGCTAGAGAGTGCAAAGCACAAAGAAAAATGGTGGCCAGACTCAAGCCAGACCAAACTACACTAAGAGAGCTCCCTAGAATAAGAAGCCAAAGCAGCAAGCTGCAGTTGCTGTTGAAGAAGGAGGCTTTGACTGGAGCTTTCAGGTGGAAGATGCATCTCCAACCAAGCACTCATGGCTGACCACGATGAAGCCAAGGTATTTAAACATCTTTGCACTCCTGAATGTATTGCTAAAGTTAATTGATACATGTCCTACAACTTAGACATGAGATCTGATTGGAGTCCTTGAATATCTTAAAATATGATTTCAAAAAGGCTGAAATGATTATAAGTTAAAGATAGAGGACTTAGAGAAAACCATTTTAGTTTTTAAACATGAGCACACCAATTATAGGACTCAGATCAAGGATCTCATAACCAAGTTAACTAAATGCCAGACTGAGTTTGTGATCAGCAAAGCCATGGCAGAAAAATGTGTTCTTGAAGAAGAGACCTTCAAGAACATCATATCCTCATCCTTGCATGAAAAAGTTTGTTATCAGAATAAGTAGGGACTAGGATCTTGTGAGATAGCTCCTCTACATACACATTTGTCTGTAAGATCTCCTAGGTGTGAAACTTGTGAAGATGAGCTTCCCCTCATAGACCCCTTGACTGACGAGGATGAAGAGGAGGTGGTGAATAATGGCTCTAAGAAGAGTGAAGAAGAGCAATCTAAAAGGGTCAGCATCCCTCCAAGGAGAGTAAAGTTGTTGGGATGACAAGTACAAGAGAAAGAACTTGATCAAAAAGAGCAAAAGAAAGGCAAAGAAGGCTCAAGAGATCAAGGACACCATCAACTTTGCACATATTACTGAGGTGGATCCTTCTGAACCTGTTCAGGAAATACATATGGAAGAGGCTCTCACTTCAGCAAGGGATTACATCATTCAAACCTCAACCATGGCAACTTAGTCCATTAAAAAACTTCAATTGAGTTTGTCAATGAGCAAAGGAAAACCAGCAGCCAAGAACTTCATGTTGGTGGTGAGAGAGAAACTTTGGTGCAATTCTCTCATCCCCCCATGATTCTCCTGATGAAGATAAGGGAATCTGAGGCTAAACATGCAAAAACTATCAAAAAAATGCACCTACCTAGTCTCCAAGGTTAGTCATCTTGAATCTCAGGTGAGTACCCTGCATACAGGGTCAATGATCAGCAACTTAAGATATCTTATCTCAGGGGAAAACTAGTTGGGAGACCTTTAAGAAGAGCTCAACCATGAACACAAGAACCTGTGAATATGATTGATCTAACCTCTAGCTCACCTATGCAAGTGGGTGATACTACCAAAAAGGGGAGAAAATCATCACAGTGTAGCACCCTGTCATTTTCTTTGAAGCCTATGCATCCTGACAGTTGAAGGTTCATGAGGTCAACTACCCTACTCATGACTTGGAGCTAGCAGCCGTGGTCTTTGCGTTAAAGATTTGGAGGCACTACCTTTACGGGACAAAGTGTATCATATTCACTGACCACAAGAACCTGAAGTACTTCTTTGAGTAGAAGGACCCGAACATGAGACAGAGACGATGGTTAGAGCTCATAAAGGACTATAACTGCGAGATCCATTACCATCCGGGCAAAGCCAACGTGGTGGCGGATGCCCTTAGCTGGAAAGAGAGACCCAAACCAATTCGGGTGAAAGTGTACCAGTTGATCATGACCTTTGATGTGATGAAGCAAGTTAAAGAGTTTCAAGATGAGGAATTGAAAGAAGATCATCTTAACTCTGAAAGAATGAGAGGTCTGGTTGCGCAATTAGGTGAAAACACACTTGGTGTTAGAACCCGATTTGGATGAATGTGGATTCCTCGTTATGTGGATCTACGTATGAAGATCATGGATAAAGCTCACAAGACTCGATACTCTATTCATCCCGGTGCTACAAAGATGGACCAAGACATGAAGAAAGACTATTGGTGGTCGGGTATGAAGCGTGATGTGGTGAAGTATGTGAGTAAGTGCCTTACTTGCTTACAAGTAAAGGCCGAGCATCAGAAGCCATATGGGAAGATCCAACCTTTGGATATACCGGAATGGAAGTGGGAGCACATCACCATGTATTTTATTACGAAGCTACCGTGTACCCCAAAAGGGTATGATGCCATATGGGTGATAGTTGACCGTTTGATGAAGAGTGCTCACTTCCTACCGATCCACGAGACATATTCATCGGAGAGGTTGGTGGATCTTTTCACTAAGGAGATTGTAACTCGTCATGGTGTACCGGTGTCTATTGTGTCTGATCGTGACACCCGGTTTACATCCAAATTTTGGAAGAAATTCCATGATGCTATAGGGTCGAGGTTACACATTGCACGGCTTATCATCCCCAGACTAATGGTCAGTCAGATAGGACCATTCAGACATTGGAGGACATGCTTTGGTCATGTGTTATCGATTTTGGAGGAAGTTAGGATGACCACTTACCATTAGCTGAGTTCTCATATAGTAACAGTTATCATGCCAGCATTGGTATGCCCCCTTATGAGATGCTACATGGTAGGAGATGCCGAAGACCCGTGTGTTGGGGTGATATTGGTCAGAAGAGTTAGGAAGCATCGAGGTAATCGAGGCTACGACTAAGAAGCTAGTGTTAGGATCATGTATTGAACGAAATACTAACTGATTAACGTGTATACCGAATCAAATAGTGCGGAATCCTATTTGATTGGCGATCCAATTAGTGAGAACGCACGTAGAAACAAATATGTATTGAATCTAAACGTTAAGAATCGATTAGGAATCGATCTACTACGATCTATGAACTTGGAACAGGTTCTTATAGGTCTTTGACGGCTAGGTACGTCTAGAGTCGAAGTGTATTCAATGCTTACGTTTTTCCACGAATTAGGTGGTATTTATAGGTTAGGGTTGCTCATTCGGGCGATTGAACCATTAGCATGGTTCAATCGTGCGATTGAGCCATGCGGTTGATCCATTCACACGACTGAGTGTCCAGTCATGCGACTGAGCCAATCTCATGTTACAATCATACAACTGATCCAGTCTCCTAGTTCAGTCGTGCGACTGAGTCATTCGCATGAAGTTGTTCATGCGTATGGTCCATTAGCATGGGCCATTCGCATGATAACTTCATATTACTAAGTTTGAATGTATTCATTATCATTACATTATTTATATTAGTTCAAACAACCACAAACCTATATAATCAATTCGATAAGCGTTAAACAACTCATTAATGAAATATTAAACATAATAAACACAACCAAACATTTGTATTTCATTAAGTACCCAACTATTACATATATGTAAGACAATATAGACATATTACATTAAGATCAGAATCAAGGTACACATGTATCAACAAACTCCTCCTTGGACCTAGATTCATCTAATGTCTTACATCTTTCATAAGTCCTCAAACTTCTTGTACTTCTCTTCTCTTGTGACTCCTGTGTGTATCTTAAAAGCAAAACAAAGTCGTATCACATTCTGAAATTGTAGAGCTTGTACAATATCTTGAGAGTCATAGAACAGTGGCCACTTGTATAATGTGTAGACATCATCAGCAGACAAGTTTGTAAGCCATATCGGGTCAAACACCCTGATGGTTTCCATTATACCATCCTTGTTCAAAACTATGACTGCCTATCCTGTCCTCCAATCATAATACCACCATTTGAAGTGTGGAATGAAGTCCTGTGGCATTTCCCGTAGAGGGATCTTAGACATAGTGCGTGGAGGACTCCACTTTAGCACTATTTTCGGTTTTCCAGTTATGGCATCAACCTCAGACCGTCTGATATACCTCGCTGCTTGTTGAGGTTTCAAGTTGACCCATCTGGTGTGGTACTCTTTCTTTAGAGCTGCTTCAAACCAGCCAGACATTTTGCGTCGGTCAGCGTATAGCAATTTCAACTTCGCTAGCTGGTTAAGCTCAAATCCAGGAAGAGTCTTCAGGTCGTGTGGGAACCTAATGTACTCAATCCCTTTCTCACGTTTAACTTCATAAATGATGAGATCTTCAAAATGTGCCCACGCAATGATTTTGCCCGACACCTTATGATGTTTCTTCACTTTGTACAACTTGGTGTAGACACTTGACTTTGACGCAGTGTGTTGGGCTCTTAATTCTTCAAAGCATGCAGGCCACTCAGCCTTTCTGATATTGACTTCAGCTTCTGAGGCTTGGACCTTATCTTCATTCTTGTCAGACTCTTGTCCAATTTATCCAGAGTCTCAAAGGTTTCACTAACAAGATTGTCTCCCAGATTGGGAATGACATTACCCTCAATGTCAGTGTACTCTGGATAATGCTGGATAGTGACATCTTCAATCTCGATCTCATCAACATCATGGAGCTCATCGTCACTTTCCACATGGACTGTTGGAGCATCTTTCATGATCTCATCAGCATTGAGTCAAAACATTTCAGCATTTGCTCGTCAGTGAGATTGTGAATTATCTCTCCTTCTTCAGGAGTGTACATCACCGATCTCCTGACTATTCCCTGCAGATCAAGAATCATCGTGAGCTGAGTCTTGATCTGCTGGAGGGGAGCAACATCATATTCGTCTCTTTGAAATTTGGATCTGCTTGATTTAGACATATAACACATCAACCATTAGTTAATAATCAAAACAGAAATATCAACATTAAATATAAACATTCATTTCATTAATTTGATACAAGATTCAAATACATATGATTTAAATAACATAAACAACTAAGTATACTCTTGTCTTGTATCATGTGCCTACTGCTCGATCAGCTGAGCCAGTTGAGATATCTACTGAGATTGTGCAGCAGTAAGATCTACTAGCTGACGAATCTAGGCAGTCTTCTCGTCATCGGTTGCTAACGGTTGGATCTTGTATGCCCAAGACACATACAAGATTGATGTGGTTAGTATGTTATGATCCAAGTCGGGTCATACCCAATAACAAGCTATACAAACACCAATAAATGTTTGTTTGTTGATGAGATCATACAAATAAACATTGACACCAATTTAGAAAAAAGGGTTTTCTAAAACATTGCTTTGTAATAGAACAACATTATATGGATAGTTTGTTATGAGATATTATTTGTTTCATTATTTAAGTTGGTTAAATAATAACAAATAAAAGTGTGTTATTGTTATAAAAGTAAAAGGGGTTTTATTTTATAAAAACTTATGGTTGAAAGAGGGATTTTATAAAAGTTTCAAATGGGGGAAAACCCATTTTTGATGGAAATTTCGGCTGCCCATATGGGCTATTGGGAACCTTTTGTTTGTCTTGGCTTTTGCAAGACTTAACTGACTCATTCACTCAACCACAACCTACACTTTTCTCTCTCACACACAAAGCCAAAACTCTCTCAAAGAACAAGAGATTTTCTTTCAAAAAGGAAGAAAAGAAGAGGCTGAAAAATTCGATTTTGTTGGCTACACTTCAAGATCTTCTTGGCTGATTCGGATTGTTCAAAAGGGAGTTATCTTGGTGCTCTTCTACCTAACAAGATTAGGTGTTTGTTTAGGCTTGCGGATATACAAGCTTGAGGCCTTCCTTTTGAAGGCTACACATTCAAGAACATCACTTCATCTATTCATCTACAACATTCGTTCAAGAAAGGTTGATTTTATGAACCCCCCTATGGTTGTTATGTTTTATTTGATAGCATATATTTCACATACATTTCGATCCTTATTCTTGGGTTTTTGTTTGTGGTTTAAAATGGCAAAATTTTCAGATTTATAACCATATATTAAACCTATATTCTGCTGCGTTTTTATAGTTTAAAATGGTTAAACTAACTTGTTTTATATGTGACAAAACCCAACAATGGCATCTAGAGCCGGTTATGTGGAATATGTGCTTCAAAAGGTCTTGAAAAGTTAGTTTTCATGGACTTTTTCAACCCATTAGGGGCTGTTTTGTTGTGGGTATATGAATCCCTTGTTTGTCAAGGTTTATTCTTGCATGCTTTAGTGTAAACCTTGAAAGATTTACATCAAATGGTTGATTGTGTTGTTTGGACAGACCTTAAAATTGGGTTCATGTTGGCTGAAATTTTAGGGCTGAATAAGGGATTCATTATTGTTCTTGGATGTTATATATATTTCATATTATGGTGCATAACATAGCCTTGGCCCTATGGTTTTGGTTTTGGTTGATTGTTGTGTGTCATGTTGGTTTGATTCTTGTAAGGGTTGTAGTTTTGTATTTTGTATTTTGGATTGTAATTTATTTATTCATTTGGTTATGTAATAAATAGATTAGGTGTATTTCTTTATTAGAAAAATTATATTAGGATATGATTTTGTAAAAGAAGATGCAAAAGATAAGACTCAAAGAAGGACACAATAGACATGGACACTTGAAGCTTTTGGATGTGCATTTAAGTGGGAGTTCATGGACACATTTTAATGTGTCTTCTCTCCCTTAGGAAAGACCTTTTGACAACACTTGTGATGGCAAACAAGTGTGGTCAACTTAGTGGCTATGGTTATGCACTCAAGTTTGTATGTTTATGCTTGTTTGGATGATTGTTGTTTGATTGTTTGGTTGATATTTGGATATGCATTACAAACTCATTAACAACTTAACAAGCTGAAATTTTGATGGTTCTTTATCATTAAGTGGTTAATAAAAGGTTATTAAAAGGATTAATGGTTTTAATAAAAGATGTTTTATTAAAAGTGAACCATAGGGTACCTTGTATAAAAAGCATACAAATATAAGGTACATAGAGTTTTCTAAACTAAGATCATGAAAACTTAAATTCTTTTATAAACAATTTTAACACCATCCTTTTGCACAACACTTGAGTCATTTGGAAACTCTTAATGGGATAAAGGTCACCTAACCGTTTTGAGGGAACTTGTGACTGAGGTGGGGATACCATATTTGTGGGATAAAGGTCACCTAACCACTTATATTGGAAAACTCACATGTGTTGCAAGTAGGGAACTTGATTTGCAAACCATGTTAAATGGATCACCTACAATATGTTTACAAAGGTATTGATGGGATTAACATGCCGACTATACATATGATGTTTTAAAGTCGATCCCATACCTTAGAAGTTGCAAAGGGTTACAATTTTCAAAACTTGACTACCTTGTTAATTTAAATAATGGGATAAAGGTCACCTAACCACTATTTAATGTAACATGGATTCTAGATTTTAAAATTGTGTAAGACACTTAAAAGGGGTTTTAATTATTAAAATATGAACAATATCGAAATATACTAAAATGAACTGTTGTATTTTGTAGATGGCCACCAACAATAATGATAAAATGAAATCCCGACCGCTCACTCACTATCATTAAGGACCATCTCCAAAAGGAGCGTCTAACCCATAACACTTTATTGATTGGTTTCAAAACTTGAGAATTGTTCTCAAGCAAGAGAAATGATCATACATATTAGACGATCCGATTCCCGATCAACCTAGTGAGTATGATGAGGAGGCCTATAATAATTGGGTGAAATACACTGAGGACTCGGTCCAAGTGTCTTGCCTTATGTTGGCAAGTATGACTCCAGATCTCTAAAAGGAGTATGAACATCATGGAGCATACGACATGATAACCCAATTGAAGGAAACGTTCCAACAACAAGGGTTGAGCGCTTGAAACGGTTCGAGCACTCCATGCGTGTCGTATGGATGACACCCAATTTTTCATCTTATGTACTTAAGATGAAAAGCCACATCGACCGCCTTGAAAGGCTGAATTGTCCCGTCTTGAAAGAGTTGGCTACGGATTTGATCCTCAACTCTTTGTCAAAAAGCTTTGATAACTTTGTCATGAACTATAACATGAACGGGTGGGACAAGAACATAAGTGAGCTTCACTCTATGCTCAAAACTGTCAAGGCGGCCATGGGTAAAAGGGTTTCACCCGTTCTGACCATTAATGAAGGTGGGAATAAGAAGAGGCCTCACCCCACACTCAAGGCAAATGTTGCCAAGGGTAAAGGGCACATTAAGGGAAGGAAAGGGAGTGGTAAGAGCGCCACCACCAAAACCAGCGGAGAAGAAGCAAAAGGTTGCTTCGAATGACCCATGCTTTAAGTGTGGGGAGATTGGACATTGGGCAAGAATTTGCCTAGTCCATCTCAAAGAGTTGCAAGCTAAGAGGGATGTTGGGCAAACCTCAGGTACAATTTTCATGATTCATATGGTCAAAATTTAATATCCTCTAACACATGGGTATTGGATACCTGATGTGGAACTCATATTTACAACTTATTGCAGGGGTTCAAAAGAAGTAAGGACTTCAAGAAAGGGGATGTAAGCCTCTACATGGGGAATGGGGCAAAGGTTCAAGTTGAAGGCCGAGGGGACTACATCTTGAAGCTTCCAAATGGTTTGGAAGCAATTTTGAACAATATTTTGTATGCTCCTAGTTGAATAGGAACATTATTTCTGTTGCCCAATTAAGACAATAAGGTTATGTTTTGTCATTTATTGAGAATGAAATTCATGTTTCTTTAAGTGGCACATTTTTTAAAGCTATTCCTGTTAATGATATTTATGAATTGGTCGTGAAAATATATTATATGATAGCTCGTTGTACCAAACCACCACTAAGAAACTCAAATTGGATTTGAGTGATACCTATCTTTGGCATTGCCGTCTTGGTCATATAAACAAGAAGCGCATACAAACACTTCAAAAGAACAGTCTTTTAAAAGCAAATGAATATGATTCATTCGATGTATGTGAATCTTGTTTACAAGGTAAAATGACTAAGGCACGTTTAGTGGCAAGTCCGAACAGGCAAAAGATTTATTAGGCATCATACATTCGGATGTATGTGGTCCTTTTAAGCCAATGACTAGGTACCATGAAAGATACTTCATTACCTTTACCAACGACTATAGTCGATATGGTTATGTGTACTTGTTAAGACATAAAGATGAAGTTTTTGAAATGTTCAAAATCTTCCAAAATGAAGTTGAAAATCAACTCAACAAGAAAATAAAAATTCTCCGCACCGATAGAGGAGGTGAATACCTGAGTGATGCCTTTAGAGACTATCTTAGAAGTTTTGTATTGTCTCACAACTATCTCCACCTGGAACACCACAACATAATGGCGTGTCCGAGAGGAGAAATCAAACTATTAGATATGGTTCGATCTATGATGGCTAGAAGCTCACTGCCCTATCATTTTGGGGTTTCGCTTTGCTTTCTGCGGCCCGTATTTTGAATATGGCCCCAACCAAGAAAGTTGAAACGACACCTTTTGAAATATGGCATGGAAGGGTTCCATCACTGTCATATTTAAAGGTATGGGGTTGTGAGGCTTATGTTAAGACTCCCACCTCAAACAAGCTAGAAAGTCGTTCCACTAAGATGTATTTCATTGGATATCCTAGAGATTCTATGGGATATTATTTCTATGATCCATTGGAACAAAAGGAGTTTGTTTCCAAGAAGGCTGAATCTTAGAAGCTAAGTTCCTTACGGAAGGAACTAGTAGTAGAACTGTGGATCTTAAGGAGGATCAAGAACCACAAACCGATACACGTTGGTTGATACTAGCACTCAACACGAGGATGTTGAGAATGATCAAGTGGTTAATCAAAGTACACAGAATGTTTGCAGATCTGATAGATTAGTAATCACCTGAAAGATATGGATTTTTCGTAGATGGATGCTATGTGGTAGATTCGATGAACCAACCACCTATCATGATGCAATGTCCAATTTTGATTGTGAAAAATGGCTTGAAGCCATGAACGTTGAGATGCAATCCATGTATGAAAACCAAGTGTGGGACTTGTTGAACCACCTCTTAACTCCAAGATAGTTAGAAGTAAGTGGGTTTTCAAGAAGAAAACTGATATGCATGGAAACTTGGATACTTATAAAGCTAGACTTGTAGCAAAAGGTTTCACTCAAACTCAAGGGGTTGATTATGATGAGACCTTCTCACCGGTTGCAATGTTAAAGTCTATTAGGATATATTTGCCATAGCTGCTCATTATGATTATGAGATTTGGCAAATGGATGTCAAAACCGCTTTTCTAAATGGATAACTTGAGGAAGATGTCTATATGGTTCAGCCTGAAGGTTTTGTCAACTCAAAACATCCTAACAAAGTATGCAAGTTAAAGAAATCAATCTATGGCTTGTAGCAAGCATTAAGGAGTTGGAATCACCGTTTTGATGAAGAAATAATCAAATTTGGATTCATCAAAAATGTTGATGAAGCATGTGTATATAAGAAGGCTAGTGGGAGCATCACCATTTTTCTAGTATTGTATGTCGATGACATCCTACTATTTGAAAATGACATTCCAACGATGGAAGGTGTAAAAACCTAGCTTGGAAGTTGTTTTCCATTAAGGATCTTGGTGAAGCTGCCTATATTTTAGGAATAAAGATCTATAGGGATAGATCAAGGCGGTTGATTTAAATCAAAGTGCATACATTGATAAGATCTTGAAAAGGTTCAAGATGGAAAACTCTAAGAAAGGTACCATACCTATTCAAAGAGGAACAATATTGAGTAAGAATCAATGTCCAAGCTCAAAGGATGAGCAAGACAAAATGAAGGGAATTCCGTATGCATCTGCTATAGGATCCATCATGTATGCAATGATATGCACTAGACCGGACGTGTCATGCGCTTTGAGCATGACAAGCCAATACCAACAAAATCCTGGAAGCAGTCATTGGATGGTTGTTAAGAACATACTTAAGTACCTAAGGAGGACTAAAGACATGTTCCTAATCTATGGATCTGGTGAGGAAGAACTCATAGTAAAAGGTTACAGGGATGCGAGTTTCCAAACTGATCAGGATGATTCACGATCACAATCGGGGTACATTTTCATCTTGAATGGAGGAGCAATCTCTTGGAAGAGCTCTAAGCAAGATGTGGTGGCATTATCAACTACAGAGTCAGAATACATTGTCGCTTCAATAGCAGCTCAGGAAGCTGCATGGTTAAAGAAGTTCATTGCTGATCTAGGGGTGGTCCCTTCCATTCAGGACCCCTTAGAAATTCTTTGTGATAATGAGGGTGCGATTGCTCAATCAAGAAACCCCGTGCACATCAGAAGACTAGGCACATTGAATGAAGATTAAAGTACATAAGGATGAAGTTGAAAAGGGAAAGATATGTATTCACAAAGTTCACACTGACCAAAACATTGCAGATCCACTCACGAAGCTTCTTGAAAAGGCGAAGCATGAAAGTCATGCTTGTGCCATGGGACTTCGATATTCTAGTGACTGGATTTGATCCTTAATTTCTGTAATGAGATATTGTAACCCTTTATTACTTGAATGAATTATTTATAATGATTCAACTAATATTTCTATTTTGCATGTTTAAAATCCATGAGTAAATTGTTTACTTAGAACGTCTGTAGTTGTTCATGCTTGTGGGAACAAGTATGAAGGTAATACTATTATGAACTTGGATTGGTAGATATTCATATGGATGAATATAGAGCAAAAGTTGCTGCCAAAGTTTATAGGTATCTGTGGGATGCAAATATTGGACCGACCTGCATCTCAAATATTACTACATGGAATCTTCCTAATTGATCATAAGTAATTTTGAGTAAAGGTGAACATCATTTGGTATCCTCTGACTTGAGATACATATTAGGTCTTGATATTTACCGAATATTATACTTTGACTTAGCTCTTCGTTGTACTGAAACATGATAGTACATAACTCTGAGTTCAGGTATGATATAAGGTAATTGTGAGAGACGTATGTTGTCAAGATGGGATTTGTCCCTCTTATTCATTGAGAGTAAGATGTCTAAGGCCTGATAAAGTTAAATCAATGGAGAATGATCACTTTGTGTCTCTAGGATTTAACATGACATCTGCGACAAAAGGATAAATGATTGATTCACCTAAAACATTTCAAGTATGGTACTTGAAGGGGATGATGTTATTGAATGGCACTTAGTCATACGTATTAAGGGTAGTAAACCATCGTTAGGCGGTATTTACTGCTTGCATCAATCTTCTATGAATCTTGTGCAAGTGAGTGATTATTGGATCTTGTATGCCCATGACACATACAAGATTGATGTGGTTAGTACGTTATGATCCAAGTCGGGTCATACCCAATAACAAGCTATACAAACACCAATAAATGTTTTTTTGTTGATGAGATCATACAAATAAACATTGACACCAATTTAGAAAAAAGGGTTTTCTATAACATTGCTTTGTAATAGAACAATATCATATGGATAGTTTGTTCATGAGATATTAGTTGTTTCATTATTTAAGTTGGTTAAATAATAACAAATAAAATTGTGTTATTGTTATAAAATTAAAAGGGGTTTTAATTTTATAAAAACTTATGGTTGAAAGAGTGATTTTATAAAAGTTTCAAATGGGGGAGAACCCATTTTTTGATGGAAATTCCGGCCGCCCATATGGGCTATTGGGAACCTTTTGTTTGTCTTGGCTTTTGCAAGACTTAACTGACTCATTCACTCAACCACAACCTACACTTTTCTCTCACACACACAAAGCCAAAAATCTCTCAAAGAACAAGATATTTTCATTCAAAAGGAAGAAAGAAGAGGTTGAAAATTTCGATTTTGTTGGCTGCACTTCAAGATCTTCTTGGCTGATTCGGATTGTTCAAAAGGGAGTTCATCTTGGTGCTCTTCTACCTAACAAGATTAGGTGTTTGTTTAGGCTTGTGGGTATACAAGCTTGAGGCCTTCTTTTTGAAGGCTACACATTCAAGAACATCATCACTTTCATCTATTCATCTACAACATTTCATTCAAGAAAGGTTGATTCTATGAACCCCCCCTATGGTTGTTATGTTTTGTTTGATAGCATATTATTTCACATACATTTTGATCCTTATTCTTGGTTTTCATTGTGGTTAGAATGGCAAAATTTTCAGATTATAAACCATATATTAAACCTATATTCCACTGCGTTTTTATAGTTTAAAATGGTTAAACTAGCTTGTTTTATATGTGACAAAACCTAACACTAACAACCTCAGCACCATACGGTTTAGTGCTGAGAGTTGTCCTCTACCCTACTGGGAGGTAAAGGTGATCCAGATGGAAAGGAAGGGAAAGATGACGGTGCTTCTCGGTGGCTAGTGGTGGTGGTGGTAGTAGTAGTGAAGATTAGGGGTGGTATAGATGAAGGTGGTGGTGGATGAGGGAAGATTGGGGGTGGTATAGATAAAGGTGGCGGTGGAGTGGGTGTGGTAGTGGTGTGTGAGGTGGTAGTGATGGTAGGTGGAGTGGTGGTAGTGGTGGCTGTAGTGATTGTGGTGATAAAGGTCATCCTCCTCTTCTTCTTCTTCAACCCGTGGGGCTGAGCCATCCTTTTCTTCCTCGATCCCTTTGAGGTGGATGCTCCCCCTTGGATACTAGGCTGACCTGGGGTGTAGGTTGGATCAGTCATAGTATCCCCAGACCCTCCCGGGCATTCACCAACCACCCTAAGCCCTCGCTCGGTGGCAACCACCTTGCTTCCCACCGTTCGAGTCAACGGCTCCTCATCCGACTCCTCCTCCTCATCAGGTTGGAAGTTCTGATGGAACCCTACAGTCCCTGTTCCCCCTTGGTGGATGCTGGAGATGCTATATCAGTAGTGGGGGCCCTAAATTGAGTGGGCCCTGCATCTCCACCATCACCGCTATCATCGTCATCTAAATCATCGTCTAGGAGCACAAGTTGCTCAACGTCAGAATCACTGTCTGCGTGACGCCATTTACGCCTTTCTGGTGCCACGTAATCCTCCTGGGCCAGATGCCTGAACAATCTCCTCACAGGGGGCTTAACCTGCTTCCCCCTATAAACCTTCATACGACCTAGTGTGGTATCGTCCATCACCTCGAGTACCATGGCATCATCCTTCCCCTTTGGCAACGAAGGGAGCTTTTGGTCAATGATCATCTGCATGAATCGAGGGTACATGCAGAAACCCTCCTTCCATCTCCCCTCATGTTCTCTACCATGTAGGTGAAGATCATCCTGGAGAAGCTGAACGGGTGGTTCAGTACCAATGCTGCATAAGCATTCTGCATCTGATCTGAGAGCTCATCAAACCCTCCCTTCCGAGAAGCAATACTCTTTAGCAACACATGGGAGAGGTACTTGAACTGGGGGCACAGGTTGCTCTTGTTGAGCACCCCTACGTTGATGTCCCCAGAGTACTTAGCTCACATGAAACATCCTCAAACAGTAAGGGGGTGTAATTGAGTGGGACAGTCAGCATCATCCCCGAACTCTAGAACAGTCCAAAGATCATCCTTGGTGATCTCCGTAGCCTCTCCAAATATCGAGCTCCTGAGGCGATGGGGCTCTGAGGATCTGTCAACAACTGCGCCTTCCCAAAAGGCCTGCTAAATCGAGCGTATGGAGTGCACGGAGTCGAGATGGCATGGAAAATCCTCGATCTCCGTAGAAAGGTGATAATGCCAGAAAAGTCTGAAGCATTCCTTGAGGTCAGATCTAGATGAGCACAGATGTTGTGCTTGGTGCTCATAGTCCAACGACTATCCATCTGTAACATAAGGAATATAAACGTTAGTGTCCGTCAATGAGTAATAAACTGAATCATTTGAACTTGAAAATTTTCTGTACTGTCGTGCGAATGAAACTGTGTGACTAAGATCTAGTCGTGCGAATGAGATATGCGACTGATATCTAGTCGTGCGAATGACTTCATACGTATGACTGAGCATTCGATTAGGCTCATATGGATATTATCTCATGCGTTTACACCATTCGTGCGACTGAACTCATACGCATGATTCAGTCATGCGGTTTAGCCATTCGCCCCTCTCAGTCGTGCGACTGAAGTTCATCAGATTGTCCATTCGCATGACTGACTGACTGTTCAATTCAAAATCAAATTTTGAACAAATTTTAATGTTAACGTCATGGTTTGGCTCATTAGACTCGCATTTTACTAATAAAACACATTATAACCTCTAATTGCATAATGGACTTAGTTTTATTAGTTTATTTGTCAATGTAAGTCACGGTTTCTTTTAAGGTTCATTTCAGTCGATTTTGGGCTTGAATCGATGGACATTTTCATGGATTGCACCGCACATTACCTGTATAGTAACTACAAATCATCATAATGCAATAATCAGTAGTTTAGTATGATCAAATGAAAATCTAGCAGAGTAATGGTATATTCGTGCGATGTAGGGGCGATTGGGAGTGATGAACAACTGCGACCGACTCCCCCTCTATTTATACTAGGGTTTCCTTCAGTCGTGCGACTGAGCCCAGTCGCATAGTTGATTCATGCGATTGAAGATCAGTCGTGCGACTAGCACAGTCGGTCACCTTCAGTCGTGCGACTGGAAGTCAGTCGTGCGATTGTGTCATTCGATCACCTTCATCCATGTGATTAGCACATTTTAGTCATCCAGTCATTTGATTTTAGTCATGCTGATGGTCCAATCGCACGTATGTCCCATACGTGTGGTTAATCGTGCGATTAGGCACAATCGTATCCTCTAATCGTACGACTAGACCATACCCATAGTCCAGTCATACGAATGAATCATACTCATGGTTTTGACTTTATGATCATTTTACATTTTACACCCTTTACTATATTGATTAAATGTTTTAAGCACTCGATCATCTCAGACATGATCTTTTTAACTTGAAACACTTTTGATTACCTCAGACGTGATCCTTTTAAACAAATTTTTCACCTCAGATGTGACCCATTTACATTTGAAAACACGTGTGGTCACCTCAGACGTGACCCTTTTAGGTGATTAAATTCCTTTATTGAATTCCATGACATAGACCGATGATTAACAACCTAAATTGAAAAATTTTAAATAGAATACAAGAAATAAGAACTGAAATTCAAAATTAAGACATGTTTTTGTGATTTTATAAGGGTTAAATCCTATGATACAAGTCTAAGGTATTCATTTCTTGAAAAGATAGCTTCAATTCATTTTGACCATACATGGACCAATTCAATTTGGAATCATATAGGAAATCAGATCATTCGGGACATGTTATCAAAACCTTTTGATGCTCTATTCTTGTTTTTCATCTAGAGTCGTTAGCAAATCTAGGAAATCAAACTGGTACTGTTAGATCCTCACATTGATTTGGACTTTTAAGAATTATAGCCACGATGAATGTCAGTATACTTGTCCTCTTAAATCCATACACAGACTTTCAACATAGATTGGTGATAGTTTGAGGTTTAATTATTTCACCACCATTTGTGGATCCCTCACTTATGTGGTAATCAACATCCTCAGGAGATTTTTGACGGTCTACACGGGTAATTTGACAAGAAAACTATTCTTAGAGCTTTCAGAGAGAAGCCAAGCCTCAGGTCAGTGTCATCGCACAGCAGAGAGCGGCAACAACAATGAATTCTAGAATATCTAGGTTATGCTTATCCTTAGGTCAGTGTCATCGCACAACAAAGAGGCACACAACCTATCTTATTATTAGAGCAAATACTTTTTTTTGCACATAACGCCCAACAACATAAGTTATTAGCTTGATTGCATTTATTTTCCATTTTTTTGTGCTTTGCTCTTTTTATAGTCAACCGCACACATTTGTGCGTTTATTGCTCGTCACCCCTTATTGGGATTTGTTGATTGTGTTAACCAGTGATAAGATGGGAACTCACAGTCAATTGAACAACTTAGTTTGATCTTGAGATCACCAACAAGGTCTAATCATTTATTGTGTTGAATCTACCGACATATCATTGTGGTCTAGCAACCTAGGTCTACTTTCTTTGTGTTACCTTAGTAATAACCAGTTTTTCTATCATTTTTCCTTTTATTGCTCAGACTACACAGACTTATACTTTGAATTTGGTATCTTATTCAATTTAAACTTTTAAAGTCTCAATTGATTTGTTCCTATGTACTATCATTTTCCAAAGTTCTTGAATCATTATCACCATACGATCTAATTTCTATTAACTAGCCTCTCCTTCTCCCTCGTTTTTTTAATGTTGTTAACATAGACCTATTGCCTATTCTCCCCCTAAAATTTTGAAACCGTAAACGAGTTACGGTTTTAGGATTTTATAGGCGAGAAAATAACATCAATTTATTCAAAACATATTAAGATAAATAATAAATATAAAATAAAAATGAAAATTTACAATACGCATCGGACTACACATGGTCATCTTCAGGATTACATCACTTTTCTTTTAACGCCATTGACCACTAACAATATAGAAAACGTGGTTTGTCAAAAGCCTTTGTATAGAGGTCAGCGCGTTGAAAATCAGTGTTTATTTAAACCACATCGATTAGGTTCTTTTCAAAACAATCACGTATAAAGTGATATTTTATTCTGATGTGTTCGGTCTTAGGATGTTGGACCAGATTTTTAGTTACTGCAATTACAGCAGAGTTATCAACAAAAATAGGAGTAGAAGAGTATTTCAAACCGTAATCCCGCATCTTCTGTTGAATCCATATGATTTGTGAACAACAACTTGCAGCAGCAACATATTCAACTTCATAGGTTGACAACGCAACCGAGGTCTGCTTCTTACACTGCCAAGTCACTAATTTTTCTCCCAAAGAATTGGCATCCCGCTGATGTAGACTTGTAGTTCATCTTGAAGCCTCCATAATCCGAGTCACTAAACGTCGTAAGCTCAAAGTCATCATCATGAGGATACCACAACCCGAGTGTTGGTGTACCCTTCAAATAACGGAAAATCCTTTTGACCCCTATCATATGGTTGACTTTTGGCTTTGCCTGATATCTTGAACATAGACATGTGGCATACATGATATCAGGCCTTGAGGCAGTGAGGTACATGAGAGATCCAATCATTCCACGGTACATGGTGGCATCAACCAGATCACCATTCTTGTCGGGTGCTACATCGTGATTTGTAGCAAGTGGAGTCCGAGCCGCGGAAGCATTCTCCATGTCAAACCGACTGAGAATATCTCCTACATACTTGGTCTGATGTAGAAAGGTTCCCTTTGGTGTTTGATCCACCTGTAACCCGAGAAAAAATTTCATTTCTCCCATCGCACTCATTTCAAACTCAGCCTTCATTACTGCTTCAAACTCTTTACATAAATCTTCGTTCTTGGAACCGAAGATTATGTCATCTACATAAATTTGGACTAGCAGTAAATCTCCATCCTTTTCTTTGATGAACAGCGTGCAGTCAATTACACCTCTACGAAATCTATGTTTCACAAGGTGAGTCGAGAGTTTCTCATACCAGGCTCTTGGAGCTTGAAGAAGTCCGTATAAAGCCTTGTTGAGTTTGTAAACTCTGTCCCGATGATATGGATCCTCAAATCCCTCGGGTTGACTGACATACACTGTCTCTCGGATTTCACCATGTAGGAATGCACTTTTCACATCCAGTTGATAAACTTTAATCTTCATGTATGATGCATGGGCAAGGAAGATGCGAATTGCTTCCATTCTTGCCACGGGTGCAAACACTTCATTGTAGTCTCTTCCCTCGACTTGTCGAAATCCCTGAACAACAAGTCGAGCCTTGTTTATGATGATCACGCCTTGATCATCTTTCTTGCATTTCAAGACCCATTTGGTGCCAATGACCTTAGCACCTTTAGGTCTATCCACCAGAGTTCATACACCTAACTTCTTGAATTAAAGAAGTTCTTCTTGCATGGCACTCACCCATGCCTCATCATTTAGGGCTTCACTAACATACTTTGGCTCAAACTGAGACACAAAGCAACGATATGCACCATCGTGAAGGTACCCTTTTCTATTACCGAGGCATAATCAGCTGAGTACAGCTGATTTCTGGTCTGAACTCCTGACCTCACATCCCCAATGACATTATCCAAAGGATGATAGACATTTAGGCATGATCCAGGAGTGGTTGGAACGGCTACCTCAGTATCAAGATTATGAACATTTGGTTCAGTATCTGAGGTAGTAGGAGTCTGAGGTTCCGAAGGCTTAGAGGCACCAACATCATATGCTTGAGGACTTGCAGGAATAGGAACCTATTCCTCCTGATTGTTCGTATTATTCTCCACAGCTTCTTCATCAAAGGAAGAGTCATTATCTTCAAGTACTCCCCCTGAGTTGTTAGATGAACTACCTGGTGAACCAGAAGATGTTAAATCTTGAGCTGGTGGGTTCAGACATCATACATCATCTTGGTTGCCAACTCACATCAGAAGTGGAGAGTGGGATATTGAAGGATTTAGAGAATCCATCATAGTCGAAAAAGAAGGCGGGTCCTTTTCTAGCAGGTGGTGTGGTGTATCTTTGAACATCTACATTACACCACACTTCTACTTGACCCGTTGAGTTGTTGTAAACTCTCTTGTTCGGTATGTTGTATCCTAGAAATATACCATCATCAGCCTTTTCGTTGAATTTGCCCTCCTGAGTCTTCTTTAGTAGGGTGCACGGGGCGCCAAATGGTTCGAGATACTCTAGATTTGGTTTACGTCGCTATAGTAACTCGTAACATGTCTTTCCATGGCATTTAACTATCATAACTCGATTCAATGTGTAACATGCATTTGCAACTGCCTCATTCCAAAATTGGATAGGCAGTTTCGAGTTTGCTAGCATTGTTCGTGCCGTCTCTATCAAGCTGCGATTTTTCCTTTCAGCAACGCCATTCATCTAAGGAGTGTAGGCAGAGGTGAACTGATGCACAATTCTCTTTTCCTTGCAGTAAGCCTCCATCCATTGATTCTAGAACTCGGTTCCATTGTCTGAGCGCACTTGACAAACCTTCAGCTTGTAGAGGGACTCCAATGTAGTTACTAATTCTTTGAATGACTCAAATGTTTCTGATTTGGATTTCAGAAACATCACCTAAGAGAATCATGAGTAGTCATCAGTAACTACATAGCAATACAAGTCGCCTGTGATGCTTCTTGTACTGACTGGACCAAACAGATCCATGTGAAGAAGTTTAAGAGGAAGTTCGATAGAATGAACTTTCTTTTCCTTATGAGACTTCTTCGTCTGTTTGCCCTTCTTGCATGCCATACAGAAATCCGAAAGTTGGAAGCTTTTGACGTTAACTCCTCTCACTAGATCATTCTGGATCAAGTGATTCATCTTCCATGGATTAATGTGTCCCATTCTCCTATACCAGGAGATGGAATCCTTCTCAGTAGATTTTGACAAGAAGCACTAAACTTCACGATCTATTGCGGAGGCCTTTGATAGGTCCAAGACATACAGGTCATTATATCTTGATGTAGACATTAATACTTGGTCCTCTGGGATAACATAGTTTTTTTCAGGACATAGCACTTCTTGTTATCAAATACTACTTTAAAGCCTTTATCACATATTGGGAAATAGAAAGCAAGTTATTTTGAAGTTGTTTAACGTAGTTTACCTTGTCAAACTTCACTTTCTGATTATCCACTTCCCTTTGAGCTGTGATATACCCACCTTTGTTTCCAGCGAATGAAACATGGCATCCTTTGATTTGTTTGACATTTGATAAAAGAGCCATGTTTCCTGTCATGTGCATGGATGCTCCGCTATCGACGATCCACGTGTTGGTTTCTGCACTATAGCGAACACCCTGCACAGTCAATTGAAAATATTAGTTCAGGTTAGGGACCCAAGCCTTTACTGGCTTGGGTTTCCCAGAAGCATCACACATCATAAATTTAACCCATTGACCTGTAGATGGGGAGGGAATTTAGATGTCTTCTTGTTCTCATTATCAGACAGAGGGATTGATTTATCTTTCCATAGGCCAGCTTTGTGTAAGGCCTGTTTGTGATAAACAAACGACTGGCTAATGGGTTGAACTTTAGGTTCGCTAGCCCTTCTAGGTGGCGTCCCTGAGTTCCTCTTAGAAGAGCTAGATTTTGGGTCCTGAAGTTCAACTTTCCTCCTCGGTGTCTGATAGTAAGGACAGTTAGACACAATGTGTCCATACTCTCCACAGTTGTAGCATGACCTGCTTTCGACTTTACGATTTAACTATTTTTGTAGAGAAGTGTATGTCACTCGTGTGACCTTACTCTGTTTGGACTGAGACACTTCTTGGTTAGATGTATAGTCTGGTTTTACAAATTTAATTGCTTTACCTTGTTTTACATCTTTTACATTTTGTTTTCCTGGACTTTGACATGAAGCATGTGATTGGTTAACATTAATGTTCGTTTTAGGTTCAAATTTGACTTTGTTTGAACCAGACTTTATATTAACCTTTTCAAACTCATTTTTCCAGGTTAACGCAAGGCATTTTTCCTTTTGCCTTTGAAGTGGCCTCCTTTTGTTTAGTACCAGATTCATTAGATTTACTTGTGGAATTTGGATCACTTACAAGAGGAGTGGACACCACATGATCCTTGATTGGATTATTATTGATTGGTTTACATTTTACGTTCATCAAGATCTCATGTGATGGTGGAACCACTTTATAACCCAATCTCTCCTCGTTGTTTCTCTTTCACTAAGTTTTGGACAATATGGGATGAACTTGTCCAACTATGCAGTTTCTGCTTTAGCGAATTAAGTTCTACTTCTAGAACTGCCTTTTGCTTCTTAGTGTCTTCTAGGGAGTTAAGATAGTATCTAATGTCATTAGCTTGGTTAAAGGTAACTACTTCTGTTTTCCTAAGCTGTTTGTTCAAAAGGTCTATCTTTTCTTTGTAATTGTGCTCATTTTGTTTTAATACTCTATTAGCTTCAGTGCATAGTTGTAAGTCCTTAGTAGGCTATCATTATTATCTAATAACCTAGCAAATTTTAAATCTATGCTTTCCCTAAATTTGTTACAATCAGAACAAGCATGATTATCAAAAAGTTAGTCAGTAGTACTTACCTGAGAAGGTGAAGATGAATCAGCCATTAGAGTAGTGTCTGGTGTTTCTGGTTCTGGTGATTCTGATGTTATTGTAGTTGTTCATTCTTCAGGCAGGTAGTTGACCACTGTTGCAATTTCATCAATATTGGACATCGCAAGTTCCACTGCAATATCTCCTTCACTAGTTGAATCTTCATTTATATCCTCCACACCAGCAATATTGGATTCTCTCGGTGAGACAAACCGAAAGCTCCAGTCCTGTCCTTCATCATCATGAGCAGTCAAGGTGGAGGATCGTTTAAGGGTTGAACACAATTACAACACAACAACACAATGAGGAGATTATCTAAACTCTAATCAAACAGTAAACTGGGTTAACCAAAAGTGATACAAAGAACACAAGTAAAGCAAGAGACAGAACAGGAGAATATGGTTTTCAAGGATGCAATATATTGCTTTCTCAAGTTCTTTTACAAGTGTTACAAAGTATATCGAAGATACAAGAAACTTGAAATACTTATACTACAACCTACAGCCGGCTATACTATGAAAGCCAGCTGGATACAATTGACTAGACACTAACAAAATCAATTGTAGAATCAAAAGGCATATCTGCCTTTTGACCTTGTGACTATGACATGCCATAGCTCACATCCTTATACATTACAAAAAGGATAAAGTACATAAAGTGGAAAGTTTCAGACTCAAGACCTCAATGTACAGTTACCAAAAGCATGGACCTTTTCACCAACTCTTGTAAGTTAGTGACTTATCAGAGATGTAGCGGAAAAGGTGCTTTATGGAACAGTACATCAGATAAAGCATGTGTACTAAAAGTCTTCGAAAGAAATCTGTCTTCATAGGGTGAAGCTTCGGAAGACTTTGTCTCTTGAAGCTTTGGAAGACTTCATGTTTGGCTTCTATATTGGTCTTGGCTTCGGAAGATTTTATACTTAGAATGTTTTCTAATGTGTTGTGTAAAACTTCCGAAGCATTCTTCACTTCAGTACTTAGTGCATGTTGCTGAGACACTTTGGATGTTTTGGGTTGCATCAGACTTAAGGAATCCTTACACAAGGCTTTAGGATCCTTGTTTGATAAAGTAGGACTACTAGCGGCTTTATCCTGACGATTAAAGGATGAGAAAGGGTTCCCATATCCAGTCTTCTTGGGCTTTACACACTCCCGTTTCAAGTGCCCCTTCTCACCACAGTTGAAACAGGTTACCTTTGACTTGTCGAAGCCAAAGGTTGTGTCCTTAGTTGCAACCAAGTTATGTTCGGTCTTCTAGACAAACTTCTTAGCGCGTCGGACAACACTTGCTAAGGCCCACATGATATCCATTTGTTCCAGCTCTGTCTCGTCCACCTGCTCGTAATCCTCATCAGCCAGATGGTAGTTTCCTATCTTTCCAACAATTAGTCCATCATAAGAGTGAACTACTGCAGCTAAAAGATCCATATGCTCATTAGCCACCTCAACTGTCACATTACCGAAGTTTTTGGTCTTCAGCTTTGCTACATTGGCTTCGGGTATAATATATTGGGTACCAGACGACCCTGACACTTCTGACCCTGAAGTATATGCTTGAGGGGGACCAGCTGAGCTTGACACAAAGGCAGTCTGCAGTGGTGCTCCAGATGTCTTTGCCTGAGGAGTCGCGTTGTAGAGCGTCGGATTCTGATCATAGTTAGACTTTTGGGCTCTATACTTCATCCTACCTCTTTTGTATCAAAAACACAATTGAATCACAATTTTTGTATCAAAAACACAATTGAATCACAATTTTTGTATCAAAAACGATTGAATCACACGTAATCAAGAGCCAATCTCATTCGGGCGACTAAACCATTAGCATGGTTCAGTCGTGCGATTGAGCCATTCGGTTGATCCATTCGCACGACTGAGTGTTTAGTCGTGCGACTGAGCCAATCTCAAGTTACAATCATACGACTGATCCAGTCTCCTGGTTTAGTCGTGCGACTAAGTCATTCGCATGAATTTGTTCATCCGTATGGTCCATTAGCATGGGTCATTCGCATGATAACTTCATATTACTAAGTTTGAATGTATTCATTATCATTACATTATTTATATTAGTTCAATGAACCACAAACCTATATAATCAATTCGTTAAGCGTTAAACAACTCATTAATGAAATATTAAACATAATAAACACAACCAAACATTTGTATTTCATTAAGTATCCAACTATTACATATGTGTAAGACAATACAGACATACTACATTAAGATCAGAATCAAGGTACACATGTATCAATAGCTGGAAAAGATCAAAGCCTTCATGAAGGCAGCTAAAGATAGACAGAAGTCGTATGCTGACAAACGGCGTAGACCGATTGAGTTACAGCTGGGTGATAGAGTTATGTTGAAAGTCTCACTTGGAAGGGCATCATTCGATTTAGAAAGTGTGGCAAGTTGAGCCTGAGATACATAGGGCATTTCCGAATCATTGCTAGAGTAGGAGAGGTGGCCTATAGATTAGAGTTACGGATGAGTTAAGTGGAATTCACCCGACATTCCATGTATCTCATCTGAGAAAGTGTCTAGCAGATGACGATATGATTGTTCCATCGGAGAATATCGAAGTAGATGAACGGCTCAATTATGTGGAGCAACCAGTGGCAATCATCGATCGAAAAAAGAAAAGGCCGAGGAATAAATTGGTTCATATTGTGCGTGTACAGTGGAAGCACAGGAAAGGATCCGACTCTAGGTGAGAGACTAAAGAAGAAATGAGGCAGCACTACCTACGTTTGTTCGAGGAATAACAGGTTTCGGGGACGAAACCTATATAAGGGGATCTAGAACTAACCTGTACTTGATGAGTAGCTTCTCAATCAAGCTTTCAAAGAAAAGGTTGCACTACACAACCTGCAGATAAGTTAACACTCAAAAGAGTTAATTTCTGCCTAATTCCGCTGCTAATTTCCCTACAAGATCAGCAGTTTCCCTGCTAGTTTCACCAGCAGTTTCGCTGCTAGTTTCACTGGCATCTTCGCTACCAGTTTCGCCCAACTTTCGTTAGATAACCCTATCTGCGAAACTACCTGTGAAACTATAGTTTCACGGGAAGACCCATAGTTTCCCCGGACGAATACATAATTTCGCTAGATGACACCTACTTTCGCAGAACGGGCTGAAAGTTACGAACCAACCCATTTTGACCCAAAACTTCAATCTTTTACACCCAAAACCTTGTTTTATCATCCATGAAGCTATATCTAAGCTTTTTACATGTTTTCTTACACAAAAAAGTGAGTTTTGGACAAATCTTTGCCAATTTAAAAAACCCAAGCCCTAGAATCCAAGTTTACATCAAAATGAAAGATTAAATGATATTTCTTACCTGGATTCTTGGTGTTTTCTTGTTGTTTGGATGCCCATGAACACCGATCTTCAATCTCGTGATCAACCGAGCCTTGAATCTTCAATTATCTCCCCTTCTCTCTCTACACTCTCTCTCTAGAATTTGGGTGTTGAGTTGCAAATGAGAGCTGTTCAAGCTGATCCGTTTATATATATCAGGCATTCCTGGGATCTTAAACTCGCCAAACACATATCCCACGAGGTCTACTTGGTCCATACTCCATTACCCTTTTATTTTCTTTAAATAGTCTCGGCTAAGCCCATTATTATTAAATGGCCAAGACCAACATCGTCCGAAGCCAAAAGTGAAGTCTTTCGAAGCTTCAAGACAAAGTATTCCGAAGCCAAAGAGTAAAGACAAATTTCTTTCGAAGACTTTTATGAACATGCTTTTATCTGATGTACTTTACCATAAAGCTAGACCATCTTTTCGCTGCAACTCTGTTTGACTCTCCAATTTTCACAAGTTGGTGAAAAGATCCATGCTTTTGGTAACTGTACATTGAGGTCTTGAGTCTGAGCTTTCTACTTTATGTACTTAATCCTTTTGTAATATATTAGGATGTGAGCTATGGCATGTCATAGTCACTAGTCAAAAGGCAATCTGCCTTTTGACTCTACATTTGATTTTGTTGTCTAGTCTTATGTATCCAGCTGGCCTTTAAAGTATGGTCGGCTGTCGAATGTAGTATATGTATCTCAAGTACTTGTATCTTTCCATTATGCTTTGTAACACTTTGTAATAGAACTTGAGAAGCAATATACAGCATTCTTGAAACCCAAATACTTGTGTTGTTTGCTATCTTGTTCTTTGTCTCATTAACTTGTGTTCTTAGCATCTTTTATTCTAGTTAACCAGTTTCCTATTTGATCGGTTAAGTGTTCTAAAAGGATTCTCCTCAATTGTGTTGTTGTGTTGTAAAGTGTATTACCCCTTTCTAATGGTCCTGCATCAGTGTATTAAGATTTTAATATTCTCTTTTAAACAATATTGTTATTGATATTCAATCTAGTCGCACTTTTGGGCACTTTTGGGCTTCCACAGTATGCTGAAAGTGTGGGTATGACACATGTTGCTAATAGTTATTTTGTTTTATTAATATATGTATATATAGATGGGTAGTCATCATTTTTATCATTCATATTCAAGTTACAAAAACCCTCTCTACCTCCATTTTCCTTTCTCTCTGTCTCCACATTCTTCCATTTCAGTAGCTTAAACTTCTCTGGCCAGCACCTGAAACCGCCTTCGTTTTCTTCTCCGTCATTTTTCTTTGTGTAGATCTACAACTGATTTTTCTTCTATCTTTAGAAATTAGATGTGATATTCCTTTTTGTTGATATGAAGGCATGTGTCGTTTTTATTCATCCTTTTGCCATCGTTATCGCCTTCAAAACCTAGATCTAGATCTAAGATTCACATAGTGATGATGGTGATCGTGGCACGGTGGAGCTGGTGCAGTATCGATGGGCGACGGCGGTGCTAATGCAGTAGCGGTGGTGACGGTGATGCTCGTGCAGTAGCGGTGGCCGACGGTGGTGCTGGTGCAGTAGCGGTGGTGTTGGTGGTATTGTGTTAAATCCTCTCAAAGGATTCTGTATGTAAACATTGAAGGTTGTTTTGTAAACATTACAACTTTAGTGGCAAAATTTTAAAATTCTAAAATACACTATAGTCACCGACATAGCAAATTAATAATATATATAATATAATAATAATTAATTGAGTTGTTTTTGTATTCAAAAGTTACGAGGAAAAAACAATTTTGCTTAATTTAGAATTTGGATGCATGTCCAATCAAAAATTTTATTTATTTGAGAGTATAGATTTGATAAATAAGTAATAACTAATATTAAGCCCCACCGTGTTGCGGTGAGAGCTAAAACCATATAAAGTAACACAATGTCACGTTACGCTCAACGATCACTGACACCACAAGACCTCGTATTACAAATAAATAAATAAAAACCAAATAGAAAGTAAAAGTAAAAACACAAACATTAAACACAATAATTAAGTGGATCTAGTACCCACACGTTACAACGGGGTTGTTTAACAGAAAAATAAGACGTGACAGCAATAAACCACACATGTTACGACACGTTAACTTTTAAAATTTATATCGAAATGTAAAATGAAAAAGTTGTAAAATATGAAATGTATAAGGGAAGAAAGTTGAAAATGATAAAATTCAGGGGTTAGATTGTAAAAGATGTAAGTATTAAGTTTAAAATAAAAAATTAATTAAAAGAAAAAAACAAAAAATATATATAATCATTAAAGCTAATGGTACAACAATCAATGCATTGTGAAGTTAATAATTAGTATATATTAACTTATGCTAAAAATTAAGATTAGTTAAATATATTACCTACTTTGAATTTAAATAAAAAACAATGAATAAATTGGTAGAAAATAGAACTTTTTTTAAAAATTAAAAGACATTCAATTTAGAGTTTATTAAAAACGGAAATAATAGATATTTAATAATATGAAAATAATTAATTGAGTTGTTTTTGTATAAAAGATTTTAGGAGGGATAAATAATTTTACATGCTCTAAAATTTGACACATGTTTAGTCAAAACCTTTGTTTATTAGAGAACTAGGTTTAATAAACTCGTGTATTACACGAGTTAATAAATAAAATATTAACATAATAAAATTGTGTTATAAAACAAACCGTATAAAAATATCATTTTTAAATAGTTTCCTATTATAACTCTCAAATTTGATTATTTTTTGTATTAAAAAATGACTTTTTAAGAATACCAATTTGAAATATTTTTTGGATTTTAAAAAAAGTTTTATGCTTTAGAAAATTTTATTATTTCATAAAAAGTTTATTAATTTAGGAAATACATTAATAAATAGATTTCTTTTTTAATTTATTAAATCTAAAAAACATGTTAAATAATATTGTTAGTAATTAAAATAATTATTTAATAGGAGAAAGAGACGAGAAAATTTTGATGTGATTGATTGTGGTACCGTCATATGTCATTTAAGATACATTTTTATTAGAGTATGTAGATAAATATAAATATAGTTATAGGTTTGATAAATAAGTAATATTTATGGTAAGACGTAAAATTAGTTGAATAAATATTATCAACTTCGAACTTAAATAAAAAACCATGAATGAATAGGTAGAAAATAATTTTTTCTTTAAATTAAATGAAATGTAATAAATTTATAAATCTATATTAATCTATGCTAATAAAGCAAAACTTTTAGAAGTCACATACATTTTTCTACATCCTCCACCTAAGATACAATTAGGATTTGAACAAGTGTTATTATCAGAATAAAAATTAAACATTTGATAATACATTAAATGTTAATGATTATTTATATATACTTTTCAAATTATAAACCAATTTTGATAAAATAAAAACATGCTTCTTTTTAATAAAAAACATAATTTATCCAACAACAAAAAAGAATATGAAATACAAATTTCTTTAATACGAAAAACTATTAAAAATGACATGATAAATTTTTTAAAAGAAAATTAGAGTGTTTAAATAAACAATACTTTTAAAGAAATAGTTTTTTAAAGACGAAAATTTAAAAAATATGTTATTATGTTATCATCTAAAATAACTAATTATATGTATCTTAATCATATTTTATTATTATTATTCAATCATGTATTAAACAGGTTATATACTAGTAATGAGGAAAAATATAATTTATTTACTCATACTAAATTTATCATAGAGACGTAAATGGTTTGTGTTTATATTAATCCACGTGTAGAGATATATACGGAAAAGATAAACTTTCAAAATTCAAAAATATAAAAGTTGGCTTCCAAGAAAAACATCGCCTATATAATGAAACCATCGGCACTTGAATCAGACACTTCAATCATCCGCTTGATCTTGTTAATCCAATAATCCTTCGATCGACTTACGGACCTTATAATTTAACAGGTTTGATAGTTTTCTGCGACCACAATCAATATTATTCTTCATCTTTGTAATATACATGTTTGTCAATCAAATCATCGGTGCTATGGCGTTCTTGCGACTACCACGGATGATGGGATCTCATTTTACGATTCAAGATGGTGGCCACATACATTTAGGATTAGGGTTTTTGTTTTTCTTGCGTTTTGTGTGTTGATTAGGGATTTAGGGTTAGGGTTTGGGATGTTACTGGATTCGGTGGAAGTATGTGATGAACCCTAGGTTTGATTGGTATTCTGGAACGATGGATTTTGCAATTCTTATTTTGGACCCTGATGATCAGCAATGTTACTTTTGGGGGTTTTGATACTGAAATAGGCCTGTGGATCATCTTGGAAGATTGACGTGAATTCTGTTGTGATCATGGTTATCGCGAATGATTACGTTAGAACTAATTACAGGTGTCTGTTTTATTTAGTATGGCTATTAAAGTGGCTAGAGGAGGTTGCTCAGTGAAGACAGACGCCTCGGTTTTCAAGAGGCTTGGAAGGAGAAATCAAGAAAATGTTGCGAGAGATCATCAAGTGAAATCTGTAGTCTGCAAGTATTGGTTGGAAGGAAGATGCACCAGAAACCCATGTAAATTCTTGCACCCAGATCAAGCGAAACCAGATACTCTCAAGTCAGAAAATGTTTGGAGGAATCCCAACAGTTATAAATTGAAGAATTCGCCTCCGAATGGGAAAGGTGTAAAGAACAAAGAGAACTGTGACCAGAATCAGATTGCCCTGAAGGCTGAACAAATGGTGTTGAAAAATATTGGCCAAAGTAAAAGCATGGAGAAGACTGAAACTGACATCAAAGACGAAAAGTCCCAGAATTCGCGTTCGTGGTTTGGTGATAAAAGTCTCTCAATGATTGCTCAGTTGGAAGGGCATTCAAAGGTCTTCAAACATGTCACGTTTGTTGTTGTTATGTTGTTCTTTTTATCATGAAGCTGCTTATCAATTGGTTTTTTTGTATTTAGGATGTAACTGGGATTATCTTCCATTTTGGATCAAATCATCTTTATACTGCTAGCAAGGACAAATCTCTACGAGATTGGGATTGTAATAGTGGACAGGTCCGTTTGATTTACTTGAAATGATTCGTTTATCCTTGTGCATAATTCACTTATCTAGATATTTATGCTAATGTTTTGTGTTGGCAGTGTGGTAGTGTAATCAACTTTGATTACGAGTGTGGTACTTTTGTTGAGGAAGGTCCATGGATTTTTGCTGGGCTTCAAAATATGATTAAGGTAGATCTTGTGTATAACAATTTGTTCAACAATATGTAATGGGTTCATAAACATCTGTAGTTACTAATTGGGGTTTTGGGATCTTGATTCCGGCAGGCTTGGAATCTCAAAACTCAGAATGAAGTTATTATCCGAGCAAGTGGTGGAATGGTTAATGCATTACTATGTTTGAAGACATTCTTTTTGCCGGGATGGAGGTAAAAAATAAAAAAATCTAGTTTTGGTGTTTTAATGTTTCCATTAAAACAGTGGTCTGAGTGGTGGCAATTTCTCAACATTTAAACGGGCAACATTAAAGGCTTAAACTTCATTGTTTGGTGCAGGATGGTACCATTCTATCATGGAAATCTACCTCTAGAAACAGTTTCTCTGAAGAAGCAACATCTTTGAAGGGCCACACAGGATCTATACTTTCACTCACCGTAGGAGCTAAAATGCTCTTCTCTGGTTCCACTGATCACACTATACGAGTATGTTTCTATAATATTTTTTCTAATATATGTAATTGAAAATCTGCCATCATGTGTGTTGATCGTGCTCCTTTTTTCTTGTAGGTATGGGATCTTAAATCCTTAGAGTGTAAGCATGTTCTTAAGGGACATACTGGTGATGTGACAAGTGTTATATGCTGGGATCAATATCTGCTATCTGGCTCCATGGACAAAACAATCAAGGTTTGGAGTGCCACTGAAAGTGGCAACATTGAGGAAATTTATAAACATGATGTAGACAATGTAAGTTGTTAGTGTGACATTCATGTACTCCATTTTCTCTTATTTGGGTCCTCGTATCATATGATTTAATGGTTGTTTTCTTAATTGTTGCAGGGTGTTGTTTCATTTTGTGGGATGCATGATGCAGAAAAAAAGCCGATCTTACTATGTTCATGCAAAGACAATGGTGTTTGCTTATATGATTTGCCCTCGTAAGTCTTTTCGTATGTCATGTATGCTTAGCTTTATGTGGTGCCAATTGGCTGACTGATTGACCTCAGAAATGAATTTCTTTTTTTTAATGTAGGTTTGCTGAAAGGGGTAGGATATATTCAAAACGCGACATAAAAGCAATCCAAATCAGCCCTGAAGGCCTATTCTTTACCGGTGATGCAGCAGGGTCCGTCTCTGTATGGAAACCAAGCGGAGAATCAGTTTAGCTAATCAGGATGATGACAAACAAGAGCGTGTTTTAGATTTGTTAGTAGCACTAGTTATCCCCCTTTGAAGGGTGTAAATTGTAAATTGCATTTAATTGAATGAAATTATGAATTCAATTCTTACACCTGATGATTTGTAATTACTGTTGTTGTAAAGAATGCAAAGGAAGAGAAATAGTTGTGTAGCAAGATTAGTAACGAACATAGAAAATTTCTATGTGGATGTGGATTAAATCATAAGACAAAGGGGGAAACTCGTGTTCGCAACTTATTGCCTCCATTATGATATGTTTCTTGAATCAGTGATCCATCTCTACATTGTTGTTTCCTTTAGGTCTGAATTCTGTTAAGGCTTTCTGGTCAAAGAAATATTCTCATCTCGGGTTGATCTGCTAGTTGACTAACAGAATTTGTTTGCTAGCTGACTAACAGAATTTGTTGGAATCTACCGCCGGAACATGCTATGATGTGGGGTTCTGGCTGATACCATACAAAGAATACAAAAGAAATTTGAAGACAGAATGATTTTTGTATATACAATACAAAAGGTTACATTAAATACCATTAGAATATAAAAGAATCAAATCATATACATGAATATATATGATCCGGATGTTATGTAAAACAAGAGTTAATTCGAACACAGAAAATGTCTTTTTTTCTTCATTAATTGAGCTTCTCATAAAAAAAAACAGTTGAAAACCCAAAACAAAGCTTTTAATAGGACAAGGCTTGTACATAACATCTCTCTTATTTACCGGTACGTTTTGCATAACAAAAAGTACTAGCGATATATAGAATTCCAAGAACCTAGTGGAACTCATTTTGTGCTTAAATTTAAACTAGATCTATAACCCTAGCTAAGCGGCATTGTAGATTGTTGTATTTTCAAAAGAAAAAACTGGATAAAAAAATTGAAAATTAATGGAAACAAATCGACCCTCCACCAATGAAAAAACCGCTATTTCAAGTCTTAGGAAGGATGATAATGAAACAAGTAATGGATGGTGTAGAACAAAATACAACACTGATATCTACGTTGGTGAACAAAGGCTAATGGTCACACTTTGAACTATTAAGAACATCACACTAACGAATAGTTTCTATGACCTGGTATGCGTCACTCAACTGATTTTCCGTCAAAAGTGAAAGGTTTCTAACATTTCATCTAAGGCATGGATACAACAATAAATAGCTTTTCATGCCAATATGTGCCCCATTGAACACGTATTAATGATGTTGTCTTTGACATCTATTAGAATGTTGAATCTGCCAAGAGTTATGAAACTGTCTGACTCGAAGTTAGAGGACTGTAGTGACAAGTTAAACTTTATAATTACAAGATGGTTTATTCAAAACAATAATAGAGCAATATGACATACCCTTTTCTTATCCTAGGTTAATTTACTAACACCTCTAGTTCAGTTGACTTAATAAATCAAACAACAGTTTGGAAACTTCACTGCACTAGTAGTTATCCAAAAATAATTTAGTAAAACAATTTAACTACTGACTAAAAAGGCTACTCGTGAAATTTGTAATTACCTTCAGCGGCAAAATAATACTTTTAAAAAAATAATTGATCAGGAAAGACCAAACATCACTTTTTTGCAATGTAAATATATACAGGAAGAGTATGATATCTAGTTATACACAAGTTATATTCATAGTAAATAATGAATTTCGGTCCACAAATACATGAACACATACGGTCAAAACACATGAATAAAAGCAGCAAATACCTAATATTATCAAGTGAAGCCAACACTAAGATCTCAATATCCGCATAAGTCCATGATCTTTGATCACCCCACGTAACTTGTCAAGACAAGATGACTAAGTTGACACTGCGGATTGACTTTTTCAGGTTCTCATATAGCAGGAACACTGAGGGAGCCGGTGTTAAGCAGGCGTGGCAATATCTGCATCAATTAACAGTGATCTATATCAGAATTCAGGTAATACAAAAACTTAAAATAATATACGATGTTTGTTGTGCAAACCTCTCCAAGCCGTGCGTTGATTTTCAAATCTGCAAAATCATCAGCTCGGGTCTTGCCTATATTTACAATTGCTGTAGCAGCACCAGCCTCATGAGCTGCTCTGTACAAATTTAATGAATGTCTCGAGATTAACAAAAATATGACCAAAAATAGTAACTTTTGGGTCCACATAAAGTTGCATGAATAATTATAGAGAACGTGGATATGAAGATTTGTACCTGACAAGTCGGAAAGCAGACATGGTCATAACTGATGAACCAAGGACAAGGAAAGCATCACACCCTTTAGCAGCTTCCATAGCTATGTTAGCTCTATCCTTTGGTACATTGTCACCAAAAAATACTACCTTCAAACACAAGGACACACATTAGCAGCACGTTCAGATCCCATATAAAGTTAAATAGATGTACAATGACTGGCTTACAATTGACTGTAGGTAGCAATTTTGACCCATTTATTTATGAACAATTCAGATTTGTGTTAAGTTTTATCTCTAACAGGTCAGATTGATGACTAAAAAGTAGCTAAATACAAGAGTCTCCCAAAGTGTATTTTTAAATACATGTAACTAAAATTATTAAATAGTTTTATCATGAACTAGATTATTAATGTAACAATATAAGAATCATATTAGACACACGACATATTAACAAAAAAAAAAGATTTACACAAAGAAGTGAAGGCTGACTTGACAACACAAATAATTTGTGTTTTGACCTGATAACACATACAAATAATTAGGTATTAACTAATTTCGGTAAAATCAATTATGAAGTGCAGGATCTTCTATCTATGGAATACCGTGTTTTTTTATTTTTAGGAGTCTAATCTTTAGTATTTTTACAACTGTCTTATTTATGTTTTGCTCTTTATATAGAGTAGGTATTCTATGTAATTTATTTATTCAGAAAATTAGTTTTTCACTCAATAAGAAACAGGCAAGCAGTGCCGACAGTTTTCTTTTCAACTATTCTTCTTTGTTTTGCTTGCTGATCTGATTGTTATTCTCTAACAATTGGTATCAGAGCCTGGTTTAAAGGGACGACCAATGCTCATACTTTGATCCGAAGGGTGTGATCAAGATCCGAAGGACCGTGCAAATCGATCAGATTAGAAGCAAGAGAAAAGCAGAGAAAGATGGCTGAGACTTCGGCTCCGACAACGCAAACTCCGGCTCCGACAACTCAGGTTGGTACATCAAGAGAAAACACAAACTTATCACTGCAATGCCCTATTTCGACTGCTACAAATTACACAATTTGGGCAGTTAAAATAAAGGCAATCTTTAATGTTCATGGTGTTTGGGAAGCGATTGAACCCGGAGAGAATGTTGACCCGAAGAAAAACAGCCTTGCAATCGCCCACTTGTACCAGGCGATACCTGAGGAACTTGTTTTACAAGTTGCACAGTTTGAAAAAGCAAAGGAAGTCTGGAATGCTTTGAAGGCTCGGTTTGTGGGTGTTGATCGGGTAAAGCAGGCCCGTTTGGGTTCACTGCAAACTGAATTTGAAGCCTTGAAGATGAAGGAAGCAGAAACCATTGAAGACTTTGTTGGACGCATAAGCGCAATTGTCTCCAAAGCAAACAGCCTTGGGGCTGTTTATGAGGACAAGAAACTAGTCAGGAAGTTTCTTGGTTTAGTTCCTGATCGATTTTTACCAATAGTGGCTTCTATTGAGCAATTTGCTGACTTGAATACTATGTTATTTCAAGATGCTATTGGCAGGTTACGTGCATATGAAGAAAGGATCAACCGTGTGTAAAGTCTGAAGTATCCAAGAATAATCAACTCCTATTGTCTTACAGTAATTGGCAGGCGAGAAGGAAACAGGAGCAGAAAGGCAGTGGACGTGGCCGAGGGACGGGCAACGCTGATAATCGAGGCCAAGGAAGGGGACGAGGCCGATCAAGAGGTCGAGGTCGAGGCCTTGGTCAAAATACTTCACAGCAAAGGAACCAATCAGGAAAGGATCGGTCAAAAATAAAGTGTTTCAAATGTGATAACATGGGACACTTTGCATCCGAATGTCCTGCAAGAACAAGGGATGAAGAAGTCAATCTAGCACAAGCTCAAGATGACGAACCAGCACTACTAATGACTGTTCAAGTAGTAACAGTCGTCTTAAATGAAGAAAGTGTGATACCGAGCAAGTACACTTCGGTCCAAAACAAGCATTTGTGGTTTCTAGACAATAGTGCTAGCAACCACATGACAAGGAACGAAGAATTCTTCTCTAACTTGGACAGCAATGTAGCTGGACAAGTTCGTTTCAGTGATGGGTCATGTGTGGAGATAAAGGGTCGAGGTTCAATTGTTCTGGAATGCAGAAATGGAGAGCAACGGGTGCTGTTGGATGTCTACCTTATTCCATCCTTACGAAGCAATATAATCAGCCTTGGCCAAACAACAGAATCTGGGTGTCAAGTATTGATGAAAGACAATTTTCAGTGGTTGTATGAGAAAAGTGGAACGTTACTCATGAAGGTACCAAGATCTCTAAACCGACTTTATAAAATTGAATTAAAAATTGCTTCACCGGTTTGTTTGCTTACTAATATTGATGACCAAGCTTGGCTATGGCACGCATGCCTTGGTCATTTGAACTTTGATTCCATCAAACAATTAGCAGCAAAAATTATGGTACAAGGAGTCCCAAGAATCACACATACTAGCAAGATTTGTGACTGCTGTTTGGCTGGCAAACAATCACGCCTTCCATTCCCTGTTCAGTCAAGCTATCGAGCTTCTAAAACGTTGGAGTTGATCTATGTGGACCAATCACACCTACCACACAAGGAGGAAACGGGTACATGTTTCTTATTGTCGATGATTATAGTCAATTCATGTGGGAATATTTGATTAAAACAAAGGATGAAGTTCTGGACTGTTTTAAAAAGTTTAAAAGTTTGATCGAGATGAACTAGGCCTGAAGGTGAAGAATCTAAGAACAGACAACGGAGGTGAGTTCTCATCTCGAAATTTTACTAACTTTTGTAATGAAGCAAGCATTACACATCAGTTCATTGCTCCTTACACTCCCCAACAAAACGGGGTTGTGGAAAGGAGAAACAGGACCATTCTTGGCACGACTCGGTGTTTACTCAAGGCCATGGAACTCCCGCAAAATTTTTGGGGAGAAGGTATTAGACATGCTGTCTACTTGTTAAACCGGTCACCCACACAAGTGCTAAAAGACAAGACACCGTATGAGGTTCTAAAAGGAAGGCGACCGAACCTGGAACACCTAAGGGTGTTTGGCTGTCTGGGACATGTAAGAGTTATAACCAGTGGGTTAACCAAGCTGGATGACAGAAGTTTGAAGATGATTCATCAAGGCACTCAACCGAATACAAAGGCGTACAGGTTATATGATCCGGAAAGAAGGAAGATTGTGGTGAGCCGAGATGTAAAATTCGAAGAAGACAAAAGGTGGGACTGGAATTCTTATCTGGAGCAGCATGATACAAATGGTCCTGAATGGACTGAATTTGTATTTCAGCTGAATTCAAGCCAAACAATGGCTAGATCAACTGAACAAGCTACAAATGAAGATGAATTTCATATTTTTAGTCCAGACATGAGCAGCCCTGTTATGGGCAGCAGCTCAATCGCTACAGGCAGCTCTCTCGAAGCAGGTACTGGTTTAACAACCCACTTATGGCAGATACAATAGGGCCAAATGGCCCACTTGCAGGAGACTTACCTGGACCAGTTGAAGGCTCTATTGAGAGTGAAAGCCCAACTAATTCTGGTGATTTGAGCAGCCCACACTTTATTCAGAGACGTGGACCTATTAAACCAAAAAGCAGTGGATCCGGCAGCCCACTTCCTCTTGATCTAGATGCGTATGATGATACTCCACCACGGAGAATTCAGGTTGTGGGGGATGTGTATGCGAGGGCCTCACGGTTAAACATTAAAGATGTTAATCTTCTATTGTTGGAGGGTGAGCCTCTAAACTACACTAAAGCAGCCAGTCATAGAGCTTGGGTAGAAGCTATGACAAGTGAAATTGCATCTATCAAGAAGAATAACACCTGGAAGCTGACGACTTTACCTCCCAATCAAAAATCTATAGGGCTGAAATGGGTTTACAAACTGAAGAAGGATGCAAATGGCAACGTCACTAAGCACAAGGCCCGACTTGTAGCAAAGGGTTACGTACAACAACCGGAGTGGATTCAATGAAGCCTTTGCTCTGGTAGCTAGACTCGAGACAGTTCGTCTGATCCTTGCGTTAGCAACTCAAGAGGGCTGGCAAGTGCACCACCTTGATGTGAAGTCCGCTTTTCTTCACGGTGAACTCAAAGAGGAAGTTTATGTTTCACAACCAGAAGGGTTTGTTCAAAAGGGAAGGGAACACATGGTTTATCGCTTGACAAAGGCACTATATGGCCTTCCTCAAGCGCCTAGAGCTTGGAATATTCGATTGGATAATGTTCTGAAACAGATGGGCTTTCAGAGATGTAAACAGGAGCAAGCTGTTTACAAAAGAAACTCAAGTAAAGATCACTTGATTGTGGGGGTGTGCGTGGATGATTTGATCATCACCGGCAGCAACCAAAGTGAAGTAACAGCATTCAAACAACAAATGAAGGCTGCATTTGAGATGAGTGACCTCGGTCTCTTGTCCTACTACTTGGGAATCGAGGTAACTCAAGGTGTTAACAGCATTTTGATAAGGCAAAGTGGGTATGCTAAGAAGATACTCAAGGAGGCTGGATTATGTGAATGTAATGCAGCCAAATTTCCCATGGAACCAGGGTTAAAGCTATCCAAAAGTGAAGATGGAGAACCTGTTGATGTAACCGAATACAGAAAGCTGATTGGCTACCTGCGATACTTGACTCACACTCGACCGGATCCGTCCTACTGTGTCGGGTATGTTAGTCGTTTCTGCAAACGCCTAAAGGTGCCCACTTGCAAGCAGTAAAACAAATTATGCGTTACGTGAAAGGAACAACAAAACTGGGAATCGTTTATCAAAGAAGCAACAAGAGAATACTGCATGGTTTCAGCGATAGCAGTCATTCGATAGATGTTGATGATGGAAGAGGTACAACGGGGCTGATTTACTACTATAATGAGGGGCCAATAGCATGGAATTCACAGAAGCAAGGAACCGTGGCCTTATCATCATGTGAGGCTGAGTTTATGGCCGCCACTTCAGCCGCTTGTCAAGCAATATGGCTGAGAAGTGTTTTGGCAGAGTTGACAGGTTGGAAAGAAGAGCAAGTGGTAATTAGAGTTGATAACAAATCAGCCATTGCACTGATGAAAAATCCTGTGTTTTATGGGAGAAGTAAACATATTGACACTCATTATCACTTTATAAGGGAATGCGTTGAAAGAGAACAAATTAAAGTGGAACATATTAGTGGGGATCAACAAAAGGCTGATATCCTTAATCAAGTTTGGAGAAATGAGAGACCTTATTGGAGTAACAATCATAAAGTGAAAGGACTTGACGAAGTGAAGACTGAAATTAATGGGGTGATTATTAACTAATTTCGGTAAAATCAATTATGGAGTGCAGGATCTTCTATCTATGGAATACCGTGTTTTTTATTTTTAGGAGTCTAATCTTTAGTATTTTTACAACTGTCTTATTTATGTTTTGCTCTTTATATAGAGTAGGTATTCTATGTAATTTATTTATTCAGAAAATTAGTTTTTCACTCAATAAGAAACAGGCAAGCAGTGCCGACAGTTTTCTTTTCAACTATTCTTCTTTGTTTTGCTTGCTGATCTGATTGTTATTCTCTAACAATTGGTATCAGAGCCTGGTTTAAAGGGACGACCAATGCTCATACTTTGATCCGAAGGGTGTGATCAAGATCCGAAGGACCGTGCAAATCGATCAGATTAGAAGCAAGAGAAAAGCAGAGAAAGATGGCTGAGACTTCGGCTCCGACAACGCAAACTCCGGCTCCGACAACTCAGGTTGGTACATCAAGAGAAAACACAAACTTATCACTGCAATGCCCTATTCGACTGCTACAAATTACACAATTTGGGCAGTTAAAATAAAGGCAATCTTTAATGTTCATGGTGTTTGGGAAGCGATTGAACCGGAGAGAATGTTGACCCGAAGAAAAACAGCCTTGCAATCGCCCACTTGTACCAGGCGATACCTGAGGAACTTGTTTTACAAGTTGCACAGTTTGAAAAAGCAAAGGAAGTCTGGAATGCTTTGAAGGCTCGGTTTGTGGTGTTGATCGGGTAAAGCAGGCCCGTTTGGGTTCACTGCAAACTGAATTTGAAGCCTTGAAGATGAAGGAAGCAGAAACCATTGAAGACTTTGTTGGACGCATAAGCGCAATTGTCTCCAAAGCAAACAGCCTTGGGGCTGTTTATGAGGACAAGAAACTAGTCAGGAAGTTTCTTGGTTTAGTTCCTGATCGATTTTTACCAATAGTGGCTTCTATTGAGCAATTTGCTGACTTGAATACTATGTTATTTCAAGATGCTATTGGCAGGTTACGTGCATATGAAGAAAGGATCAAACCGTGTGTAAAGTCTGAAGTATCCAAGAATAATCAACTCCTATTGTCTTACAGTAATTGGCAGGCGAGAAGGAAACAGGAGCAGAAAGGCAGTGGACGTGGCCGAGGGACGGGCAACGCTGATAATCGAGGCCAAGGAAGGGGACGAGGCCGATCAAGAGGTCGAGGTCGAGGCCTTGGTCAAAATACTTCACAGCAAAGGAACCAATCAGGAAAGGATCGGTCAAAAATAAAGTGTTTCAAATGTGATAACATGGGACACTTTGCATCCGAATGTCCTGCAAGAACAAGGGATGAAGAAGTCAATCTAGCACAAGCTCAAGATGACGAACCAGCACTACTAATGACTGTTCAAGTAGTAACAGTCGTCTTAAATGAAGAAAGTGTGATACCGAGCAAGTACACTTCGGTCCAAAACAAGCATTTGTGGTTTCTAGACAATAGTGCTAGCAACCACATGACAAGGAACGAAGAATTCTTCTCTAACTTGGACAGCAATGTAGCTGGACAAGTTCGTTTCAGTGATGGGTCATGTGTGGAGATAAAGGGTCGAGGTTCAATTGTTCTGGAATGCAGAAATGGAGAGCAACGGGTGCTGTTGGATGTCTACCTTATTCCATCCTTACGAAGCAATATAATCAGCCTTGGCCAAACAACAGAATCTGGGTGTCAAGTATTGATGAAAGACAATTTTCAGTGGTTGTATGAGAAAAGTGGAACGTTACTCATGAAGGTACCAAGATCTCTAAACCGACTTTATAAAATTGAATTAAAAATGCTTCACCGGTTTGTTTGCTTACTAATATGATGACCAAGCTTGGCTATGGCACGCATGCCTTGGTCATTGAACTTTGATTCCATCAAACAATTAGCAGCAAAAATTATGGTACAAGGAGTCCCAAGAATCACACATACTAGCAAGATTTGTGACTGCTGTTTGGCTGGCAAACAATCACGCCTTCCATTCCCTGTTCAGTCAAGCTATCGAGCTTCTAAAACGTTGGAGTTGATCTATGTGGACCAATCACACCTACCACACAAGGAGGAAACGGGTACATGTTTCTTATTGTCGATGATTATAGTCAATTCATGTGGGAATATTTGATTAAAACAAAGGATGAAGTTCTGGACTGTTTTAAAAAGTTTAAAAGTTTGATCGAGATGAACTAGGCCTGAAGGTGAAGAATCTAAGAACAGACAACGGAGGTGAGTTCTCATCTCGAAATTTTACTAACTTTTGTAATGAAGCAAGCATTACACATCAGTTCATTGCTCCTTACACTCCCCAACAAAACGGGGTTGTGGAAAGGAGAAACAGGACCATTCTTGGCACGACTCGGTGTTTACTCAAGGCCATGGAACTCCCGCAAAATTTTTGGGGAGAAGGTATTAGACATGCTGTCTACTTGTTAAACCGGTCACCCACACAAGTGCTAAAAGACAAGACACCGTATGAGGTTCTAAAAGGAAGGCGACCGAACCTGGAACACCTAAGGGTGTTTGGCTGTCTGGGACATGTAAGAGTTATAACCAGTGGGTTAACCAAGCTGGATGACAGAAGTTTGAAGATGATTCATCTAGGCACTCAACCAAATACAAAGGTGTGCAGGTTATATGATCCGGAAAGAAGGAAGATTGTGGTGAGCCGAGATGTAAAATTCGAAGAAGACAAAAGGTGGGACTGGAATTCTTATCTGGAGCAGCATGATACAAATGGTCCTGAATGGACTGAATTTGTATTTCAGCTGAATTCAAGCCAAACAATGGCTAGATCAACTGAACAAGCTACAAATGAAGATGAATTTCATATTTTTAGTCCAGACATGAGCAGCCCTGTTATGGGCAGCAGCTCAATCGCTACAGGCAGCTCTCTCGAAGCAGGTACTGGTTTAACAACCCACTTATGGCAGATACAATAGGGCCAAATGGCCCACTTGCAGGAGACTTACTGGACCAGTTGAAGGCTCTATTGAGAGTGAAAGCCCAACTAATTCTGGTGATTTGAGCAGCCCACACTTTATTCAGAGACGTGGACCTATTAAACCAAAAAGCAGTGGATCCGGCAGCCCACTTCCTCTTGATCTAGATGCGTATGATGATACTCCACCACGGAGAATTCAGGTTGTGGGGGATGTGTATGCGAGGGCCTCACGGTTAAACATTAAAGATGTTAATCTTCTATTGTTGGAGGGTGAGCCTCTAAACTACACTAAAGCAGCCAGTCATAGAGCTGGGTAGAAGCTATGACAAGTGAAATTGCATCTATCAAGAAGAATAACACCTGGAAGCTGACGACTTACCTCCCAATCAAAAATCTATAGGGCTGAAATGGGTTTACAAACTGAAGAAGGATGCAAATGGCAACGTCACTAAGCACAAGGCCCGACTTGTAGCAAAGGGTTACGTACAACAACCCGGAGTGGATTTCAATGAAGCCTTTGCTCTGGTAGCTAGACTCGAGACAGTTCGTCTGATCCTTGCGTTAGCAACTCAAGAGGGCTGGCAAGTGCACCACCTTGATGTGAAGTCCGCTTTTCTTCACGGTGAACTCAAAGAGGAAGTTTATGTTTCACAACCAGAAGGGTTTGTTCAAAAGGGAAGGGAACACATGGTTTATCGCTTGACAAAGGCACTATATGGCCTTCCTCAAGCGCCTAGAGCTTGGAATATTCGATTGGATAATGTTCTGAAACAGATGGGCTTTCAGAGATGTAAACAGGAGCAAGCTGTTTACAAAAGAAACTCAAGTAAAGATCACTTGATTGTGGGGGTGTGCGTGGATGATTTGATCATCACCGGCAGCAACCAAAGTGAAGTAACAGCATTCAAACAACAAATGAAGGCTGCATTTGAGATGAGTGACCTCGGTCTCTTGTCCTACTACTTGGGAATCGAGGTAACTCAAGGTGTTAACAGCATTTTGATAAGGCAAAGTGGGTATGCTAAGAAGATACTCAAGGAGGCTGGATTATGTGAATGTAATGCAGCCAAATTTCCCATGGAACCAGGGTTAAAGCTATCCAAAAGTGAAGATGGAGAACTGTTGATGTAACCGAATACAGAAAGCTGATTGGCTACCTGCGATACTTGACTCACACTCGACCGGATCCGTCCTACTGTGTCGGGTATGTTAGTCGTTTCTGCAAACGCCTAAAGGTGCCCACTTGCAAGCAGTAAAACAAATTATGCGTTACGTGAAAGGAACAACAAAACTGGGAATCGTTTATCAAAGAAGCAACAAGAGAATACTGCATGGTTTCAGCGATAGCAGTCATTCGATAGATGTTGATGATGGAAGAGGTACAACGGGGCTGATTTACTACTATAATGAGGGGCCAATAGCATGGAATTCACAGAAGCAAGGAACCGTGGCCTTATCATCATGTGAGGCTGAGTTTATGGCCGCCACTTCAGCCGCTTGTCAAGCAATATGGCTGAGAAGTGTTTTGGCAGAGTTGACAGGTTGGAAAGAAGAGCAAGTGGTAATTAGAGTTGATAACAAATCAGCCATTGCACTGATGAAAAATCCTGTGTTTTATGGGAGAAGTAAACATATTGACACTCATTATCACTTTATAAGGGAATGCGTTGAAAGAGAACAAATTAAAGTGGAACATATTAGTGGGGATCAACAAAAGGCTGATATCCTTAATCAAGTTTGGAGAAATGAGAGACCTTATTGGAGTAACAATCATAAAGTGAAAGGACTTGACGAAGTGAAGACTGAAATTAATGGGGTGATTATTAACTAATTTCGGTAAAATCAATTATGGAGTGCAGGATCTTCTATCTATGGAATACCGTGTTTTTTATTTTTAGGAGTCTAATCTTTAGTATTTTTACAGCTGTCTCATTTATTTTTGCTCTTTATATAGAGTAGGTATTCTATGTAATTTATTTATCAGAAAATTAGTTTTTCAGGCAAGCAGCGCCGACATTTTTCTTTTCAACAGTTCTTCTTTGTTTTGCTTACTGATCTGATTGTTATTCTCTAACAGATAACACATACAAATAATTAGGTGTTTGACCTGAACGCCATTACCCACCCTGCCCATTTTGCCATTGCTAGTATACACCAATGGATAACCTAGCAGATGGCCACAGTTGTGGATGCTAACTCCACCGTAGGAAAGAATTAAGCTTTACCACTTCTTGGTGAAAGCTGAATGCTTAGTACTTACTGTTCATGAATGATGTTCATTACTGGGAAACAAAGTCATAATAAAATAATACGAGTATTCAGTTGTTATTCAAAGGTCTAGAATACCCTCCATAAAAAGGGGAATCTTTAGACCAAAATACAATGGACAAATAGCTAAAAATGTTTAAAAAAAGGAAAGAAATGTTGTGATTTATATCACCCACAAACTTAGATGGTCTTTTAGGCTTGCTAATACAAGTTATGGAGCACCTATGCTTGGTTACTACTATCAAGATTCTAATGACTATATATTAACACGATGTCAAAATGGAGACGCCACCACTTACATTGGGTTTTAGTACTCCATTACATTTTGAGCAAGTTGGTATGTGGAAGTCTTCTTCCCAGAACTTTTCATCAATTTCAATATCACCATCAGGCCTTTGCTTCATCCCAAAGCTCTTATCTGACTTGCTGTCATAATTTAGACTCTCTATAGCTGCTGCCCACTGCACTAAAAGATACTTATATCTCATTTTACATATAATTATAAACACAAAAGAGGGAAAACAGTGATAAAGCTTGTGCAAATGCTATAATGTTAGAAATTAAGGCTTAAAAGGTTTGACCTTTGGATTTAGGGATTTTAATTGGTCTTGAAATATTTCACGTGGAAAAGAAAACCCACAATCCAAACAGGCAACAATATAGACAGTTCCATGTAACTCAAGGGGGCAGCTACCAGCACGATGATGCAACCTGGAAATGAAATAATAATAATAGCAACAACAACAATCTCAAATAAAACAATTTAGAATCAAGTATTTGGTAAACTTCAGAGATATCGCTGACCTGTCAACATTTTGTGTAATCATAAAGCTTATTCGGTTGACTTTTTCTAACGATGCTAATGCAGTATGGGCTGGACTAGGCTTAGAATCCTTGAACTTCCTCCACCCTGCATAACTCCTTGCCCAATAGCGCCTTCGTGCACGGCTAGAACGAGTAAATTGCTGATACAAGAGACGCACAAAGCAACATTCCCTTATTATCCATCAAAGTGGCATCCCACTCGATATACAAAGAATGGAATGGAATAAAAAAGAAATACGAAGTGTAAGAATCAAGAGTAAGAGTGAAATGTAAGAACACTCGGCAATTAGAAAAACGCAACCATTGGAAATCAGATGCCTTCAGATTACCTGATGAGTAATTGGCTTGAAACCAGTACTATAAGCTCCATTGGGGCTGCACTTACATGCAAGGGAAAAAGAAGAAAGAATGAATCTAACATGAGCAATAACAATATAAAAGTATAGCAACCAAGAATTGTGTCTTATTTCAATATATAAAACTATTCTTTCACGTGGGTCATCTATGTTAGAAATTAATCTTGATGTTTAAGGGAGTATAAAGGTGAACCAAGAAAGATAAGGGTGGAATTAGTTAACATGTAGAATATATTATTCAAGGTAAATATTAGGAAAGTACTGAATAATTTGGCTGTAAATAGGCTGTAATCCAGCTGTGTTTGAGCTGTGATTTCATAGAAATTAAGGTTAAAAGTATTATACAAGAGGGTCATTGTATAGATTTTAAGGTGTGGTCTTTTGTTCTTCATATTAATAAAAGAGTTGTGGTAGTTCCCACAAAATACCGAGTATTATCTTTGTTTTTCTGGGCCAATAATCTAAGATATTGAATTTCCGGGATGATTAATTCATAATCTATCAAACAGATGTGTTCCCTTTAATCCTTCATATGCGACACAATGATGCATTAAACTTCCCATTAGAAGTTACTCCAGAAATCCTTGTAAACTTCTTAAGAAGCTGCAGGTCAAAGATTTTATCAAATGACAAGTATTCAGAGGTTGCAATTCAACCCGTATAAATGAATACCTCGATTAGGCTTGTGTTTTTATCTCTAAAGAGTCAAATGGGCAATATAAAATAAACGAACAAGTTAAAGAATTCCACTAAAGTTATTCAATCTTTTTTTTTCTCTCTAAGGTCACTTAAGTTTGATTTACTGTTCCGATCTTATGTAATTATCAGGTTTTCAGGCGGTTTTATGTAATTATCAGGTTTTCAGGTTACCTTAACAATGTGTCATGTCACAATTTTCCTTTCATTTGCTAATGCTTACATACCTTTCCAAAAGCTTACATGTTTCTTCATATAGAAAATAAAAACAAATTACACCTCCATTCTTAAACCACATAATCAATTCACAATGATCTCAAAATTAAAAACCCTCAGTCGCCATTCTCGAGTCATTAATTTTTAAAACTTACTTTTCAAAACCCATGAAAGATAAAACTCAAATCAGAGATGCATTTTTCTTAAACGATTATCTCAATCAAGGATGTAATTTTGGAAATACTTTTTTTGCTTTATTTATCATTGACCATTGGTAGAACCATTCGACAACACAATCACAATTTACATCTTTGTTCACATTTAAATGTTTGTTAATTTACTTTTTTTAATTAATCAAACATCGCTATCTATAAAAATCGACATAAGCATAGGAATTAAAAAAAATATGACCTGACATGTTATCATGTTCTCAAGGTAACTTGGAAATTATGCAAGATTGGAACAAAGAATGGAAGTATGGAACTTGAGTGACTTTAGAGAGACAAAAAAAAATTAAGTGACTATAGTGGATAGATATGATACTTTGTTACTATTCCGCAAAGTTACCCCTAAAATAAATTATCTTAAAAGTATGTGTCAAAAGTCACCCAAAGTGTAAATATAATTCATATAAATTCCTAAATCATTGTATAAGAAACCAGACTATTATTGAACAAGATGATGTCACCATTTTTGACACAAGCAAATTAACATAATAGATATCAAATATTTTGGGAAAAAGAAAGTACTTCAGATCCACCCGGCCCTGATCCATTTCAATCGGTACCAAAAGGTTATCCATTTGCCACCTCTAGAAGAATTATTGGATATAAACCTTGAGCCTTTTTTTGTAACAAAAACTCAGTGAATATCATTCTGTGTGTTTTTTTCTCTGGTAACAAAAACAGTGATATAGATTGCATGTACCTTCTATAATCAGGAATTCCACACTCGGTGCTTATCCCAGCTCCAGTCAAAGCAACAAGTTTGGTACTGCACAAATGAGAACGTTATGCTCCTAAAGCTGGTCAACGGACATACAATAGAAGTGGTAAAAACTTCAACTGCAATATAATTTCGAATGCATCAAAACTTACCTTTTATCAAAAAATTCATACAAAAGATTAATATCTTTAGTACTTGGTGGATCTGAATCGGGCACCACTTTCCTGTCTTTTAAAGAATCTGGAGGTGGATTTTCAACATCTTCCCAGGTTCCGGGAGCTGAGATTCTGCACACTGTCTGAACATACCTAACAGAACCTCGAAAGGATAGTGCAGCTGCTTTCCTATGAAATTTACAATACATTCTAGCTGGATTGACAGCATCTGTTCCCTTCAAAAACGATATATATGGAAAACTATAGCAACTTCTTATACACACACAATTGTCTTATAATCTGTAAAAGACTTGCAAGAAGCATTCATTACTTGCCTGTAATAAAATGTTGAAGACTTTTCCTTGCGTTATTGAAAGACTGCATATTCAAATTAGAACAAATCAGAATTGTGCAAGTGGTAGTTATAATTTCAAATGATAATGACGAAATTAGAAGAAAATGAAAATGTTTGGCCTCAACTCTCAACTAATTAAGTTTTATAAGACAAATCCAATTCCATGGTTTGGATTCAAATTGAAGCATATTCAAGCATATTTAGTATTTCTTATATATGAGCAGCAACTCTGAACCTTATGTTGAATTACATATTTTCAGATGCAATATTAGATTTAGCTTCATAAACTTCAACCTAGGTTTCAGTTTTGTTCCGAATTCACAAACTTATAAAATCTAAATGAGTCACTAGTCTTAGCTGCCAATTTGTACTAGTGATATTCATAATCAAACGTAAAGCAGAAGAATAAACAAATATAATGTGCAAATTTTGCATCATTTGAGTTCATCATCTGGTGAAATCCTTCTTAACATAAACTTCAATGTCCATATAATTCCACTTGGGCTAAATTTTCAGATTCATTCTCAGAGTTGCTAGAAGTACCCTTTTAGCTTAACAATGGTGATCTCCACACTCAACACATCGATTCAGTATCTTACCCTAGGTGTGCAAATTTAAGAACCTCTTATTGAACTACAACTAACACAAGTTTAAATCAAATAAAGGCATTTACAAATCATAATCAATCCCCGAATAAACAGAGACTAAAGGAGGGTGTTTCACAGTAAAATTAAAAATAGAATGGGTGAATGAAGAAAGTATTGAAAGAAAGCAAAAGTAAAGGAGAAAAGGAGATTACAGAAAAGATGAAGTGGGAAGAAATACGTGTCGCCATGGCCATAAGAGCTGTGAATTCTAGTGATGAACAGAAGGATGAAATGGTGCATTGTCGTCGTCGTCGACAGTTTCAAAGTGGTTAGGTCGGTTCCTTGATATTTCCACGTCTCTCGATTATCAACCGTTTAAAATACGGGTCAAGTTTTAAAAATATATTAATTAAATTACTCATAAACTTTTTGTTCCAATTTGATTACTCGTACAAATTTTATTTCAATTAGATCATTAAAAGTTTTAGGATTGTTTCAATTGTGTCATTCATAAACTGTAAAAAAAAATTTAAAAATTGAATATTTTTAAAAAAATTAACAATGTTTATACAAAAAACTTTATTTTATAAAAAATTATAAATTATTTAAAAAATATGATGATTGGAACATATAAAAGTATTAGTGATCCAATTGGAACATTTTTAAAACTTTAGTGGCCTAATTAGAACTAATAAAAATATGAGTGACCTAATTAGAACGCTATTAAAACTTGATTACTATGTTGTGAAGTTTTACAAACGCTCTTTTTTTAATTAAAATAACTCATTACACCTGCCACCTGGTGGTGATAACAACACATGAAAATTTATATATTTGGGTTAATTGTTTAATTTGTTTGACCACTTTAATTAAATGGATTCTGTTTTGTGGTTAATTTATTTTTTGCTTAGTTAAATAGGTTGATTTGTCAATATGTTTATTGGTAAAGTCGACCCGCTAACTCATTTATGTCTTGTTCAACCTTTTTTTAACCCACCGACCTGATTAACAATATGTTTACAACTTGATTTTTCCTGCCAACCCATATGACACGTATAGATAAATGGGATAAACGAGTCATGTACAGGTATCCCGAATATAAGTGTAAGTAGATTATGGTTGATGTTTTTTTACGCAAATAAAAAAAATGCCAAGTTAATCAATTCAACCTACCCAGACCACCAACCTGTAACCGATCAAAATGTCAATCCAAGACGATTATCACTCCTTAATTACACCCAGCGGCCAACACTCTTTGTCGCAAGGCCTTTGATTAGTATCCTTAAAGGATTAAGTACTAAGTTGTTGAATACGCTGATAGCTATACAAGTATATTAAAAAGAAGTGTGTAAAGAGAGAAGACTTAATGGGCTGAACTTATCGAAGTGCAAACTCAATCATCAACCCTTTTGTTTATTGTGATTTGTTCTTAATTATTTCATGTTAATCTAGGGCTATACACAAGTCGAGCCAAGTTAGAGTGGGCTCGGGTTCGGCTCACTAAAAACCAAGCCAAGCTAGCTCGGCTTGTTTATCTTAACGGGCTCAAAATCCGAGCTCGACTCATGAGCCAAATTATAATTTTTTAAATAGTTTTATTATTTTGGTATATGTTCGTATCTTTTACAAATAAAAATTAATATTCTTACATATGTTATTTTAACTTGTTGACACAATTATATAATATGCTATCAAATACTACAGTCATATTTTTATACTTTTATACTTAGTTTTTCGTTAAAAAATATTAAAATAACAAGATGTGTATGGATTAATTCAAATAATCTCATAATTTTGATTTATAATTTATATGAATTATAATTTTGGTACGAATTTAAACAAGCTAACGAGCGAGCCAACGAGTCACCTAACAAGTGAGCCAAGCCAATTACGAACAAGCTATTCTCGAGTGAGCTTCGAGCTAGCCACGAGATTTTTCTAAAGACCTATGTTACACTTTACTAAGTCATCTTGAGTAAATAATTAGTCTTTAAGTATGATTACACAAATACGAGTATGATAAGGAGTGTTGGGTATAAAAACCAGAATGTTTGATGATGATGTCATGACCGTTTGACTATCAACACTAACGTCCAAAGGTCTTCTTACGTGCCAACAAGATGTATGCAGAGCGTTTGTTGTAGATTTATAATGAGTGTATGGTGCGTGAATCCAAACATCCAATGAGGGTAGAACCACAGCGAAAAATGGTCGGTGTGGCAACCAAAACGTCATAGAGCTTTTTCGGGTTACAACCACAACGACCAATGTATTCCTTAGAAACATTCAATATGCATATCAAATACATAAAATAAGTATCATAATGTGTGAGGAATGAAAACATAAATGCTAAATCATAACAGCATTACTGAACTTACACAAATTTATTAAAAAGTCCCCAATAAATAAGGCAAATGTATAAAATTGGTCTCGAGCCAAAGTCCTTAATAAGAAATGTGTGGTGCATAAACATGTGGTGAAAAGCGTTCAATTGTAAACTTGAGTGTGTAGAGAGTGTTATGTGTGCCAACTTGACTGTATGAAAAGCGTTTGATGTAAGAATTGGTATGTCTGAGGAGAATTTGGTGAAAGAACTTGAACGTTCGATGAGCGTGCGGTTTGAGAAGCGTATGCTAGTCGTTTTGTAGTAGCTAAAGTCTGGTTAAACAAATGTATAAATTTCATTGTAAATTAGATATGATAATATCCCTGTATGAGCTCAGTAAGTTTAATTTGTATTTAAGCACTACCTCCAATACTTTTATTTGATGAAAACAACCGTCGGTTGCATATGGTCAGTTAGAGATAGAGTTGGACTCATTAAAGTAAGACCCTATGTGGGCCGAACGAGTTAACAAGGATCAAGAAATTAATAGAGAAGGTTAGATAGAATTCAAGAGAAATTTACACGTATTGGGTATGATATCCTTCTAACTGGACTTTTTGTATTACATGATATTCTAATATTTGAACTGTTTGCAATTTCATTATATGCTATCTACCTATTATATGCTATATGAAGTGTATACTATTCGGATTGTATGATATTTCATTATGTTATTTGGATTTGTGTGATATTTCATTATGTTATTGGATTACTATTCACTGGTCTTAATAGAAGAAATGTTATCCTCACCTCACCAGTCACCCCTCCCAAATCTTGCTATTAGTATGCTTACCGGATATATTTGATTGTTTTTTCATTTTTAACTTGTTTAATAGAAAGATTTTAATTAGGCTGATTTGTTTAACTCATTTAACTAAACCAAGTCAACCCATGGTGTTATAATTGCAATGAAAAGAAAATTATTATTTTTATAAGGTTGAACCCACCAGTCTGTTTACGACTAGTTTAAAACAGACTAGTTTAGCCCATTTATTACGACCTAACAACAAGTTACAACTGATCCATGTTCCATATCAAGCAAAAACGGTCTATGAAGATGGGGATCGATTTCAAAGCCATAGTAAGTTTACATGTATGCTTAGTGGGGACATTTGTTTGTATTTCATTTCAAACTCGTTTAATAGAAAGATTTTCATCAAGCAAATTTGTTTGTCGTTTAACTAAACCAAGTCAACTCACAATATTTATAATTACAATGAAAAGAAAAATATTATTTTTTATAAGGTCGAACTCACCAGTCTGTTTACGACTAGTTTAACCTATTTATTACGTCCCGACAACTAGTTACAACTTGATTACAACTCATTTAGACCAGCCAACTCAAAATCCGACATAGTTTGTCACCCCTAAGTCTAATCCAACGACCAATGTTCTATATCAAGCAAAAGGATCTATGAAGTCAGGGATCGATTTCAAAGCAAGAGTAGGTTTACATATTGAACAAAAGGTACGCACAAATCAGGATATACAAGGATCACACACATGGTTATTATGGAACAAACATGATTGTTTTTAGGATTAACAGGAACCTCTTATACACTATGCACTTGAGATCTCTGCACAGATATAAATTTACACACCACTTGCTTATTCGCATGCAATTTCCGGGGTCATATGACTTACTTGATATATTCCCTTATTCTGTATGACGGTTATTTGTACTTGTATTGATCAAATATTTGGATAATCACCGGTTTGACTGCACGTTCAAAACTTGAGCTTGAAGTAAAAAAAAAGACCTGTTTCTTTTTTTGCAATCAGTTGAATTCGAGTACCGCCCCTGTGTGATTGAACCCACATGAGACTTGCAGTGCTTTCACACTCTCACCAAAGTCAACCATGGTAGGTTCAACATAATCCACATCATCACCTAGGCCCTGCACCCATAAAACTTGATGCTATGTTACACGAAGATGTTTTGGTACATAAAAAGGAAACCAAGAGACGAAACCAGTGAATGTGGAAACGAACCAACTGTCCGCCAGAAGAATGCTCAGCTTCAAAAAAGGTGCCCATGGCACCACCCCAACCCCAAGTATAAATATTGCCATCTGGATGTACACAGCATTACACAAAAAGTTAACAATAATTTATAACTATATACCAAACTGATAACAAAACCACAAAGATTAAAAATATCAAGCCTCTTATTTCATTTATTTAATTCTGAAAAAATGAAAGAAACAAATAACTAAATAAACGAATTATATGGCATCAAAGTCCATCCTCATCCTAAGAGTACAAAAATTACATCATGCTCATACTGTGATCTAAAATAAAAGCTTATGTGACCAACAAAAGTACTAGAACTTTTGTAATACTGGCAATGTACAATACAAAAAGTTAATTGCAACAAAAGCTTATGGTTTCTAACATAAAGGTACTTACCAGAAATAGCAGCTGTATGCTTCCAGCCACATGATACCTGCCAATGACAAAGTGTCACACTACCGCAGGACAAGCCAATGAAAACTAACTAGGAAGGATATGGTCTGGTATGGTTGGTAGAGGTGGCAATTTTGATCCAATTATATACTAATGGGTTGATTTGGGTTATGTGTTATCTAACAGGTTAAATGGGTTAAGATAGAAGATTTAACAAAAAGGAATCGATTCAATATTTGCCGAGCGGGTCAAAAATGGTTGGAAGTTCTACAAAATGCATTTAAATGCATATAACATTCTTAAATTCCCGATATTAAAAAGTTTGGATTATTGTTGTAATATTGTAATAATAGTAGCACATTTTACTTCTAAGATTCCAAAGAAAAGTATAAGAAACATGTTTGTGGTCCTGTTGATTTTGACCTGTACTAAAATATGACCCCTCTAAACATGTTATCCAACCAGCCAGGTCAGCCCATCCTGCCATCCCTTAATTTATGGGAATTATAAGTCAGCCTAAAGCTTTTATGGTTGATTAACTTTATATGAAACCATAGTTGTCGATTGAGAATAGCGGTCATTAGCGACAAGCTACCTGTATGGTACGTAGTGAGTAGCGGTAAATAACAACCACTGTTTCATGTTTAGTGACACACTAGTAAAAACAAAAAAACAAACATTCGCACCACTAAAATAGCACTAAATTATGCTTCTTATAGCAAAAATAAACATTCACCAGTTATATTTTTTTAAAAGATCAAATAAAATAAGAAAAAGAATAATAAAATAAAAATTTTAAAAATAAAAATTAGCTACATAAACGCTACAACCAATAGCGACAAATGACCTATACGCTATATAGCGCGCTATAGCGAGCGCTATTACCGCTATTAACAACAGGGTATGAAACTGACCTTGCTTACAGAAAGCTTCACGAATGGGCCTTCTACTCTTTGTGGAACATGAACAGCATGTGTATCGCTGAGGTAAGAGAAGGTAACAATTAATTACTAGTCTTATATGTGTGTTTAGTCCATAAATATCTGAGCTGAAGTATTGATGACATACCCAGTGCCAAGGCAACCATTTTCATTGGAGCCCCACGTATAAAGTTCTCCACCACCTTTGTGATAAAAGTTACAAAATGAATTAAAAGTTAGAAAGATAGATGGCATAAATGATAACAAAGCACCACAAGATTTCAACTAAATAAGGCCCGTCAATAATCAATGTTCAATCAGGATGGCACTATCTTCAGATCTATGAAACATACTTGTAAATCAAAATGATCAAACTGATGAAGATTACCCGTAATGACACATGTGTGATGAGCACCACATGCAACTTCTTCAGAATATGGTAATTCCCCTATCTTAGATGGAGTTGAAACAGTACTTTCTGCTCTTGAGGCCTACATAGAGTTAAATAGTTCATAATCAATCAGATAGAGAGTGCGATTTTATATAAAAAACAATTCTTATTTCATATGCAATCATGATTCATGAAGTCTGTTTTTGGCACTTACCAACTTCTGTACTGCTTTTTCCCCAAAAAGATATACAGAACCATTTTCTGAAATTCAAAAATTAAAGTTTATGGTATGCAAGTTTGATCATATGGATATCAAATAATTTAAGAGTAACAAGTCAAATAAGAAAAGGAAGATGAGTTACCATCAATGCATGCGGTATGCAGCATCCCTGCAGCAACACTCTTTATCTGTGTTATATGAAATGTTAATTCCAAGTTGTCTCATAAATTACATTATTTTGTGTTGATATATCCATATGCAGTTCATTAGATATTGTGACAAAATCATTTTAGATCAGTGCTACACAAACAACAAAGACATCTTAATCTTTTACACTTGAACACCAATACCGTTTACTTTGGAGTAACGAGTATCTAAGAATAGCATCAAATATGAGAGATGTTATAACTAATACCTTCACTCCTTCAAGTTCCTTAATAAGCCTTGGTGTATATTCACTGCACTAGAAAGAGAACTAAACCGTTATCTTCTTATACTAGATACATTATTCACCCAATCAATACTAAACATGTATGTTGAAATAATATAATAGAGAAATATATATATGTTGGTGTACTACATAGCAAGGTACAAAATATACCAAGAATCTTTAGGCTACAAAACCAACTTTTAATAGACTACAACAGTATAATGTTACTCCATTGCATTGCACATTATTTTAGATAATCAAAACAAACCTGGTAGAGCTCAAAAATCCCAAGAGGCTTGATTGGTGTCCATGACCAAGCCTTCCTGATTCTCCGCCGCCCCAACTTAAAACCTCACCTTTATCTGAAACACATACCAACCAAAATCAGAATAGAAAGATTCGAAAGAACTCGTAAATCTTTATCGTACACTGGTCAGCAGGAGAATTCTTTTTATATTTTGCTCTAACCTGTAACGGCAATAGAGTGATCAGAACCTAAAGCAGCCATCTTAATGGGAACACCATATAAAAAATCCACTTTACTTGGGACTGGAATCACTTTTGATGCCTCTGTTAAGTTCAAGATGTGGACTTTAGCCATTTATTTGCAATTATCAATAATTGATAAAGAATGCAAATAGAGTAAAAAAGTCCAGCTTCAAAAGGAAATCATTAACAACAGAAAATAAAATTCATGTAACAGATCATTTAGTATTATCAGTGTATAAGATGTTTAACAGACTTTCTTATCTATCAACAATTTAAGAAAACTGGTGTTCATTAGCAACACATTAAAGGAAGAACCATGAAAATTTGAATAAACATCTTACTCCTTCCAAGACCAAGTTGACCACTGGAATTCTTTCCCCACATATATAGTTCTCCGCTTTCTGCAGTTCAGAAGAATGTTTATCAGAGAATTCAAATGCTACTCATTAACAATATGTTAAGAGGCATTTGAAGGTTCATATATCACTAATTTCTATGGGAACCTTCACTTAAATGGATGTACATACCTGTAATAGCTGATGAGTGATAATAGCCAGCTGAAATTTTTACAATGTCCTTAGGAAGTCCAGAAACTTCAACTGGGTCCTGCAACGACAAGAGAATCCAAGTCAGCTAAACATTTCAGCAAGTAGTTTCACAGAGACACAGACAATGTAGATAGGCAATAAAAGTTAAATAAAGTTTACAAGACTCAAGTAGAAAGAAATATTGATACAATTAGAGAAAATTCTACCTTTGGTCCATAATGAATACACACAAGGTTAGACCGGATAAGAAATCAAGTTTTTAGAGATAGGTTAGGAGTAGCTAGTATAGCGGATTAGATAAAGAAGAGAAGATTAAGATGGTTTGAGCATGTAAAGAGGAGGAAGATGACGGTGCCGGTTAGGGCAATGGAGACCCTCACTATCAAGGGGAAGAGGAATAGGGGCAGGCCCTAACTGACTTGGGAGGAGAGGATTAAACAATATTTGCTAGAGTTTTGTACTCTTTGAGGACATGGTCCAAGATAAGAGTATATAGAGACATAGGATTAAAGTTAAGAAAGTCTTGGGGAGGGTTCAGATGCGTCTTATATGCAATGTTTTCAGCACCTTACCGGTCTGCTGCTTGGGGCGGTTAGACTAGATATAAGAATCGGATAGATTATAATTATCTTAATAAATATATTGAAAAAATACTGAATAATTAAAAATATATATGAAAACTAGTTCAAACAGTCGGGTCTCCGTACATCCAGTCTCATTCCCGGTATGACCTCTGGTTCGACCGCTCAGGTTGCCGGTCCGACCACCGGTTCAACGTGAAAACGGTTTTAAGCACCGAACCGGATAGGATTGGAGTCCGGTTCCCGGTCCGACCAACAACGCTTATATGTGTATTCGATTGCTTGTTGTCACGTTATGCTTCTTCTTAATCATTGTATATTGTTGGCCAAAGTGTGTTTTATCATTTCAATTGTATATTGATTGCTTATTGATCCGTGTATCTTGTTTCTATGGTATATTTTTGTTTTCTACTGTACATTGATTGTTTGGTGTGTGTTGCTTGATTTACTAAGGTAAGGTTTATCTACATCTCATCCTCCCCAAACCCATCATCAATAGCTTTGCTATGCTAAGATCTACTGACTTTGGTTATAGTTATGGTATGGTTCTTCCTCACAAACTATCTTTCAAACAATTTTCGACCTAAACTTTTTAATAAAAATCAACTTATAGAATCTTTAACCCAGAAATCCTAATGCATAATATTATGATTACCCAATACAATGAAATTAAGGCTAGCAAGATAACATACATATAATATTCCCCTTAAAAAAAGCCAAGGAGCATAAGCTACCGTACAATTGTGTAGCTTCTACCATCTTCCACACCCAGTTGTCCACAGTCATTAAGTCCAGCAGCATATACCTTCCCACTGTCTGCGAAACGCATACTTATTCATCAAACTCACATCTCAATAAACATAATACAACATAAAGCCTAAGATCCCTAATAACTTATTCATCAAATTCATATCTTTGATTTCAAAATCAGCGATCAGTAAGAAATAATTCAAACCTCTTAAAAACAAGGTATGAGCTCCACCACACGCAATCTCTCTTAAATTCCCATCGCCAAAAGCCGAAACAAAAGCAGGCCTCCATTTCGACTCTAAGCTACCCAAACCCAGCCTCCCGTAATCACCATTACCCCATAGAGCCACAAACCTCCGGTTCTTGACATTATCAACATCGATAATCAAATCATTTTCCTCACAGGAAGAAACCCTAATAAACCTCCTTTGGCAAAACCCTAGACCCAATTTCCCGTTTGCTGAAGATGATCTTGAAAGTTTCGATACAAAACGTGTGGCAATCGACATGATGAGTCGAAAACAGGTTGAATTACGATCATAACACGATATATGGATTTATGATTAGTTGAATTTTGGGAAGAATTTGTAGGAGTGAAGAGGAGGGTGTTTGCCGTAGAACACAGGAGAATGTCGTGGAGTGTGTAGGTACCGTTGGTGTTTGGGAGGTATCAGTAGCATTTTATATGTTTGGGAAAGAGTCCTTGGACTTTGGAAAATGGAGTTATCACATTTCTTACGAATATGTTATACATGTTTATCAATTTTAGTAAAATTATATTCGCTATTACTTTTACATATTAATCCAACTAGTTAATTTTATTCACGTGTGTTGTACATATAACGGATATGATTAACCAAGGCTCGGATAAACCATCATAATTGGACATGATGTGACAGAAATCCGATTTCAAGTACTTGTAACTAGGCCTGACAATCTCTATCCAGACATACATATTTGGGCTCTAGATATAAGTGTGTGGGTTACTTTTAGGTCAAGTGTTATTTTGTAAGGGGTTTAAATGAGTAAACCAAATGTAGTAAAACAAACTAACGGATCAGATTGGGCCACTTAATTAAGAACATCGGGTTAGACTGGATTTCATCTTCATGCCCTAGGACTGCAATTCATCGGTGATCAATCATTCGCTCGGTTCCACCATCATAATTTCTTTATTCGTCACCTCCACCGCCTCCGCCACCACCGCCTAAAATATCGAGGATGCAACAGTGGATCAGAATAGGGTGACGGGATGATAATGAGGTCGGTGAGTGATTCAGATATGTTGGAGAATTCAAACAATGAGACGGAAGTGGTTAAAGATGACGATGAAGAGGTTAGGGTCTTGTCGGAGTCCGAGAAGTGTCCGGTGAGTATGAGGGAGTATATTCTTTGTATGGACAATGTAGAAGCCATTAAGGGGTGAAATCGACGAAGAAAGGGAATTGAACTTTTTGGTGCACACTTATGGATGTTAAAGTTGTAGCAAAAGTCATGACATGTCAGTTTACTGTGAATTTGAATGTAGTTTTATGCAACATTAAAAATTTAAAAATATTGTTTGTGAATTTGATGGTGGTTTGTGTTTTGCAATTAACACAAGTGTGGTATAGCAATGTTTCAGAGTCTCGATTAGCTGAATACAAGGGTGGTCAAAATTAAATTACTATAAATAAGAATAAATTCATGTTTTCTGTAGGTGGCACACAGTTCATATGTGTGTAGATCAATTGCAAAGCTATAAACTTACAAAGGCAGATTGATACAATTTCACTTATTGTTTCATTATAGTTATTCTACATTTTTTTATTGCTGCTATTGTAATTGAGACCCATCCTGACCGTCTCTATTTTTGTCAAAACCCATCCTGACCCGATCTAAAGCGACCGTTTTTATAATTATACCCATCCTGATCCGAACCCATCCTGACCCGAACCCGTTCTAACCTGTCATCATGCCCGGCCCAACCCTGTCACACCCCAACCTTGACGGCGGAAACGTCGAGGTGTGAGGGTTAAGATTGTTCACAACCACATAACCCTATATTTAAATGTAAATATTAAAATTATAAGTTTCAAAAGGCATTACAAACATAAGTCTCAAACATAAAATAAGTTCAAACATAACAAGACAAAACATAGTCTTTTTATTTCATTAACTAGATCCAAGTCCTAGATTATTACAAGCTTCAAAAGACTACTTTAAACTTGGGGGTTACCTGAAACATGATAAAAAATAAAGGTCAACTACAATAGTTGGTGAGTTTCCAAGGTTTTCATACATAATAAGATAAGGTTACAAGTAGCAATTCATGTCATAGGTTATAAGTTAGTAAGGTTATATAACACATATTGTTACAACCAAACCTCGACTTGATTACAAGTATAAAAGATTGGCTAAGTGTATTTGGTTCCCATGATGAACAAGCATACGTCATCAGGAGCCGACAATACATCGGCTTTAGCACCAAATAGGCTTGTCAGGCCCAAAGATCTAAGACGTCGTCGTGCTAGCAATAGTTAATGATTGTAAACAGACTATGTATCTCATATAATCGCTTACAACACATAAATAACCATAACAAAATATAAAGATGAATTGCAAGTGCTTTACAAGTCTCAAATGTTTATAAGTGTATGATGTATAAGTATCATGTTTCACCCCAAATAGTGTGAAAAATGTAAAAAGGGGCAAGGAAAATCACTTGGAAAAATAAGTATACGATGAAGATTAATAGAAATAATAATAAACGTCGTTCCAAGTTGTATCGTCACAAGACACCTAAATATATATATATATATATATATATATATTACAAGATTTAGGTTAATAATAAGGTTTAACGATTAAACGCGAACTAGGGTTTCAATAAGAATTGGGTATTTGGGGGGTTTTTATAAATAAAATTAGTGAACTCTTTATTTTATATTTTGTTCAAAAGAAGTACAGTTTATAAAATTTTAAAGGAATTAAATCTTTTGTAAATAACTTGCTTTTAATTATAAAATATGTTTGAACACTATAATTAACATGATTAATCTCTAATCAAAGAGAACATAAGATCCAATAATAATTTAGTAATTTAAATTGTTATATAATTTATATATATATATATATATATAGTCATAACATTTGTAAATAACTTTTATAATAAAATGCTAAAATGTTTTACAAGAATTAATTTATAGAAAATATTTAGATGATTTTAAAAAATATATTTGAAGTTCGTAAAAATCATTTTTATATTTATTAAAAATTTTCCTATAATAAAATTAAGGCTAAAAAGCCCTTTAAAAAAATATGAGGTTGCCCTGGTTCGAACCCGGGACCTCTTGGTGGAGAAGGGAGTAACTTATCCGGTGAACCAGCGCTTTAGTGTAACACCCGGTTATTTTTAAAAGACAAGATATGAGGAATAAAAAGAAAAAAAGGCAAATAAGTCCAAGTGGAGGGACTAAAAGTGTCCAAAAGGACAAAACTTTGAAAAAGTTGGTGTAAAGGTGGGCATGGCCGCCCACCCTCACCTCACATCATCACCTTTCTTCGGTTCTAGAGAGAGAGAGCAGAGTAGTTCTCGGCTGAAGAAAAAGAAGAAGAAGTGAACAAATTCAAGGTAAGAATTAGTGGTTTTTATGTGTTTATGACGGGTTTTATCCCGGTTGCATGCTTATGTGCTTATGTGTTTGTGTATGTGCTCGGGTGTGTGTGTTGGGTGTTGTTTTTAGGTGTTTGAACTCATTGCAAGCGGGTTAGAAAGGAAGAAATACCCAAGTTGCATCAGGTGAGTTCTAGACCCCGGTTTTTACTTGTTTTAAACATCTTTGGGGCTGAAAATGTATTAAAACGATTTTTACAAGGTTATGTATGTTTACCCGTATGTAATGTGCATGATTGGATGTTGATTCTTGAATGCTTATAGGTTGTTCATGTTTAGAATAGCCACATTAAGCTTAGAACAGATGGGTTCGATGATTGGGTTGAAAACATACCGGAACATGTTGAACAGAGGGTCCATGCGCCTAGATAAGGCTCATGCGCCTGAAAATGCCTTAGAAATGTTTAAGTATGGCCCATGCGCCTGAATAGTGGTCCAAGCTGTAACATCTCGTATGTTTGTTAACTAAAAGTTAACTTCGTTTACTCTTACAAGGGTTATTATTGTCAATTTTGAAACTCATGTGTTGTTTGTGCTTATTCATTTTTGTCATTAAGTTAAAAATATAAATATTAAATAATAATAATGTTAATATTAATAAAAGTAACAATAATAATAAGTAATAATAATGAATAATAGTATTAGTAATAATAAGATTACTTTTAATAAGGTTACTTATAATTTATAAGGGTTATTAAACTTAACCATGTTTAAAACATAAACTTAATTAAGAATTTAGGGGTTGTTTTCGTTATTTTATAAACCTTAAAAACAAGGTTTGTACATAAAATGTAAAACTACAAACCTTGGGGACCAAGGTGTAATTAATGAAAATCCAAACCCCCTTCCCCCTATCCCTCACGATTTTCCGGCCACAACTCCGGCCACCCTCCGGCCGGAGTCCGGTGGTCCTAAAACCATCTTTGTCCTTCGAATTGAAACCCCCAAAACCATACCAAACGCTCCTAGACTTGAATCGAACTCAATTAACTACCTACATCGTGATTTAAAACCGGTTACAAAGCCTTCTCATTCGAAGTAACCGAAGCCTTAAGTTCGTACCCGTTTAAGCATTAAATCACAATAATAATCGAATTAATTTAACATGAACCATCTCTTATCTATCTCTAATCAATTACAACGTTCAATTCCACCTAAAACAAGCCCAAACATCAACTTCGAATACCCACTTAGTCGCGACCTATCTTCTACTCGAACACCATCCTCTGGACTTCAAGTCCTGAAATTGACAAAGGGCTTTTGTACAACAAGGTTTTTGGAAACTTTCTGTGCAACCAATTTGTTTAATATCATCGTTTGAACATCGAACCAGTCGTACGTGTGTCGCGGCCTTAGCATCATCTGTTCATCATCAGTTCATCTTTAAATCGGGTAACTGAACACATGGTTATGCTCGAAATACAGTGGGGAATCAAAGCCCCATGATTAATTCGAGCATTAACATCGAATCGATCGTCAATTTTGGACTTGAACAAACTAGGATTCTTGGGGTTTGGGGAAAACCATTTAGTTTATGTTTAAAAGAACTTAAAACCCAGATGTAACGCGGTTGAGTGCCTTGGTTTACTGGTTAAGACATTGAACCCTCAACATGAGGTCCCGGGTTCGAACCCGGCACCCTCATGTTCTTTTTTTAGAAGGTTTTTATCCTTAAATAAATTACAGAAAATTTCTAATAAATATAAAAATAAATTTTATAAATTTCAAATATTTTTAAAGTCATCTAAACATTTCTTAAAATTTATTCTTGTAAAACCTTTTAATATTTTAATATAAAATTATTTAAAATGTTATAATTAAACATTTTTATAAAATTAGATTGTTATATAATACTTAGAGATATTCAATTAATATTAGACCTTATGTTATCTTTGTTTAAGGATTTATCATGATTATTATAAATATAATTTTTATAAATAAAATCGCAAGTTATTTACAAAGAATCAATTTCCTAAAAAATAATAAAAATAATAATAATAATAATAATTTTATAGATTTCATAAATGGTATTTCTATAAGAATTTATTAACTTTATAAATATCCCCAAATTCTAATACCCTAGTTCATGTTAACTCGTTAATCTTATTATTAACCTAAATCTTGTTATATTTTGTATAGTTAGGTGCATTGTGACGTTTTATCTTGGAACGACATACATTATTCTTATTGAACTTCATTTTATACTTATTTGATACGTGAGTTTTCCTTGCCCCTTTTTTACCTTTTTCATACTAATTTAGGGTGAAACATGATTATTTATACTTAACACACTTGTAAACGTTTAGACTTGTAAAGCACTTGCAATTCATATTTTTGTCATGGTTATTCGTGTATTGTAAGTGTTTATATGAGATACATATTTTTTGTTTACAATCATTAACTATTGCTAGCCTGGCAACGTCTTAGATCTTTGGGCCTGACAAGCCTATTTGGTGCTAAAGTCGAGGTATTGCCGACTCCTGATGACGTATGCTTGTTCATCATGGGAACCAAATACACTTAGCCATCTTTTATACTTGTAATCAAGTCTAGGTTTGGTTGTAACGATATGTGTTCTATAACCTTACTTGCTTATGACCTATGACATGAATTGCTACTTGTAATCTTATCATATTATGTATGAAACCTTGGAAACTCACCAACTATTTATAGTTGACCTTTTTATTTTTATCATGTTTCAGGAAATCCCCAAGTTTAAAGTGGACTTTTGAAGCTTGCAATGAAACTAGGACTTGGACCTAGTTTAATAATTAAAATGTTATGTTATGTTTTGATTTATATTTGAACTTATTTCAAGTTTGATACTTATGTTTGTACTTCCATTTGAAACTTATAATTTAAATATTTACATTTAATTATAGCGTTATGTGGTTGTGAACAATCTTAACCCTCACATCTCGACGTTTCCGCCGTCAAGGTTGGGGTGTGACAGATTGGTATTAGAGCCCATAACTATAGGGATTTAGGTTATTAGAAATGGTGACCTAGACTATAGCTTATGCATGAACCTCATAGGATAATATTTATATTCTTGGAAATATATATATTGTTACATGCTACATAATGATATACCTTACTTATGTGCAACTTGATGCCTTAGCATAGGTTTGCCTTGTAATTGTTTAAACTTTGTTACTTGTCTCCCTAAACTTATCTTTGACACTTTGACTCTCCCCGACAAATGTAACTTCTTAATCTTATTCTCGACGACACGTGGAATTGTATATTTATGCTTAAGACTTGGATCCTTAGACTTATGTCTAATCTATGTAAAATCTCATCAAGGTTTTGATTTTATGAACCTAAAAAACTTGTGTGACACATAGACACCTGTATTCTGGATTTCCTATCAAAAGGCCCTCGGGCTAAGGCAAGCATATCGCATAAATCCTATGGGACTAGTTATGCTTACCTGGGGATTTCTGGGATGAGTGATAAACTATGGTCAACATACACAAATTTCTAAGGCGAGTGGGTCAACTTACCTTGACGTGTCAACGTTTCCAAATGGTAATGCGTTACCAAATGGAACCATTCCATGTGCCTTGCAACTTTTGTCTTATCCTTGTTGAACTATAATCCTTGTTATTCCAATTCTCGTATCTAACTCATTTTGTATATTCCAGCATGTCTCGTCATCATGGAAAGCGTGGAAGTTCCGATCGTAAGCTAGCTGCCATGATTGCTCGACAAATGGCTGCTGTCATCCCGACCATGGTTGTTGAACTTAATAGCACCTTAATGACCAACGCTAGCAACAATGGAAATGGTCATGGAGAGAATAGCAACAACCAAAATGGGAACAATCAACACGGGAACAACCAAACTTGCACTTTCAAGCACTTTAGCTCTTGCAAGCCCACTAGTTTTAGTGGCAAGGAAGGAGCCACTGGTCTTCTTGAGTGGTTCGAGAGCATGAAGAATACTTCTGTTAATTGTGAGTGTCCCGAGACACTCAAGGTTCGTTATGCCACTAGTATGCTCCAACAAAGGGCACTTACCTGGTGGAATAGCGAGAAGAGAAACCGTGGTCCTGAAGCTGTGTTAGCACTTACTTGGGAAGAGTTTAAGAACCTCGCCATCGCGAAGTTCTGCCCGAGAAGCGAACTGCAAAAGTTGGAGGAGGAATTTTGGAACTTGAAGCAAAACGATGGTGATCATTTGGCCTACTCAACTAGGCATCATGAGTTGAGTATATTGCTGCCTCACATGGTCGACACTGTCCCCCGCAACATCGAGAAGTTCATTAAGGGTGTACCACCCCAAATTCAAGATGTTGTGGTGGGTAGCCGACCCACAACCTTGGAAGAAGCCATTACTATCACCGCTCAACTCACCGAGAACCATATACGAGCGGGCACCATGTCTGTGAAGGGTGCAAAAAAGGTAGAGAAGACAGCTACCGAGACTGTTAAGGAGACCAAGGCTGAACCGTCTTACAACAACAACAACAACAAAAAGCGCAAGTTCATACCGGCACGCAACTATGCTGTGGCTGCACCCAAACAACCCCAAAGACAACTTGTACCTATGACTGCACCTGTGGCGCAAGTGCCTGGGGCTAGGGCTTATGCTGGTCCTCAGCCTATGTGCAACACGTGTAGGTATCATCATCCGGGGAATCAACCATGCCGCATCTGCACCTTATGCGGTAAATATGGTCATTTGGTGGCGACTTGCCACCGTGCACCTAACAATGCCGCCGTGGTCACAACCCGTGTTTGCTACAACTGTGGGGAACCGAGTCATTTCCGCCCACAATGTCCCCGTCTTGTGGGTAATGTGCCACAAGCCCGAGGACGTGCTTTCAACATCAACGCTAACCAAGCACAAGAAAATAACGATGTGGTGAATGGTATGTTAACTCACTTTTAACTTTTGTGATCCGATTCTTTTCATATTTTACCTGTATCGTTAAATACCTTAAAAATTGAACAGGTATGTTCCTTATTAATAAAACTTATGCCTATGTCCTATTTGATTCTGGAGCCGATAAGAGTTTTGTTTCGTTGGAATTTGAACCCATACTTGCTAAGCCACATACGAGACTAGAAAGACCCCTTACCGTTGAAGTTGCCGATGGAGAACCGATCACCGTTGACGTCATTATTCGTGATTGCATCTTAAGTCTTGACACGCATGATTTTCTTATCGATCTTATCCCTATGAAACTTGGAAGCTTCGACGTCATCATAGGTATGGATTGGTTAGCCAAACACCATGCCAAGATCATTTGTTTCGAGAAGTGTATTCGTATACAGTTACCTTCTGGAGATACTTTGAAAGTGTTCGGTGAAAAATCTTCCAAAGGACTTAAACTCATGTCTTGCACTCAAGCCCGAAAGTGCTTAAGCAAGAAGTATATGGCCTTCTTGGCTTACGTGGTCAACACAAAAGTCAAAGGGAAAGAACTTAAGGATGTCCCTATCGTACGAGATTTTCCTAAAGTATTTCCCGATGACCTTAGTGGTTTACCTCCCATGCGTGAAGTCGAGTTTAAAATTGACTTGATACCGGGAGCAAACCCCGTGGCTAAGTCACCATATCGGCTTGCACCATTGGAAATGCAAGAACTCTCTAGTCAACTTCAAGAGCTATCCGAGAAGGGCTTCATCCGTCCTAGTTCTTCGCCTTGGGGTGCACCTATTCTTTTCGTGAAGAAGAAAGATGGATCGTTTCGTATGTGCGTCAATTATCGTGAGCTTAACAAGCTTACCATCAAGAACCGTTATCCTCTTCCTCGCATTGATGATTTGTTTGACCAACTTCAAGGAGCTGCTATTTTCTCGAAGATCGATTTACGTTCTGGTTATCATCGATTGCGAATCCATGATGATGATATCCCAAAGACCGCTTTCCATACTCGTTATGGGCACTATGAGTTTATGAGTTTAAGCATTAAATCACAATAATAATCGAATTAATTTAACATGAACCATCTCTTATCTATCTCTAATCAATTACAACGTTCAATTCCACCTAAAACAAGCCCAAACATCAACTTCGAATACCCACTTAGTCGCGACCTATCTTCTACTCGAACACCATCCTCTGGACTTCAAGTCCTGAAATTGAAAAAGGGCTTTTGTACAACAAGGTTTTTGGAAACTTTCTGTGCAACCAATTTGTTTAATATCATCGTTTGAACATCGAACCAGTCGTACGTGTGTCGCGGCCTTACATCATCTGTTCATCATCAGTGCATCTTTAAATCGGGTAATTGAACACATGGTTATGCTCGAAATACAGTGGGGAATCAAAGCCCCATGATTAATTCGAGCATTAACATCGAATCGATCGTCAATTTTGGACTTGAACAAACTAGGGTTCTTGGGGTTTGGGGAAAACCATTTAGTTTATGTTTAAAAGAACTTAAAACCCAGATGTAAACGCGGTTGAGTGCCTTGGTTTACTGGTTAAGACATTGAACCCTCAACATGAGGTCCCGGGTTCGAACCCGGCACCCTCATGTTCTTTTTTTAGAAGGTTTTTATCCTTAAATAAATTACAAAAAATTTCTAATAAATATAAAAATAACTTTTATAATTTCAAATATTTTTAAAGTCATCTAAACATTTCTTAAAAATTTATTCTTGTAAAACCTTTTAATATTTTAATATAAAATTATTTAAAAATGTTATAATTAAACATTTTTATAAAATTAGATTGTTATATAATACTTAGAGATATTAAATTAATATTAGACCTTATGTTATCTTTGTTTAAGGATTTATCATGATGATTATAAATATAATTTTATAAATAAAATCGCAAGTTATTTACAAAGAATCAATTTCCTAAAAAAAATAATAAAAAAAATAATAATAAATTTTATAGATTTCATAATGGTATTTCTATAAGAATTTATTAACTTTATAAATATCCCCAAATTCTAATACCCTAGTTCATGTTAACTCGTTAATTTTATTATTAACCTAAATCTTGTTATATTTTGTATAGTTAGGTGCGTTGTGACGTTTTATCTTGGAACGACATACATTATTCTTATTGAACTTCATTTTATACTTATTTGATACGTGAGTTTTCCTTGCCCCTTTTTTACCTTTTTCACACTAATTTGGGGTGAAACATGATTATTTATACTTAACACACTTGTAAACGTTTAGACTTGTAAAGCACTTGCAATTCATATTTTTGTCATGGTTATTCGTGTATTGTAAGTGTTTATATGAGATACATATTTTTTGTTTACAATCATTAACTATTGCTAGCCTGGCAACGTCTTAGATCTTTGGGCCTGACAAGCCTATTTGGTGCTAAAGTCGAGGTATTGCCGACTCCTGATGACGTATGCTTGTTCATCATAGGAACCAAATACACTTAGCCAATCTTTTATACTTGTAATCAAGTCGAGGTTTGGTTGTAACAATATGTGTTCTATAACCTTACTTGCTTATGACCTATGACATGAATTGCTACTTGTAATCTTATCATATTATGTATGAAACCTTGGAAACTCACCAACTATTTATGGTTGACCTTTTTATTTTTATCATGTTTCAGGAAATCTCCAAGTTTAAAGTGGACTTTTGAAGCTTGCAATGAAACTAGGACTTGGACCTAGTTTAATAATTAAAATGTTATGTTATGTTTTGATTTATATTTGAACTTATTTCAAGTTTGATACTTATGTTTGTACTTCCATTTGAAACTTATAATTTAAATATTTACATTTAATTATAGCGTTATGTGGTTGTGAACAATCTTAACCCTCACATCTCGACGTTTCCGCCGTCAAGGTTGGGGTGTGACACAAGTGCCTAGAAATGTTAGCCGACGACTAAGTGTAGGGCCATGCGCGCCAATAGTGCCCATGCGCCCAAGTGGCACATGCGCCCAAGTGGCACATGCGCCCAAGTGGCACATGCGCCCAAGTGGCTCATGCGCCTGAATAGTGCCCATGCGCCTAGAATTGGGCTGGAATTGACTAAGTGTCCAGACGTCCAGGATTCCCCATGCGCCTAAGCACTCATGCGCCTGCATAGTGCCCATGCGCCTGAAAGTTGCCCATGCACCTAAGTGTTTCCCATGCGCCTGCATAGTGTCCATGCGCCTGCATAGTGCCCATGCGCCTAAGGACTTAGAATGTTTTTCTAATTTTTGGGGAAAAAGTGTAATGTAGGCTTTGACCTGGGAGATTCTCGGGGGGCTATGTAAGTTGACTTTGTGGTCATAGATGGTATGATGGGCATGTTATGTTATGTGATTGATGATGAAGCTGCATGGTTATACATGATGTATGTTATGTGTGTATGATGCCATGCTTGATGATATATGAATGATATGTTTATGTTCCTTATGATGATGTATGTTTATCGTTCCCATGATTTTACGTGTGATGTTAATGAATAAATGAAGTATTATGTAACGTAAAGTGAAAGATAAAGGAAAGAGGAACATGAAGTAAGAATGCATGCATTAATGAGTAATGAAAGTAGTGATAGTCTTGCAAGCATGGCATGTATATCGAGGTCTTTCTTTATGATTGACCATTTGCATAGAACTATTGCTGCATACCTTAGGTACTATGACCACGAGGTGCGATGCACCGTTATAGAAGGTCTATGATAGGCCTAGGTCTAGAACCACGAAGAGAAAGGTATTGCATACGGAAATGGTAAACCTAAATCATACCTTGGAACTGTGACCATGAGGTGTGATGCACCGTTATAGAAGGTCTATGATAGGCCTAGGTCCAGAACCACGGACAGAAAGGTATTGTATAGTAAACCTAAATCTTACCTTAGGTACTGTGACCACGAGGTGCGATGCACCGTTATAGAAGATCTATGATAGGCCTAGGTCTGGTCCATGAACAGAAGGGAAGGGTTTATGGTTGTTTGAAAGAAAAAGTAAAGATGAAATATTAAAGAAAATAATGATGATATTATCTGTATGTACATGATTTTGAAAGAAAGTAAAGAACGGTTTTCGTAAGAAAAGTATGTTTTATTTATAAAACTAGAACTCACTCAGCAACGCTGACTTTTATACATTTTCAGTTGGCAGGTAAACGTTGCTAGGGATGGCACGAGGTGGCTACTCAGCTCTTTTGGATGGCATTCTTTTGTTAATGTTTTTGCATTGTAATGCAAACGCTTGTATTAACTTGCAAAAACATTTGTAATGATATGAAAAGTTATATTTTATTTATGTTTCCGCTGCAATGTTTTCGTAAGGCAAATGTATTTATAATGTTTTATGTGCAATGAATGACCAACTGTGAGGTCTCCGGGAACGAGGCCTTGCATTTAGACTTGGTATATCCCGGTTCTAAATTCTTTTAAACGAAGTTAATGAAGCGCCCCCAAATCCCCAAGAACCCTAGAACGAAATCTGCCAAATTGATGTAACAATCGATGTTGTAAAACAAATTAACCATGGGGCTTTTGTTCCCCATACCTAAACGAACCTAAGTCTGTGGTTATCTTACTTGATTTTGGTCGAGAACGATGAGGTAGATGATGCAACAGCCGCGACCCGCACTTGAATTGGTTTGATATGAAAATGGTGATGATATCCAAATTACTTTTGTGTGAAGCTTCGGAGGATGTTGTAGACTAGAAGCCCGTTATCAATTGAAGGTTAGAACACTTGAATGATGTTGAACTCCTTAGTTGTAGGTCGCGGTGATAGAGAGAATCAAACGAGGTATTAGAGAGTGTTTCGGATGAAATTAAGATTTGTAACAGTTTAGATGTAGTTAGATGATCGTTTAAGTTCACTCGATTGGATTATTATTAGTGTTCAAGTGTCTAACGATTAGATTGAAAATGGCGACGGTTACTTCGAGTTGTACCATTAATTACCAGCTTGAACTCCCAATAAAACTTATCAAAGGGTTCGAGTGATGTTCATGAACAGATTGGTAACGATTGGGATTCGATTTTTAGCCGTTTTACCCACGATTGAGCTTCGCCGGAGCTCGGACGGTGGCCGCCGGATGGTCATCGGAAAAACGAGGAAAGAGAGAGGGAAAAGAGTTTGGGTTTTGATTATTTACATAGTTAGCCCCTATAGTTTTCATTTTGATATTTTATGTAAAAATCTTATAAAGGCATATATAGTTCATATAATAATTTAACAAAGTTAACTTTTGATTTAATGAAAATACAAGATGTTACAAACCCGCCCGTTTTGCCAGGTCTACTTGTAACCGAATGGATCATGTTACAGTTTTTTGAAAATCCTACCAAACGAAATAACAACAGTAATAAAAATATATAATACAACTGGTCTTAGTTATGGGATCGTCTGTTGCGGTTGGCGGTTGTACACCATAAATGGTTGCCAAACCATGCAACCAACACTATTTTACATATCAATCATAGTCCCGATGGTCTCTAGTGTAGAACTCATCATCATTGGCTCATAGAAATAGTAAAACATCCATAAACACCATAGAACATGCAAAGCGGATCACATAACGAAATCTCAGATGAAGAGGGCCCCAGCATCACTGATAAGCCCTAAAGAATATAAGTCAGATGTGTTACGATGACAATCGTTGGCACCGCCACCGACGACAGCATAACTATCGCACACAATAAACGTTGGTGGGGTCCAAAAACCCCAAAGATCATCGTACGAAATTTGCAGCCCACCAGGACCATCACCATCATCTAAATCAAGGACAACCGGTCAAGAAAGTGATGTCAACCATGACAACCAACGTCGGTGAGTAAAAACAACCATAGCAAGAAATCCTACACACCTCACCTCCACCATCACCTTCTTCAACCTGAAGTGGGCGTTTAGAGAGCATCGGCGGTGACACCCATCGCTGACAGAGCCGACCACATCGATATTCGTCGCTTTCTCTCTCTAAAAAAATGCTACCTGATACTATCAACAAAAAGATCTAAATTGATACCACTCCACAAACCAGGAGGCGCCATAGAGGACAACATCAATGGCGATGGTGATTGCCGCTAAGGATAAACCACCGGGGGTGTAAGACAACCAGGGGTGTGCAAAAAGATATGTTTCGAAACCGAACCCAATTTATTTGAAATTTTGAATCCCAATTATCTGAAAATTCAGATTCAGATTAAAATAGTAATATTGAAAAATTTCGGATATTTCAGATATCAGAAATATTAAATATATTATTTTTATTTTATTTTATTTAATTATATAAGACATATTTTTTTCAAATAAGGCAAAAAAACCCTAATTTGCCATTCTAGTCTTATGTCCGCCTCTCCAGGTCTTCTTCTAGTTCCCTTCTAACTTTATCGACGAGTAATTGCGTATGCCATTCCACTCTCATCCATAAGTTGGTTTGCTACCCTAACCTAGTTAGTTTTTGCATTTCCAAGATTACAACTCCTCTGTGCTCTGTGTTTTTCTTCTCTAACAGTTTTCTCATGAGCTTTGCATTAATCTAGTTCTATTGCTTTTGGAACACTAGATTTGTTCTGTATTACATCATGGGAGTTTACGTTGTAGTTTACAACAATAGAGCGCGTAAAATCCTTTAAGAACAAGAGCATCATCCGTACAGTTTATCAACCGAAGAACACCGCTTAACATGTTGGTTTTATGTTATTGTGTGTTTTAATTCGTCCGATAACAGGCACTCTCCTACCTTTTTTATAATCAATTTTGGTCACATAGAATAAAACTGATTCGACCAATAACTTGGTAATATTAATAAAAAATTAATCAATCTATGTTTGGTTTGATCTAGTTTTAACAGAAAATAGACAAGCTACGCGCACCCATGCGTCCTCACATGCACATTTATGCCTTCAACAAGGTGTGACCACGCCTTAAACAAGGCATGATCGTGCCTTCATCCTCTCGATCAAATCCGATCAAGAGTTAACCAAGTTTAAATACAATGCTAATTAGCTACTTCTAACGTTTTACGCATCCACCGTAATGTGTGGGGCTTGAATATTAGTACAAACTTAAATTGTAACATTTTTTTTCATATTATACTAATGGTAGGCATTAGCCTGTTATTCTCTGCAAATCTATCTACCATTTGCTAAATTTCTATGACTAACTTTGACTTTTACATACCATTAACACTAATGATCTGTTGTTAATAAGGATGTTTTAATTATTTTTAAGAAGTGATCACACTTTTGAAAGAAGTAGCATTTCATCATTAGGTCAAATCTCTTCGATACTTATTTATGACTTGCTCAATTAGAAATATTGACTACCATTTCTGAGGACATGTTCTTTCTATAGTACGCTAGCACATGAGATGATCAACATAACATGTCTTTGATTTTAGTCTCATTAGTTTAATAAGTAGAAGTATACTTGAGATTTTGGGTAATTAACTACTGAAACGAACTGCGTTCCTAGACCACTTTGCACAAGAGATTCATTTATCTTTCATGTTACATTTTTCATGTGGCATTTGTGTTATGCATCTGATCGATCGTTATTACATGTCTTTTTCAAAAATTACAAGTACATAGGAAATTTTCGAATGCTGGAGTCATGGGAGGACCTAGAGCTAAGGAGGGGGGCAGCCACCCACCCTAAAAAAATTTTTAGTGTTATATATACGCAAAAATCTTGACCGCCCCCCATAAAATTTTGCCACCGCCCCCTTAAAATTCTTGAAACTAAATAAAGAACAAAATTATCCCAAATAAACTGTTTGGAGCGGAATTACATTGGGTCCGATGATCTTCTGACAGGCCAGCGAACCCTAATTTCTTACTAACCAGGTCTATAATCGAATGCAGTTTTTAAATTTTACTCTCAAATAATCATGTAATTAGTAGGAAGAAAAAATTATATCAAGATAAATATATTTGATAAAAATATATCTAAAACTTGTTGAACATATCACTATTTTATGAGTATAATTGTTTCAAACATCACATATCACCACTTTATGAGTATAATTGCTTCAATATGATTTTTGTTATATTATACATATACGCAAATTCACGAGTTTTGGACCATTTTAAGGATTTTTTACGTCAAAGAACCGACCCGACCCATCTGATTAGAATCGGACTGATAAAATTCCCGCCCCCCGTGAAAAAGAATTATGGATCCGCCACTGACTGGAGTGTTTATTAGCATCAACTATTTTTAATCGATCTCTTAAATGTCAAATTCACCAAAACGGTAACGTTTGTCTACTTTAGCACATGGCGCATATGTTGTATCCACATCATCTGGATGCCTTACTTCTTATATCGCTAGCTCTTCGTATGGTGAATCCACACATATAGACAATGGCGACTGTAGCTACGCATGTGAACAATGTGATGCCTTAGTTTGGTTTGACGAACGTATTGTTGCCATCTCCTCCAATTGTCAACTTTGATATAATCATCGTTGTAAGGTGGACGTGTCAGAACTCTGAGTTCCAAGACTCCTGATGTGACATCCGTCACCTTAAGGTCCGTCGAACGACATAAATAAGCATAGAATTATTTTAATTATTCTTCCTTTTCTTCATGAACTCCTGCTTTAAGGAATCATGTCTGCTTTATTTTCCCTTGTGCCTGTACTTCCTTCGAGAATGTGTGCTAAGCATAAACCTTTTATAAATTTCATCACCATTACCACCAAATATATCATTTTCAATTTCAACCATTGTCATTAATAAAACCATTTTAGACTATCAATTACCATTAAACACGCTTTCAACCTTAATATAACGAACATTTTAAGATCGTAATCAACCGAAACAAATTTTGGGGAACTCGAGGGTTAAGTGCAGGGACTAAACATGCCATTTTACAAACTTGGGCTGGGTATATAAGCCTATACTCCAGCCCTTAATCTCATTTCATCTTCATCTTCTTCATCCTCTTCACCTTTTTCTTCACATCTTCTTCATTTTACAAACTTGTTGTCTAGACTCCATCAATGGCCTAGTCTACTCTATTCTAGCAGGTAGATGACCTTGGTTGTCCCTTTCCTTGCTTATTCACGGCTGTCCAAACTAGGGTTTCGGGTGTTCGGGTTCAATTTGAACACATGAGGTCGTGTGGGTGCGTGTGAGGTCTTTCTGCTTGTGTTTCATGTTTGTGTATGTTTGTAGAGTGTTTCTGGAAGTCCTTGTTGTGTAAAACCCATGCTGCACTTCTGCAATCGCGAACCTGCAGTTCAGGCGACTGGGTTTGTCATGCGACTGAGCCGTGCGACTGGGTGAGTCGTGTGACTGAGTCATGCGATTGTGTCTTTCGGGCGACTGAATCATGCGACTAGGGATGTCATGCGATTGAGTTGTGCAAACGAATGAATGTGTGTGCGATTGAGTCAATGCGGATGAATGTGTGTGCGATTGAGTCAGGTGACCGACTGAATGTATGCGATTGTGCGTGTTTCGCACGACTGGAGTCCAATCGCACGAATGAAGGTTCAATCGCACGAAAGTAGCTAATTCGCACGATTGAGGGTTGATTCGTGCGCATGGAGGTTGGGTCGTGCGAATGTGTTGTGTGGTATGACTGAATGCCAGTCATGCGAATGAAGACTCAATCGTACGAATGAAGCTGGTTCGTACGATTGAAGGTTGATTCGTACGGATGGAGCGTTGAGTCGAGCGTCTGGTCTTGTTGTGTGACTGATGATATTGAGTGTGAATTTTCCCTTGAACGTCTGATGATGATAAGGTAACATCAGTAAAAGTGTCATTGCTTGACCACAAAGATTAAAGTCAACGCTATCAACATGCACATACTATTTAAATTGAAAACAACCTAACATTTTACAATTATCGACAACCCAATTGGAACTCCAAATACTTAACAAGTGCTATCTTTCATAACCACGAGATCATTTCACGGATGTCATAAGCAATGATGACTACTCGTAGTACTTGGATCTACATAAGATCTGATACGTGTGTCCGCTTGTGTGTGTGTGCTACCCACGACCGAACCGATACAACCTGAACCGACCAAACATTACTCTATGCTTTATACATGTCATTAATGCTTAACAATAACTGTCAATAGGTGTTTGACTGTTCATTGCATTCAATTGTTGGGAATCTTGATCATTCATACTTACCACTTAACATGTGAGTTTCGTGGCCCCTTTTATGCTTATACTACTTTACAAACTTTTACAAACATGGGGGAAAAGTATGCTCGCCCGTTTTCTATGCTGTACAATATACATACAATTTACATACTTGGAATCAACGTGCTACTGTTTTGTGGGTACTTATCTGATACATGCTTGAGTCTGCTTTGTGGTTCTTTCTTACAACCATTTAATTCCAGTGTGGAACCGACGGTTAGGTATTAGTAGTACTACTGGGTTGACACCCCCACCCTCGTGTTGGTATACTAGTTAGTACCAACAAAAGCCAGGAACGGGCCTTGGGTGAATATATTCCGACAAGATTCTTTGTGTACGTCATTAGGTTTGGTTGTAAAGCTCTTGTCATGTGATTTTGCTTACTTATAACTCTATGCACGGTATTCTGCAACAACTTTATACAACATCAATTACTTATTTACTTTAAACCTGCGAACTCACCAACAATTTTGTTGACCATTTTGAGCATATCTTTTCAGGTGATCATGCTACCTGAGGTTCTAGGTGTGCTGCCTTAGTGGAGACCCTAAGATGCATTTTCGGGCTAAACTTGTCTTTTTGAAAACAATAGTTGTAACTGTTTCAAACAACATTATACTTTGTAACTTGTTCTCGGGTTGTGGAAATTGCATACAATGTTATCATCTATGTATTATGATTTATGTATCATGTTTATGCTTATGGCTATGTTGTCGTGAATACTGACTAAACACGACACAAGTCCCCTTGTTGTCGGGTGTTGTCATGACACGCTTGTCATCATTATTATTATTGCATCTCTATCGCTTACCATGTGTTATGACGATTCCCGTCTCGTTACGCCCCCGTGTTTCCGCTCTTAGCGGGGGTGTGACATCGTTATTGATAGAACTATTTGAAGAACCTCACTTTCTCGTCACTATATGTCAAGTTAAATATAATACGTTTCATTCAATGGTATAAATCCAATTCAATCTACATTCGACATAAAATTATTTCGGAAACGAGTCAAGGCAATTGTAATATGTACTCTATCATGTTGTATACAACGCAACTACATGAGCTTTTTATGTATGTTTTGAGTGACTATGTTTCGGCTTAGCTTTTGTGTCAAATATAATACGTTTTCATTTCAATGTTATAAATTGAAGTTACTATACGTTTCGACGTAATTTAGTTCGAAAAAGAGTCGAGTCAATGAGCCCATTTCTTTTCCTTCGCCTTTCTTTCATTTCATTATAAAGTTTCTTCTTTTTGTTACCCGGCTTTGATGAGATAGGATCGGTAAAAGGTCTAACTCTATGGTAGCCGCATTTAAACAATTTCCCTTAACAAGCTACGAATCAAATAAGGTTACGGGCTTCCTACAATCAATCCTATGACATTGTGAAATCTCTAATCGGAGGCATTAGCGGTTCAACCTATAGGGTGTCTATACTTTATCACGTTGCACACGATGCCGACACAACACGCAGCGGTCTAAAAACCTAGTTATTATTATTTATCAACTTGAAATCCTTTGGCGCACATCAAACAGCTAGGGTTACAAGAACAAACTCAACAAGACTCACGAAAGTATAATAATCTGAAATTTAAGTTCACCTTGAAAGTGTACTCAAGTAGCTTGAGCTCAAGATTAACTAAAATTAAGTTTGACTTTGACTTTTTGTTAAAACTAGAGGGTTACACCGTAGCATTTTCGTTGCAACCTTTTGTTCGGTCAGATATTATTGTTGTGATCTATTGTTTGATCATTAGAAAGATAAATGTCACACATGAACTCATGACAAAAATACTAATTCCAAAAATGAAATATTATCATAATAAATTCTTTGAAAGAAAAAACACATGTGGTTTAATGGTAGGGATGAACAAAAAAACTAGTTCAGGAACGGTTCATCAAAAAAAAACCGGAACCGGTTTCAAAGAAAACCGGTTTTGGCCCAAATCGGTCCCGAACCGACCCAAATCGCCCGTTTCTATAAACCGGTTTGGTAGCCACACACTAAAAACCGGTTTATAAACCGTAAGAAAAACCGGTTTGAGTAAAAAAAACCGGTTTCAAACCGGTCCGAACGGTTTGATAGGTTTGCGTTTTCTGTGTGCCAAACCAGTTTGAAGAAAAACCGGTTTTGGCCCAAATCGGTCCCGAACCGACCCAAATCGCCCGTTTCTATAAACCGGTTTGGTAGCCACACACTAAAAACCGGTTTATAAACCGTAAGAAAAACCGGTTTGAGTAAAAAAAACCGGTTTCAAACCGGTCCGAACGGGTTTGATAGGTTTGCGTTTTCTGTGTGCCAAACCAGTTTGAAGAAAAACCGGTTTGACCCCACTACAAAAAAACCAGTTCGATTTTAAACCTGAACCGATTTGGCTAAAAAAACCAGTTTGAACACCTCCAATTATCATCACAACCTCTTAAGTTTTTAAATTGGACTAACACGAAATATTAAATAACTCGTTTACCAAGCATTGAGAAATCAGAAGGCGACTTATTTAGAATCATTCATCACCCTCGTTCATCTATATTATATATAAAGCATTTCGTAGGGATATTTTAAGATACCCTCAAATTAAGAACACATACTTTGTTAAGGTACAATCATTTTTAAGGGTAAATTAATAATTATATTATTATATATGAATTACCCCCTTACAATTATTTACATAATAACCCTATGCTTCCTAACATTTACGTAAAATGTTAACAAATTTGAACTATCTAAGGGCAAAATATTGTTTATAACATCATTTACATATTACCTCATGTAATTAGTTACATAATAACCTTACACTTATTAACATGTACATAATATTTTATATCATCTACCCAAAAATAAAAAAAACATAAGTTGTTTAGATTTCAACTATATCTTTTAATCTATCATGTTAAAAACTTTTTAAGACTACAATTGTAACCTACGATTTTTTTAAATGTTTTACACTATTTTTTGTTAAACCGATTTGTATTTTGTGAGATACAATAAGTTAATATGTAAGTGTACTAGTAGTTATGCAAAATCAATTTATTGATGTTCGAAATTTTATATTAGAAAAAAAAATAGACTTTTTAAAATACTACAAGAATAAATAAATATTAAAAACAAATGTCAGATGTAAAGTGTCGTCCCGCTGTATTGCGCGGACACCCTTTTAGTATGAATAAATTGATCAAAATCAGGCATTAAAAGGCTTATAACTCGTCGTGGCTGCAAATAACAAATTTGTCGGGCAAAGACAACAAATTTAGCAAATTTCATTGAATCATAGATTGATGACTAGTTGCAAAATTTATTTTTTTATCAACATTCAAATGACATTATTGATATCCAAAAATAAACGTAATATCTTTTATACTGGCGTGAGCTTGTGCTCATTATTATCAAGTGATGTTTATCAAATTAAACAGTGAAGCCATACCTAGTCTCAAATGAGCAAATGACCATTATCATCGACATACATAGCAATCGAAACATAAGATCCCCAAAAATTTATGATCTATCCGCCAAACAAAAGGTCTTCATCTATTAGAACCAAACCGGAAATCCCATACCTCTCGAATGAGCATAATTTTTTTTATCATTATCGTGGTAAATAAAGCAACCTAAAGGTAAAACAAAGAAACCAAAAGACCAAGACAGAAAGTTTGAAGTCATCGATCAAGCAACAATCAAAACATAAAACCCCCATAAAAAATCAAGGTTTCTATTCATGATTGATCCAAAAATGAAAACAATATAACAACCATTTGAATCAAATCAAAACAATAGCATCAAAAACTAAAACATCTCTCAGCTGACCATAGACCCAATGTCATCGAGAAGGCAACATGCGAACAACATAGATAACCCACACAAAGTTAGGACTTTCATCCATTGAAACCATAACAAAAATCCCAACACCTCTCGAATGAATATAGTTTCACCGTCATCAAGGTAAACAAAACAACCTGAAGGGCAAAATAGAGAAAACCAAAGAGTAAGACAAAGGAAATCCTTCTTTGGGGAAATCAAAGACAGAAAGAGATACGCCGACGAAAAAGAAACAAAACATCGCCGACATAGTAGACGGGTAGAACCGGCGATAGCCGGACTCTGGTCTACTCTCTCTTTACCCAAGATCATGCCATGTTCCCTCTCTAACTGATCGGGAAATTGCTATTGAATATGAAAGATTGAAAGATATTCACTAATAATAAAGAGACATGTAAACAAAAAAAAGAATGAATTAATAAAAAGGAAGGTACAAGTGGATCAAAGAAGGGCAGGTGGAACACATGCGGACAAACAAATATGTGTTCCAATGATAACAAAGAACTCTCTATTATATAGAGAGTAATTGTTGTATTAACAACTTCAAGTACAATGCAGTTTGCAAAATCAAAAGGTTGTCAACTTACAATGAAGTAGAATATGTAATATCAAATTAAAGGATTGTCACCACTTTCAATATACTAACATGATGACACCACTTTGCTCCAAACTACATTTTCAATGATTGTTTACTGAAATTTCTGAAGAGTCATATTCAACTCATGATTATGATTTATTCTTAGAGTTTAAGAGGTAAAAATACTAGTTATAGTTTCACTGATGGTTTCCCTAAAGTATTATAAGAATTTACTAAAAAAACCCACAATTCACAGATTTACACAATTAAATTTACACCTTACTGTAAACCAGAATACCTGGTGCACAAATGCAACACTTCGTTTACTTTAACCATTGTTCTTGTAGATATAACCAGAAGCATCCTGCAAATATAGAGAGATGAAACAAAGTATTTACATATAAAATAAGATACCCCTTAAAATATAGAAGTAAATATGAAAGAAGTAAAGACATTATTTAATCAATTCCAAAAGCTCAGCCTGCCTTTAAGGTTATAATGCCATACATACGAGTAATAGTTTCTTTAACCATTGTAACTTATAATTTTCGTTGCATACAAGGGCGAACACTCTATTGTTGTTAGTAGAGAAATAATCTTATAGTGACCTTTGACAGAAACGTTGGTTCCGCCATTGGTGAAAATATTGTACTGCCCCCAAATTAAACAGAAAAGTGAAAATAAAAATGAAAAGAAATGTAAATGGCAGATGTGTATAAGAATGAAAGTTATAAAAAACAAAAAAAAACCAAAAACAAACAACAAACAAACTACAATAGTTAAACATTCTTACATCACTTGGGATCCAAGTAGATCATTTCTGCTTTTGGTGAAGCTCTAGGGAAGCGCATAACATCCTTAGCAATGTTAAACCTTTTATTAGCATCCAAAGCTCCATTTGGTTGGATGCTAAACTTCTCAAGAGAAGGAGAATGAGCAAGTAAAAGCTTTATAAAAAGCAATTGTGATCTGGATCCATGTAAAGGTGATAATTCCACAGTTCGCAACTGGTTCAATGTTTGGTCCAAGCAGTCTAACGATTCCAAATGATTTGAAGCTGTTTCCACTCCATAATACATCAATTCAGAATCCTGGATAATAATAATTACGCATCAGTAGCTTAGCATCTAACTCTTGTAATATTTAAGAACAAAGAACATTTTTACCTCCTGGATGTGCAGCATACACAATGTTTCTAGATTCGGCGAGTTCCGAAGCAAACAAAGAACACCAAGGAGATGATCCAAATCACCAAGTGAAAATGCCATCAACCACAAACGCTTTAAGCTATTAACTGGATGTGAAAACCACTTTGGCTTTTTTGCAATAAAAGCCTGGGAGTTGCAAGTGAGATTTTAACTTTAAGATGTGTTAACTACATCAAACTATAAAAGCAAAACTTTGTCGTGCAAACTCCATATTTCAAATTTAAATTCAATGTCATACCTTAAAGAAATAACCATCAATAAATAAATATTGAACTTTAGGCATGTTAGTGAACATTAATGCAAGATTCATCCGTTCAAGTCTTTCAAAGTTTTTTATGGGTTCCTTGAGAGTTAAGCCAACCAAAGTAAGACATCGACTATGCAAGAACTCAAACAACATGACATCAGGGCATCTCGTGGCAAGCAAAGTCAGCAATTTTGTGGCTTTGATTTTAAAATTGTAAACATTTGTGCATGAATGCATGCTCAATTTCTTTAGTTGTGGTGTGTTGATCACAGCTCCGCCCAAGTGAGCCATGAAATCAATATTCGTAAGTGTGAGACTTTGAAGATGGGGAAATCCTTCAAACTGAAGTGGTGGCTTGAAGCTACAATTATTAAGTTCCAACACTCTCAGCTCAAGACAAAAAAACACGCAAAATGGAAGTTGATAACGTCGATTTCTGTTAGCAAGAGTGAGATCCTTGACACCTTTTGTTGATAGGAATAACATCCATTGATCAACTTCTTGGAAGCTATCAAGAAATATGTTTGGTATATAGAGATAAAATTTGGAGATGGGATCCTTGTGAAGTAGCAAGACTTGGTTTATCACCCTTATAAACCCATGTCTACCAAAAGCTCCATATTTTTCCAACCTTTTGGAAAACTGTTCATCAAAACCACTGCTCTCATTGTGGTCCATTTGTACCTCCACTTTTTTGAAAGAATGCTTGTCCTTATAACATCTTGAATTGGGAGCCTCTCAGTGATTGAGTCTATCAGATGCTCTGGCAAGTTACTGATTCTATCTCCTTGCATAATCCTCTTATTATTCCAAGTCACTAGATTAAGAAAATGGAATACTTGACATTAGTGATAATATCAGATACTCTTCTCAATTCCTTATAATGTCAGTCTTCATGATCGATGATCGTACATAGAGTGTCTATTTGTAAATGCTAGGTGACTAGGTGAGCATGGGTCGATTTTGTTCGATTAATATTAATGTTATAATGTAGATTCTTTTACCCCGTAAAAACACCCTCTCTACTCTACATACTCTACTCCTAAAATCATCACGCTGCAGTCTACATAACTGAATCCACAATCATTTGGTTGTGAAGAAACTAAACCCTAAAGTATAAATCTGCAATCTTTCAAGAAACTAAACTCAACCACATGGTGATACACACCTAAAAATGGCGTATAATTAGTAAAATCGGTCTGTGAAATTTGTTTGTAGTGAGCGATTAATGAAATCCTAAATGTTGATACAACAGATTCCGTAAAACAAATTGATACAGGAGTTAACATGGAGATTGTGAAATAGAATCTTACCCGTGAAATCCATAGTAGTACAAACAAGTGTATGATCAAAATGTTGAATTTCCAGAATTTAGGGTTTCTGGAGGTGCACGATGAGTCGATTCAGCCTTAAAAGCAAGTAACCCTTACACATAGTCCAGGTTTCTGTGATAAATTTCAATTTTGAAGAACCATTTCGGGTTTAAGACAACAATCAATTTAGGGTTTCTGGAGGTACACGATACTATAGTAAAAGGGGGATCATGTACAAGGAAGTGTCTCAAAATTTGGCCGAACTTTTTTAATAAACCTTATAGTTTTTCTATTTCTTTTATAAAAATAAGTTTTAAGTTTATTTTTACTTTAGCTTATTAAGGTAATTAAGCTTATACTTATTAGCTAATATAAGCTAGTTAGTCTAATCATTCGCGTGTATACGGGTTGAAAAGTTAAAATAAATAAAAATATATGATATAAATCATCAATTACTATTAATAAGTTTATAATATATAGACATGTGAAATAGATCAAATAGACATGTATACATGTAAATTACATAGAAAAAAATATTAATATTTATAAATCTCTAAAATATTTTTGTATACAAATTTTTAATTAGATTCTATTAATAATTTTTCAAACTTAAAAAACCATCTTTCCAGAATATTATCTTGTATTATAAAAATAAAATTTTAAAATTTTAAAAATATATGCTTTATAAGATAAATATGAATATATATAATATATATAAATAACTATTCATTATTTTTTATATATTTTAGAATGTTAAAACAAATCTTTCATCATATTGGATTGATCCAATTTTAGCAATCCGAAAAATAAAGTTTTCATGGGTGAATATTTACTCTTTCAATTCATATTTCAGTTTTATCATTAGTTTATAACTTTTCCGACTAGATGAATTGGTCTCTGGCCAGATAACAATTTGATTAGTTGAACAATGCCTCCCCCTCAACCACAATAAATTTAATAACGTAAGTTTCTACCTGGTTATTTTATATTGGTGAGTCCATAAACGAATCACACGAACTTTCATTGTATGATCACGAAGTAATATGTCAAGATCCTTTAGAAAAATAAATTCTAATATTGATGATGTTGTGTTGAGTAATATAACCTGATAGTTTATCAATAATATATAAACCAATATACATAAATAAAAAATAGACAAAGTGAAGGTTAAAGTCGCAGGACAAAAAATATCAGCATTAAAGCTTTATTATTAAAAACTTGTTTATTTAATCCAAGTACATAGTATTCTAATTAAACTTGTTTCTTAATCCAAGTACATGTCAAATATTTATACTCTTTGATCATAATAGAAGTCATTTCGTATAATTATCAAATATTTTTATAATGAAAAGTAATAAACAAAAAAAGTTATTATATATATAATACAATAATTATATAATGGTATATAATGTTGGTAAATATTATAAATATTTAAATATAGAACATTTTTTAAATATTAATTTATATACCAAAATGGATTGATTTTTATTATTGGATCTAAAATTTGTGAATTATATACGCTTGGTTTTAATATTCAAATTGTTAGTTTTTAAATTTAAAGTTTTGACTAATTTGGTTATATTTATTTTTTGATAAAATTTTTGATTGAATTATAGATTAAAATAAAATTTGAAGTTTTTAAATTTATTTTTTAATCATTATAATTTAAATTATACTTTTAGAATCATATTTAATTATACATTGATACTATTTAAACAGGATCCACGAGTTTACTTCTTTCTTTCTATAGCCATATTGCTAATAAAATGTCATGTACCAATAGACATATAAACTTCTTTTGTATACAAATGTTTAATCAGATTCAATCAACAACTCCTTAAACTTAAAATTCCTTTTTCTAATATTCACTTGTATTGTGATGTCCTGTAATTAAATATACAAAAGCCTTTGTACAAATCATACATATTATATTCATATAACTTGTTCATCTTGAATACATATATTAATCTCTTCATGTCAATCAATCCATCAGCTCGAAATATTATTCTTTAGTTTAAAAGAACATATCTAAAATAAGTTTTAAGTGTTTAACCTAATACATTACAAGTCATAATCAAGTTCAACCAAATACAAAACATCATCAAAGTTCAATAAAATACAATATAAGTTCATTAGCATTAGAATAAACACCCCCAAATATACCATGCATGTATAACTACACTCCAAAATACCTGCAAATAATAACCAAATTTTTTATAGCATAATCTTCAAATTTCAAACTGCAAATCTATAATAACTCAACTACAAGTGTCGGTCGGTTTTTTTTATGGGAAAATGTCACAGAATAGTAACCAAGTTTCAAAAGTGTTCTAATTTAGTCACTCATGCATATTTTTCTCAAATTGGACCTCCAAACGATCAAATCGAGTCATTACCAAATTTTATTATGACAAGAAAGTAACGATGGAAAAGACATTGGAGTTAGAATTTTCAATATATAAAATTATATTAAAAAATAAAAAAAAACATGTTAATTATGAAAAAAATAAAAAAAAGTGTCTAAAATTTACGTCAACGTTCTATATCAGCTTCAAAAGATAGAAAAAATATTTTCTAACTGAATCCAAAAGTATAACATGCTAAAAAATATGTTATGACTTTTAATTTATATAAAATATAAAAATGAGTGATTTAATTGGAACAATTTTAAAACTTGGGTTACTTAATTGGAACACTTTTGAAAGTTGGTTACTATTTTACAAAGTTACCCATTTTTTTATATATCAACGAAATTTAGTTGCTGATAAACAGGATTATACTTGGCTTTATAAACAAGATTTGTATTTCTTGGCTTTTTTTCTTGGTATTTTTTCTTTTGCTTATTCAAATTTCTTTTTTATTGTTTCTAGAAAATATTTGATTTTCTTAACGAGTATTTTAATGTTAGGTCCAGTTTAGTTGCAATGTGTGAGGCTTAACCATGTTAATGTCACCGGAGCAACCCGCATAACAAATTGCAACATTGGTTAAGAAGATTGCAAACATAACCTTTGCCATGTTAATGTAATCATACGGTCACGCTACATCACATAGGGTGAAACACTTAAACAACTCATTTAAAGTAACTTGAAATAAATTATAGCTAAACCCAAGAAAACCCATTCATATGGAAGAAATATTAACTTGTTTGAAGAATTTCAAAAAAATGGTAATTAACCATTTAGCCTAGAATATGATACAATGAAAAGGTAGTTTAGGGCTTACAATATGATACAACAAAGGGGCAGTTTAGGGTCGTGGGAGAAAATTACCAGATGTATGTGAGGCTCATATCCAATGAGATTGATAGGCATGTTCCTTTCTACTATTCTAGTTGGAAGAATGTTCCTATTGAGTACAAAAGATCCATACTTACCTCAGTTTCTGTAAGCATACGATTCAATGTTATCTTTTAATATCATAACTTGTAGTTATTTTATAAATTATTTCTTTTTGTAGCACTATTTTGATTTTAAAAGTTTCCAAAACTCCGAGCAGTGGGAAGGAATCAAGATAGGGATCTAAACAGCTTATGCAAACCGTTATAAAGATAGAAAGTCAAAATTTAAAAAATATTATGATAATCATGGAGGTTTGAAAGATGTTGAAAGGCAAAGAGAAACCCACAAAGATCAATGCATCCGGATGCATGGGTTTGGCTCATTGAGGAGTTGTTCACAAATCCTGAATACATCAACCGCTCCGAAAAAGATAAGACGAATAAAGCAAAACTACTTTATGGAAGCTATCATGGGAGTCAATCTCTTGCCAATAGGTGATACAAGAAGGTCAAAGCTTAGTTTTATTTAATGATTTATTAATAGATATTTGAAATCTAAATGTTTATTGTTTACAAATTAAAGAAACCCGAAGGCCACACCCAGTTGAAGGTTAGAGAAATATGCATTGCAAGGAAGACAGTGGTATAACGATAATACAACTAAAGATTGGGTAAATAAATAACTTTATTAAACTTTTCGTAGGATTTTGTCGTTTTGATCCGTTTAAACTATTAGTTGGATGTTTTAAGCATATTAAAGTGGGTTTGGCTCGTTTTGACCCGTTTATACTAAAAGTTTGAAGTATTAAGTTTATTATGGTGGGGTTGGATCGTATTTAGCCATTTAAACTTCTAGTTGGATGGTTTTAAGTATATTATAGTGGGTTTGGGTCGTTTTGACATGTTCAAACTAAAAGTTTGATTTATTAAGTTTATTAAAGTGGTTGGATCATTTTAATTCGTTTAAACTAAAAGTTTGATTTATTAAGTTAGTAAAGTGGGTTTGGATCGTTTTGACCCGTTTAAACTAAAAATTTGATGTATTAAGTTTATTAAAGTGGGTTTGGGTCGTTTCGACCCATTTAAACTTTTAGTTGGATGGTTTAAGTATATTAAAATGAGTTTGGGTTGTTTTCACCCGTTTATACTACAAGTTTGATGTATTAAGTTTATTAAAGTGGGTTTGTGTAAGAATTCATATAAGGCTGATGCAACCCAAAACATCCAAACAGTTTATTCTGCATGCATGCACAAAGTACTGAAGTAGAATGCTTCGGAAGTTTCGCATTCTGCATTAGAAAACTATCTAAGTGTGAAATCTTCCGAAGCCAAGACCAATATCTTCTGAAGCAAAAAATGAAGTCTTCCGAAGCTTCAGAGACAAAGTCTTAGAATGCAAGTGAAACCATGTCGTGCTCCTAATGACAAGCAAGCTAATGACCTAAGAATAGCATACTAAAATGTCAACACAATGGTTGGTGAGCTCAAGAGTGATATTCAAACATAAACAGTTTAATAACATAGATATAAAAATAATGCATTGTAACAGATAACTAGTCCATTAACAATAAATATTAATTCATAGTGATTTCGCAATTGAAGCTGACTGTGTTACGTTGTTGCCTCCTGTCACGACTTAACAGGTCGTGACAATGTTCAATAGGACAAATTGCACCCAGTTGACCTCGAGTCACACAGGTGGGGCTCGTCAGACCCAGTAGTACTACCCAAATTTCCCCGCTATTCAATACTAACAATTTGAAAGTGTGAGGACTTTTCCATGACATCAACACTATATTAATATTATACACAACTTGAATATATAAAGCGTTTGTGATTTACCAGTATGCTATCTCCCCCAAAAGAGATTAAATAAAGAGTGGGGCATGAACTCACCTGATATGCGTGATAGACACTTAGAGTTTTACTTGACAGACAGAATGGACAGACAACCTTCAGAGGTTACCTAGATCATATAAGTACGTGAGTACGTGTAAATAGAGAACATGTGAAACCCTAAGTACACTATAACCAAGGACTCAAGATTGCAGAAAAACAGACACGTTTGACCCGGTTGACCCGTTTGACCCGTTGGTGACTTTATGTGTTGTAAACCATTCAAGCAATCATACACATATATCATACATGGTTAACATTCAAATAGATCATATGTATGCTATATTATCCAGGTGTATCACTTAGATCATCATACAACCAAGTATCATACAAGTCATGCGAATCTAGAACATTAATATGTCCACTAGTTATAGTACAACTAACATGCCACAAAAAGATCAAATCACGCACCACATGCCATGTGAAGCCACTCACGACTTCACATCCTAAACCCTTCCAATCCTACTAGTAGGGGCCTCAGATTCGCACGCGTGTATGATGATCATAATCATATTCATTAGCCATGTACATTGCATCCAACAACATCACAACAATAAATTTCCAATCCCAAACATGATAACCTAACCACTCATCAACATCAATATCACACATGATCATCAAAGTCCAAACATCACCCATGATTATCCAAAACATCCCATACAACTAATTTAACATGTTTCATCACCTTAGAATTCATCCACGAACTTACTAACACGCTTCTAACATCCCAAACATGTTCAAACTATCATCCATCAAACTTTATGCAAATAAAGTTTCCCTTTTGGGAAAGTACATTCCAACATCTATCAAACACTCAATGTATTCATGAATTCATCACAATTATACTATTTCAAGCTCATAACAACATCTAGACATGATCAACAATGCCTAATCATCATAATCTAACAATCATCATGAGCAAAAGTTTCCACTTTTGGCAAGATATGAACACCAACATTCATTCTAAGGTTTCTAGCATTCAAATCAAAAATCTAGCATCTAATTAACATCATGAACCCATCAACAACATCAACCAATCATTAGATCATCATGTCATGAAAATAAAGTTACTATTATTAGTAACCTATGAACACCAACTTTAATTCATCAATTTCTTGCAAGATCAATGTATCCTAACATTCATACAACCTACTAATCAACATACATTCATCAAACAACCATCAACTTCACATAATCATGCTAATTTCGAATTAGGGTTTTCATAGAACCAAAGTTCATGATCAATCCATTAAAAATATACAATTCATGCATAATCAACGTTAAACAACATGTATTCAATCCAACTAACATATTAACATCATCAAACAACATCAAATTCGACCCCATGAGCACCCATAAACAAATTAGGGTTCGGCCACCATGAAAAACCCACGAAAACTTGTAAAAATCTAACCTTTAAACGTGTGTTAACTTGCAATTGATGATTCCTATGTGTTGTATGCCTTGAAATCGAGCAAAACCGATGCTTTGATGCTTGTTCTTGGTCGAATTCGAAGTTGGGAGGGGGAGAGGGTGATGGTTGCGGCCGATTTGGGGTGGGGCTAGGGTTAGGAGTGTTTTGTTAAATTTTATTTTCCATATTTATCCTTTAAGCCCATGTAATTTATATTTTATAAAAACTAGGCTTTAAACTCTTTGTAAAGTGCTTTTAGCTTAATAATATAAAGATATAAACTAATGAAAATCATTATATATTTTATCTTTATAAAAAAACACAAGGCATACGAATACATAGACACGTTTTCGCGTTACGCGATTAATTTTATAATTAACATTTAAAACATGCAAACACATAAACATAACACAATAATGACATAATCAATTAGATTATCATTAATTTAATATTATTAATTATTATTAGGTCACCAACGTTAAATGACAACTAGTGTGTGTTTACGACACATGTAAGCAAGACTTAACGGGACTAACGGAGTTTGGTAACGGAAATTTACCGGATGTCACATTATCCCCATGTTGAAAGAATTTTCGTCCCGAAAATTGCGTTACATGGTGAGAGTGTTTCATCACTGGTCTACTACATTGGTACACAGAAATCGAAATCGAGTGAGTTTTGGATGAGTTGTCACATCATCCCCATGTTGAAAGAAATTTCGTCCCGAAATTTAAATCAATACCTTCGTCTGCTGGCATCGCGTTTTCGAATTGTTGAGGGTACTTAAGCTTCATTTTATCTTCTCGCTCCCATGTGAATTCCGATCCACGTCGCGAATTCCAACGGATTTTGACAATGGGTATCTTTCTTTGCTTAAGTGTTTTCACCTCACGGTCCATCACCTCGACTGGTTCTTCGATAAAACGCAATTGTTCATCCACTTGAACTTCTTCTAGTGGTACGACCATTGTTTTATCAGTTATGCACTTCTTCAGGTTTGACATGTGAAATCCATCATGGATTCCACTTAGCAAATTAATAGGGCTAGTCGATAGGCCACTGGACCTATTCTTTCCACTATTTCAAATGGTCCAACGTACCTCGGATTTAGTTTCCCTCGCTTACCAAACCGAACTACGCCTTTCCATGGTGAGACTTTCAACAAAACCTTGTCACCAACCTGAAACTCTAAAGGTTTCCGTCTCTTGTCAACATAACTCTTTTGTCTGTCTCGCGCTGCAGCCATACGGTTCCGTATCTGTACAATCTTCTCGGTTGTCTCATGAATTAACTCGGGACCTGTTAGCTGACTATCACCAATTTCTGCCCAGCACACTGGTGATCGACATTTTCTCCGATACAACGCCTCGAAAGGTGCTGCCTGTATGCTAGTATGATAACTGTTGTCATAAGAAAACTCCACCAATGGCAGATGAATTTCCCAGTTATTCCCGAAGTCAATCACACAAGCACGTAGCATATCTTCCAACGTCTGTATGGTACGCTCACTCTGGCCATCCGTCTGTGGGTGATATGCAGTACTCATATCTAATCGTGTACCCAAAGATTTCTGCAATGATTGCCAGAAATGTGACGTGAAACGAGCGTCGTGGTCGGAAATAATTAAGATCGGTACATCGTGTCTCGAAACGATCTCTTTAAGGTACAGTCGAGTTAATTTCTCCATCTTATCCATTTCCTTAATTGCAAGGAAATGAGCAGACTTTGTCAATCGATCCACAATAACCCATATCGTGTCACAACTAGTACTAGTCCGGGGTAACTTAGTAATAAAATTCATGGAGATCTGTTCCCATTTCCACATTGGTATCTCAGGTTGTTGTAACAGTCCGGATGGTTTTTGATATTCCACTTTTACTTTCAAGCAGGTCAAACACTTGCTCACATACGTAGCTACATCCGCTTTCATGTTAGGCCACCAGTAGTGCGCCTTTAGGTCATGATACATCTTGTCGGATCCAAGATGTATAGAATACTTAGATTTGTGCGCCTCGCTCATAACTAAATCTCTCAGATTTCCATAAACAGGCACCCAAAGTCTATCCATGAAATACCGAATTCCATCCTCTTTCACCACTAGCTGTTTATCCATTCCCCTTAATGACTCAGAACCAACATTTTCTGCTTTTAAAGCTTCTATCTGCGCCTCCTTAATTTGTTCGGGCAGTTGGGTACTGATAGTAAGCTGTAAAGCTCGCACCCGTCGAGGTTTAGTTGTTTCCATCCTGCTTAGGGCATCGGCAACTACGTTCGCCTTTCCCTGATGGTAGTTAATAGCGCAATCATAATTGTTTAGTAGTTCCACCCAACGTCGCTGCCTCATATTCAACTCTTTTTGCTCCCGAAGATATGTTGAAGACTCTTGTGATCGGTGTAGATAGTGCACTTGGTACCGTACAGGTAATGTCTCCAGATCTTTAAGGCAAAAACCACTGCACCCAATTCTAAGTCATGGATGGTATAGTTCTTCTCATGAACCTTTAGTTGTCTCGAGGCGTAGGCTATCACCTTATCTCGTTGCATTAAGACACAACCCAATCCTTGAATGGATGCATCCCAATACACCACAAAGTCATCTGTTCCCTCTGGTAGTGCTAATATCGGACAGTATGGAGTTTTTGTTTTAACAATTGAAAGGCTGATTCTTGACTCTCACTCCATTTGTATGTCGTTCCTTTGTGGGTCAAGGCAGTGAGAGGTTGTGCGATCTTAGAAAATCCTTCTATGAATCGTCGGTAATATCCTGCTAATCCCAGAAATTGTCTTATCTCGCTCGGCGTTTTGGGTGTAGTCCAATTCTTTATCGCCTCAATTTTGGTAGGATCAACATGTATCCCTTTCTTATTAACAATATGACCTAGAAATTGCACTTCTCTTATCCAAAAGTCACACTTTGAGAATTTGTCATACAACTGCTCATTTTTCAATAGTTCTAAGATCATTCGTAAGTGCTCTTCATGCTCCTCCTTGGTTCTAGAATATATCAGTATATCATCGATAAACACAATGACAACTGATCAAGATAGGGTTTGCACACACGGTTCATGAGGTCCATGAACACAGCAGGTGCATTAGTCAACCCAAAAGGCATGACCAAGAACTCATAATGACCATAACGAGTACGAAACGCAGTCTGGGAATGTCTTCTTCTCGAACTCTAAGTTGATGATAACCAGATCTCAAGTCAATTTTCGAATAATAGCTCGATCCTTGAAGCTGATCGAACAAGTCGTCGATACGAGGTAAAGGGTATCGGTTCTTGACTGTTACTTTGTTTAACTCTCTATAATTGATGCACATCCGGAATGTGCCATCCTTCTTCTTAACAAAAAGAACAGGAGCTCCCCAAGGTGATGTGCTAGGTCGAATAAAGCCCTTATCTAAAAGCTCCTGAAGTTGTGATGACAACTCTTGTAGCTCGTTTGGTGCAAATCGATAAGGTGCCCTAGCAATCGGAGCTGCGCCGGGAGTCAACTCAATCTGGAATTCCACTTGGCGCTGAGGTGGTAATCCAGAAGATCCTCTGGAAACACCTCTGGAAAATCGCGCACTATGGGAATATCCTCCATTCTCCTTTCTTCCGCCTGCTTATCGGTTACAAGTGCTAGAATAGCCACACGACCCTTTCGTAATAACTTTTGAGCTTTCATGTATGAGATGATTCCTATCACAGAACCACTCCTATCACCTCTGACGGTAAGGATGTTGTCACCAACAGGGATTCGTATGATCTTCTCATGACATATGACTTCCGCTTGCTTGCTAGAGAGCCAATCCATGCCTATCACAACATCAAAACTCCCCAGCGTAACAGGCATAAGATCTATAGCGAAAGTATGACCAGCAAGTTCTATCTTACAGTCTTTAAGGATATTGTTACATGGATCTGTTTACCGTCGGCTAATTCCACAGTGTATTTAGATTCTAAAGCAGAGGGTATATCACTTAAAAGACTACAAAACTTTAAGGACACGAAACTCCTATCGCTCCAGTATCGAATAGTACCGTAGCAAAACAACCATTAACAGAGAACCTACGAGTAACAGTTGTGGGATCATTTAGAGCCTCACCTGAGCCAATGACGAAGGCTCTCCCTTTGGCTCCATCTTTATTGCCGCCATTACCAGTACCATTACCTCCGTTGTTGTTATTACCGTTGTTGTTGTTGTTGTTGTTGTTATTGCCATTACCATTTCTCCTTAGTTGTGGGCAGTTTCGCCTGTAATTCCCTTCTTTCCCACATTCTTTCTTGAGGTTGTTGTGGCCTCCTTACCAGCTCACCACAACAATCCTTAGCAACGTGTCCAATTTTTCCACAGCGTTGACACTTGAAGTTATCACACCTTCCCACATGATGGTAATTACACCGAGTGCACTTCGGATGTCTACCACCATAACCACTGGGTCCTTGATTATTTGCAGTCGTTTGGTTGAAGTTACGGTTATTGTCGAACCTCCGCTGCTGCTGAACTGGCTGTTGTTGCTGTTGAGGTTGAGGTTGACCGCTAGAAGATGATGATGCTTTGGTGTTGTTGGCATTATCCCACTTTCTTTTGTTTTCGGGCACGCTCACCACAACGCTCCGTTTGGTTAGACGTCCTTGCTCCACGGCTTGGTCAGTTAGCTTATGAGCTAGCTGGATGGCTTGCTGAATGGTGGTTGGATTGGAAGCAGTTACAATACTTTGGATTTCGGGTACTAATCACCGTATGTAATGCTCTACCCTTTTATGCACCTCATTCACCATTCTCGGGCACAAAGTTGCTAGTTCATGGGTTCTAGTGGTGTAGGCCTCGATTTCCGAGCCCTGCATCTTCAATTTCCAGAACTCCATCTCTAACTTCTGCACTTCATTGCGAGGACAGTACTCCTCAATCATCATTGTTTTAAACTCATCCCATGGAAGCCTATTCGCCATTGCTTGTCCTAGCATCTGGACTTGCGCTTTCCACCAAGACAGAGCAGCACCCTCCAAAGTCCCGGTGGCATACTTCACTTGATCCGCAGGTGGACAATTGCATTTAGAGAAGACAGACTCAGTCTTTTCGAACCATCGTACAAGCCCTGCAGCACCCTCTGTACCGCTGTAGGCGTGTGGTTTACAGTCCATAAAGGACTTGTAGGTACACACTGGTGGTCCTGTTTTAACACAACACACATTAATCAGACATCCCATACAGTTATGTAGGATATCAGATTTATCTTTCTATCATTTTTTACCTGCTGGCTGACCCGCGTGGCAGCAGCCACTGCCGCCTAAACATGCTCATTAATTAGAGCAGCTAATTCTGCGGGGGTCATGTTAATAGCACCACCGCCCTGTTCTCCAGTGCCACGTCCACGTCGGCGTCCACGACCACGTCCACGGGCATCCATTCTTTTCACTTTACATTCACAAATACAATAATGAGTAACATCAAACACATTTATCTCATTGAAGTACAGTAAACAGTAAATAAAAGAAATAATGAATCATCACAACCACAACATTCATAACAAAAATAATAACCAAAGTAAATAAATTGTAAATGAGTCACAATGTATTTATCAATGTCAAAATTTAAGTTTGTCCTTCGTGTGGGGAAACAACCCTTCCCACATAGGTTTCAAAAAGAAAAAAAAACTATGTAGTCTAAGTCATATAAAGAAAGTCAATCGACAACATCTGACCCATCACTGTCATCCTCCATCTCCATCGATTCCTCCTCCTCAGGTCCCTCCTCGGGATCCTCATCCTCAGGGTCTGCTGCAGGAGCAGGAGCTATAGCAATCTGAAGTGCCGCTAGTTGAGCTTCTAAAATAGCAATCCTATTATCGGCTACAACGTCCCGCTGTTCATGAGCAGTCACGCGCCATCGGAGTGCCATGAGACCATCTTGCATATGGTGACACTCGTTTAAGGTCTCCCCGTGTTGTTCCTCGAGTTCATCCGGTTGATGTCTCAGTTTGTACACCTCTTGCTGCAGTGTACAGACATCACCCGTGAGCCGCCTGACTCGATGCTGCTCAGTGTCCAGTGCTGCCACTAGTGCAGCAATCAGTTGCTCGTTGGACTGCACCGTCCGTAGGAGTGAAGGCATTGGTTGGTCGGCATTGTTCCTAGTCCTGGGCCTCAGAACAGGTACGCGCTCCCCAAACATAATATGATCAACGAATTTAGGATAGAAACTCCAGTCTCATGGAGGGTCACGCTTCATCAATGCAAAAGGTTGATCCCAGTCAATCTCCTCTCGAGGATAAGCTAGTCGGGGCCAATCGAATCCATTGTCAGGTACAGGTGCGGGAGGTGGGGATTTAGATCGTGAAGGTGATTCAGGTCGCTTACCCGGAGCTCTCGATGATGATGCCATGCTGCAGAGAGTGTGACGCGTATGCCAATGAGTATACAGTAGACGAGAATAGGCACAGGTAACTAATTAACTGTGTGCGGTTATAGTTTAGTGTTATGCAACCTAGTTCTCTGTAACCAATGGCTCTGATACCAATCTGTCACACCCTCAAAATCCACATGTGAAGTTTTACCGCGAGGCGTGTGAACAAACCAGGATCACAGTCAATAGTTACTCAGAACGACTCTATATGCCACTATTAAAAACAAAATCAACCAAATTATAAACTTGAAACAGTGCAGAAGCGTTTTGTAAAACAACCCAAAGAAATAAAAATGTATACTATGACCAAACATGTGCCAACCCAAAAGAGTAAACATTAACCATTAAATGATAAAAATGTCTTGAAGACCGAGTCTTAGAATGCAAGTGAAACCATGTAGTGCTTCTAATGGCAAGCAAGCTAATGACCTAAGAATAGCATACTAAAATGTCAACACAATGGTTGGTGATTCTGAGTTCAAGAGTGATATTCAAACATAAACAGTTTAATAACATAGATATAAAAGTAGTGCATTGTAACAGATAGCTAGTCCATTAACAATAAATATTAATTCATAGTGATTTCGCAATTGAAGCTGACTGTGTTACGTTGTTTCCTCCCGTCACGACTTAACAGGTCGTGACAATGTTCAATAGGACAAATTGCACCCAGTTGACCTCGAGTCACACAGGTGGGGCTCGTCAGACCCAGTAGTACTACCCAAATTTCCCCGCTATTCAATACTAACAATTTGAAAGTGTGAGGACTTTTCCATGACATCAACACTATATTAATATTATACACAACTTGAATATATAAAGCGTTTGTGATTTACCAGTATGCTATCTCCCCCAAAAGAGATTAAATAAAGAGTGGGGCATGAACTCACCTGATATGTGATAGACACTTAGAATTTTACTTGACAGACAGAATGGACAGACAACCTTCAGAGGTTACCTAGATCATATAAGTACGTGAGTACGTGTAAATAGAGAACATGTGAAACCCTAAGTACACTACAACCAAGGACTCAAGATTTCAAAAAAACAGACATGTTTGACCCAGTTGACCCGTTTGACCCGTTGGTGACTTTATGTGTTGTAAACCATTCAAGCAATCATACACATATATCATACATGGTTAACATTCAAATAGATCATATGTATGCTATATTATCCAGGTGTATCACTTAGATCATCATACAACCAAGTATCATACAAGTCATGCGAATCTAGAACATTAACATGTCCACTAGTTATAACACAACTAACATGCCACACAAAGATCAAATCACGCACCACATGCCATGTGAAGCCACTCATGACTTCACATCCTAAACCCTGCCAATCTTACTAAGTAGGGGCCTCAGATTCACATGCGTATATGATGATCATAATCATATTCATTAGCCATGTTCATTGCATTCAAAAAACATCACAACAATCAATTTCCAGTCCCAAACATGATGCCCTAACTACTAAGTAACATCAACATCATACATGATCATCAAAGTCCAAACATCACCCATGATTATCCAAGCATCCCATACAGTAATTTAACATGTTCTACCACATTAGAATTCATCCATGAACATACTAACATGCTCCCAATATTCCATCATGTTCAAACTATCATCCATCAAACTTTGTGCAAATAAAGTTTCCTTTTGGGAAGTACATTCCAACATCTATCAAACACTCAATGTATTCATGAATTCATCATAATTATACCATTTCAAGCTCATAACAACATCTAGACATGATCAACAATGCCTAATCATCATAATCTAACAATCATCATGAGCAAAAGTTTCCACTTTTGGCAAGATATGAACAACAACATTCATTCTAAGGTTTCTAGCATTCAAATCAACAATCTAGCATCTAATTAACATCATGAACCTATCAACAACATCAACCTATCAATAGATCATCATGTCATGAAAATAAAGTTACTATTATTAGTAACCTATGAACACCAACTTCAATTCATCAATTTCTTGCAAGATCAATGTATCCTAACATTCATACAACCTACTAATCAACATACATTCATCAAACAATCATCAACTTCACATAATCATGCTAATTTCGAATTAGGGTTTGCATAGAACCAAAGTTCATGATCAATCCACTAAAAACATACAATTCATGCATAATCAACGTTAAACAACATGTATTCAATCCAACTAACATATTAACATCATCAAACAACATCAAACTCGACCCCATGAGCCCCATAAACGAATTAGGGTTCGGCCACCATGAAAACCCACGAAAACTTGTAAAAATCTAACCTTTAAACGTGTGTAACTTGCAATTGATGATTCCTACGTGTTGTATGCCTTCAAATCGAGCAAAACCGATGCTTTGATGCTTGTTCTTGGTCGAATTCAAAGTTGGGAGGGGGAGAGGGTGATGGTTGCGGCCGATTTGGGGTGGGGCTAGGGTTAGGAGTGTTTTGTTAAATTTAATTTTCCATATTTACCCTTTAAGCCCTTGTAGTTTGTATTCTATAAAAACTAGGCTCTAAACTCTTTGTAAAGTGCTTTTAGCTTAATAATATAAAGATATAAACCAATGAAAATCATTATATATTTTATCTTTATAAAAAACACAAGGCATACGAATAAATAGGCACGTTTCCGCGTTACGCGATTAATTTTCTAATTAACATTTAAAACATGCAAACACATAAACATAACACAATAATCACATAATCAATTAGATTATCATTAATTTAACATTATTAATTATTATTAGGTCACCAACGTTAAACGACAACTAGTGTGTGTTTATGACACGTATAAGCAAGACTTAACGGGACTAACGGAGTTTGGTAACGGAAATTTACCGGATGTCACACTATGTACCTTTTACCATAAAGTTGGACCACCTTTCCGCTGCAATTCTATCTGACTCACCAACTTTCACAAGTTGGTGAAAGGTCCATGCTTTTGGTAAACTACACATTGAGGTTTTGAGTCTGTTTCTTTCTACTTTATGTACTTTTATCCTTTTTGTATTATATTAGGATGTGAGCTATGGCATGTCATAGTCACTAGTCGAAAGACAATTTGCCTTTTGACTCTACATTGATTTTGTTGTTGTCTAGATCATATATCCAGCTGACCTTCAAAGTATGGCGGCTGTAGGGTGTAGTATAAACTTTCCCAGGTCCCTTGTAATCTTTAATCCTTGTATGCTTTGTAAACACTTGTAAGGAACTTGAGATCAATATACATCATTCTTGAAAACCAAACACTTGTGTTATTTGTTATTGTTCTTGTTCTATCTTTCTATTACTTGTTTTACTTAGTATCAAGGTGACTGGTTGGCAGTTCCCCATTTGAACAGTTAAGTGTTCTAAATCAAATCTTCTTATTATGTATTGTGTTGTAAATGATCAGCCCCTTAAACGGTCCTATAATTAGTATCAGAGCATTCCAGGCTCTTGATTGTAAGATCTCACCATCTTAAGATCCCTCACACACAAGATACTTAACATCTTAAATGGCAGCTATTACTAAAGTTGATATGGAAATTGGAACCATGACAAAGTCCCCACTGATCACTCTTGAAGACTTTAACACTTGGTGCCAAAGAATGGAAGGTTTCATTAAGTCTTAAGACTCCAGGATGTGGGAATCTATTGTCTCAGGGCCTTACATACCAAGCACCTCTTCAGCTGCTGCTGGAGGTGGTATGATTCCAAAGGCTGTGGCTGACTACTCTGATGAAGATAGAAAGAGAATAGAAATTGATCAGAAAGCCATGGCATCCCTTTAGACTACTCTTCCAAACTTTGTATACAGAGGTTTTAAGGAATGCAAAACAGCCAAGCAGTTGTAGGATGCATTAAAACTAATGTATGAGGGTTCTACTGAAGCCAAGGAGAACAAGAAGAATCTCCTGAAGTAGCAGTTTGAAAACTTCACCTTTAAAATATGTGAAACCATGACTCAACAATACTTCAGGTATGTTGAGATTGTGGACACTCTAGTGAATATTGGAGTGACTCTTGAAAACAGGGACATTGTAAGGACATTTATGTCCTCTCTTCCTAGGCAATGGACACATTATTGTGTTGTTATCAAGAGAACTGATAACCTTAAGACTCTTACTTTGACTGAGTTGTATGGTATTCTCAGTGGATACCAGATGGAGATGAACATGCAAGGTTCATCTAGTAACTCCAGTAATCAAATGAGTTCAGCCCTACATCTGACTAAAAGGGATAGCATAGAACCTCAACATCATCTTAGATGCTACCCTAACAATGCATAAAAGGGTACTTTCATCACCTTCCCGAAGACAACAAGAGAAAGCTACACTCAAGGAAGCCCATTCTAAGAGACAAGTTCTTCACAAGCCTTTGTGTCTTCTGATGAAAGTTCAAGCAACTTTCTTTTCACCCTTGAAGACCTGGACTGTATCCATCCAAATGACCTGGAGTACATGGAAATAGTCCAGCAGGTGGCTTTTTTCACTCACAGAGCCAAGAAGTTCTACAAGAGGACATGATGAAAGTTCTAAGCAATACAGCCAGTGGAAAGTTTGGGCTAGATAAAAGCAAAGTCAAGTGTTACAACTGTAACCAGATGAGTCACTTTACTAGGGAGTGCAAGGCACCAAGGACAAATGACGGCCAAGCACAATCTAGACCGAACTACATTGATAAAGCCACCTAGAATAAGAAGCCAAAGAAGCAAGCTACAGTTGCTGTTAAAGAAGGAGGCTTTGACTGGAGCTTTTAGGTGGAAGATGCATCTCCAAACCAAGCATTGATGGCTAACCATGATAAAGCAAAGGTATTGGAACATCTCTGTACACCTGAATGTATTGCTAAAGTTATAGATACAAGTCCTACAACTTAGAGATGAGATCTGATCTTGAGTCCTTGAATATCTTAAAATCTGATTTCAAAAGAGCTAAAAATGAATATAAATTAAAGATAGAGGACTTAGAGAAAACCATTTTAGTTCTTAAAAAAAGAGCACACAAATTATAGGACTCAGATTAAGGATCTCATAACCAAGTTAACTGAATGCCAGGCTGAGCTTGTGATCAGCAAAGCCAGGGTAGAAAAATATGTTCTGGAAGAAGATACCTTCAAGAATACTATATCCTCATCTTTGCATGCAAAAGTTACTGAATACCAGGCTGAGCTTTTGATCAGCAAAGCCAGGGCAGAAAAATATGTTCTGGAAGAAGAGACCTACAAGAATATTATATCCTCATCTTTGCATGCAAAAGTTTGTTATCAGAATAAGCAGGACTGGGATCTAGTGAGATAGCTCCTCCACACAGAATCTTGTCCCTAAGATCTCCTAGGTGTGGAACTTGTGAAGATGAGCTTCCTCTCATAGACCCCTTGACTGAAGAGGATGAAGAAGTGATAGTGAAGAATGCCTCTGAAAAGAGTGAAGAAGAGGATTCTAAGAAGGGTCATTATCCTTCTGAGGAGAGTAAGAAGTCTGTGATGACCAAGTATATGAGAAAGAACTTAATCAGAAAAAGCAAGAGAAAAGCAAAGAAGGCTTAAGAGATCAAGGCCACTTTTGACTCTAAGCAGAAACAAGTCTTTATCTCTACAGGGTTTGAAGTGGTTAAGATTGAAGACATCCACTTGAATTTTAGTACTAAGAGTTTTGGTTCATGTTCAAATCATTCCAGCATCAAGAAGAAGGCTAATCACCTGTGTACCACTGCTACACAGCATGAACCATTTAGCTCCAAGTGCAATTCTCACCCTAAAAGAACTGTCTTAGCATCTGCAAACATAAAGGTAGAGAGGGAAAGTGATCAAAGTCATCCTTGTTCTCAAAATAAAGCTCTTAGGAAGAAGAAAATGAACTATGTTATGTGTGGGAGTACTTCTTATCTTGCTAAAGATTGTTTCTACAATCTAGAAGTAATCTCCATATGACCAAGGAAGAGAATTCTAAGAGTTGCAAGAAGAAACTAGCTTTGGAAGGAAAATCTGTTTCCTTCGAAAGCTCCAAAATTAAGAAGAATACAAGTGGAAAATTGCCTTCAAAAGAAACTTTGGTCTCGGAAGAACGGAATACTTCCGAAGCACTAAAGCCTGCTGCAGTGCTAACAAGATCTTCCGAAGGTCCGGTCATCAAAACTTCTGAAGTCATCAAAACTTCCGAAGTGTTGAAGGTCAAGTCAAAACTTCCAAAGGTGGTGTGGAAGATTGTAAGGCTCCGTTCCCGGGACGCTTACAGCTGGTCAATCATCGCTCATAAAACATATAATTACATTAACTTGAAACAAACATTGCAGCGGAAACATTGAAAACAACCTTTTCATTAAGAATGCTTTTGCAAAATAACACAACATTCATTACAAAATATCATTTGTTCGCATTACAATGCAAAAACATTATACAAGGGAATGCCATCCAAAACAAGCCAAGTAGCTGCCCCGTGCCATCCTCAGCAACTTTACCTGTCAAGTGGAAAATGCATAAAAAGTCAGCGTTCTTGAGTGAGTTCTAGTTTTAAAATAAAACATACTTTACCTTTCGTTTAAAACCGTTCTTTACAATCATACGTGATCATTCACTATACATACACATAGATAATATCATTATTATCCTCTTTTACTGTTCATCACATTTTTTATCACTATCTGGATCAGTGTCGTCAGCTATGCCCCAAACAAATGGGGTACTGGGCCAAAGTTCATAATTGACTTCCACACTATACATAGCCTAGCACCGACACCGGGGTAAGCGATAAGATCACAACTGTATACTACACCTCCAACATTATGCATAACTCGAGTACTAGGCCGAAGATCATAAATGACTTCCACACCGCACATAGCCTGGCACCAGCACCAAGGTGAGTAATCACTATAAACCACTGTATACAACACCCCCAACATTATGCATAACTCAAGTACTCGGCCGAAGATCATAAATGACTTCCATACCGCACATAGCCTGGCACCAACACCGAGGTGAGTAATCACTATACAAATGGTCGGTCATAAAGACGGACCCCGATGTGCATCCTTCTGGGATAGCTAACCCACACACCTTTGAACTAACACCCTTCACTGGGCGTGTTTCCACATACAAGGCTTGCAAGACTTACTTTACTTTCTCTCTCATTAATGCATGCACTTTATCATTATGTTCATCATTTCATTATCTTCCACTTTACATCACATAATTCTTTTCATTTCATTCATTAACATTAAACGTAAAGCCATGGAAAATAAACATACATAACAGGAACATTAACATACACATACAACATCACCATATAGGGCATCATCATACATAAATAACATACATCATACCATCATGCATAACATCATGCACATCATGCCAAATCATCAAACATACATCATAACATAACATCATAACATACCCATCATAACATCTATGACCCTTAAGGTCAACTTACATGAAACCCCAGGAATCTCCCAAGTCAAAGCCTACATTTCACTTTTTCCCCAAAAAGTCAGAAAATATTCTAAGTGTTCATCCGCATTTATTTTTGTTCATCTGCATTTCTTTTTACTTATCCGCATTTCTTTTTGTTCATCCGTATTTCTTTTACTCATTGCATTTGTTCATCTGCATTAACTTTGTTCATCCGTATTTCCTCAGTCGTTTCTTTTACTCATCCGCATTTGTTCATCCGCATTTCCTAAGTCGCATAAGTTACTCATCCGCATTTGTTCATTCGCATGACTTACTCATCCGCATTGACTTTCTCATCCGCATTAAATTTCTCATCCACATTGACTTTATCATCCGCATTTCCTCATCCGCATTTGTCAACACTTGAGTAGTTTTTCTAAATTTAGGCGTATGAACTACAGTTGGGCGTATGAGCAGCCTAGGGCACACTTATCAGCAGATTCAGTCCCCAAAACCTCATCTATCATGTTCTAAGCTTAAATCATGCATTTTAAGCCTTAAAAACACAACCATGACATCATCAAGCATGAACATAGCCCACAATCACACCATACCTGTAACATACACACATTCAAACATAGGGGTATAAAACGAAGTTTTATAAAAACATACATTCATGTATTTCCAACCCCAAAATCAGTTAAAACAAGTAAAAAGAGAGGTTCTAGAACTCAACTTTGTAGCTCTTGAGTATGGCTTCTTTCAAACTCATTTGCAATTGAGTTGAACCACCTAGATACCCACTAAAAACATACACCGAACACACACAACACACATAAGCACACACCCAAGGATAAAACCGATTAAGAACACTTAAAAACCATGAATTCTTACTTTGAATTTGAATTTTCAGCTGGTTCTTCTTCAAACCCGAGAGCTTTCTGCTTTTTTTCTTTCTCTCTCTCTAAAAACTGAAGATCTGGGTGTTGTGAGAAGGGAGTGGGCGGCGATGCCCACTTTACACCCACTTTCAAACCTTTTTGTCCTTTTGACACTTTTTACCCCTCAACTTGGGTAAAATATCTTTTCTTTCTTTTTCATCACTTTATTCTTTCTTTCTTTGACTTAAAAAAATAACAGGGTGTTACAAGTCCACCCCCCTTATATAGGTTCCGTCCCCGAAACCTGTTATTCCTCAAACAATTATGGGTAATGTTGTCTCATCTCTTCTTCAGTCTCCCACATAGACTCGGATCCATTCCTGTGTTTCCACTGTACACGCACAAGAGGAACCATTTTGTTCCTCAGCCTCTTCTCTTTACGATAAATGATCACCACTGGTTTCTCCGCATAATTAAGTCTTTCATCTACCTCGATATCCTCCGGTGGTACAACTATATCCTCGTCTACCAAGCACTTTCTCAGATGAGATACACGGAATGTCGGATGAATTTCACTTAACTCATTTTGTAACTCTAGTCTATAGACTACCTTTCCTACTCGAGCAATGATTTGGAAAATACCCTATGTATCTCGGGCCCAACTTGCCCCGCTTTCTGAACCGAATAATACTCTTCCTAGGTGAGACTTTCTACATAACCCTGCCACACACCTGGAACTCAATCGGTCTATGTTGTTTATCAGCATACGACTTCTGTCTATCTTTGGCTGCCTTCATGAAGGCCTTGATCCTTTCCAGCTTCTCACTTGTAGCCTCGACCACTTTGATGCTCCCTAACCCCTTATGGATGATATCATGCCAACACACGGGTGTTCTGCATCCCCTACCATGTAGCATCTCATAAGGAGGAATACCAATGCTGGCATGGTAACCATTGTTATATGAGAACTTAGCTAACGGTAAGTGGTCATCCCAACCTCCTCCAAAGTCATTAACGCATGTCCGAAGCATAACTTTCGGCGTCCGAATCGTCCTTTCCGACTGACGATCCGTCTGAGGATGATAAGCCGTACTAATACGTAATCTTATTCCATCGCATCATGGAATTTCTTTGAAATTTAGACGTAAACCGGGTGTCACAATCAGACACAATAGACATCGGCACACCATGACTAGTTATGGTCTCTTTAGTGAAAAGATCCACCAACCTCTTGGATGAATATGTCTCACGAATCGGTAGGAAGTTTGGTTACTAGATTCGTACCTGACATGAGACCATGGTCCGTCCTAGCCTTCTCCTGCATTATCATGAAGACCTTGTGCTTGCCCTTTGCCCTTCAGTTCTGGTCGTCTTCCTAGCTTCAGAACTCTCTGCCTTTGGCTCCTTGTAGTCCCTGATTATGGGACCCCTTCCACTGCAGTTGTAGCACCGTACCACCCCACTCTCTCTTGCCAGATGACCGGACCTCCTACACTTGAAGCAGAGGTTGATCCCCACCTACACTCTCCAATATGCCCTTTGGCACACTTACCACACTTTCTCGTCTCTGCACCGGACGAAGCTACATGCCGGTCATCCGTCCTAGCAACCTGTTTGTTTGGAGTGGCCCCGCCACATCCCAACCGCTCTTCGTTCCAATTCTTGTCGCCGCTACCCTTCTTGCTCACTTCAATAACAGTTGTCTCCTTCACCGCCCTAATTACCTCAATCACCATAGACGGCAGAATCGCCTGCATAACCTGTTGAACTCCCTCAACAACAACCTCTTTCAGTGTGGTCCTCAGACTAGCACTATCATCACCGCCTTCCAGGTGAGGGATCTCGGGCTCTTCGAGTGCCATTTCAGCAGCCCTAGCCATGCTTCTCGTGACACGCAGTCCAGCACCACGACCACCACAAACTGCACCTGACGAAGCCTTTGAAGATCTACCACTAGCCGTCCTCAACACACACTAAAAGATTCAAACACCAACACGGTCATTCAAGGGAACAACTCAGTTTATGTCAAGTATAGTTAGTCCCTAATTATAGTGGCTAGTTATGATTAGCCACTTACTTTACTCTTCATACCCCGAGCATTACCTATTCTGACTACATCAGTATCTAAATCTACATACAGCACATAAAGCACATAACATGCGCACATAATACCGGTTAACCATAAGAAAATACCTGATGGAACGCAGCTACTCGGACTGGCATCCCTTCTCTTTCCGTCCCATTTTCAGTTTAAGTTTAGGTTTATTTTGAAAATTTACCCGTTTCACTTAAACTTTGGCTCTGATACCAATTTGTAAGGCCTCGTTCTTGGGACGCTTATAGCTGGCCAATCATCGCCCATAAAACATATAATTACATTAACTTGAAACAAACATTGCAACGAAAACATTGAAAACAACATTTTCATGAAGAATGCTTTTGCAAAATAACACAACAATCATTACAAAATATCATTTGTTCGCATTATAATACAAAAACATTATACAAGGGATTGCTTTCCAAAACAAGCCATGTAGCTACCCCGTGCCATCCTAAACAACTTTATCTGCCAACTGGAAAATGCATAAAAAGTCAGCATTGCTGAGTGAGTTCTAGTTTTAAAATAAAACATACTTTACCTTTTGTTTAAAACCGTTCTTTACAATCATACATGATCATTCACTATACATACACATAGATAATATCATTATTATCCTCTTTTACATATATATATATATATATATATATATATATATATATATATATGATCGATGCCTCCCCACATTGGTTTATGATTATTACATAGGTTCGTCCATCAATTTCCTGAAGTCTGAGTTATTACAACGATTTTGTGGCCTTGAAATCTAGAATCCTTATGAACAACTTGCGAAAATCAAACAAACCAATTATACATTCTATTATATTGATGATCTCGAGTATCTGTTATCCTTGGTTCCTCACTATCGAAAGCCCAAACAATTGGATAGTTTGTTGCCGGTTTGAAGGATGATGTCAAGAAATGGGTGCGTTTACATCTTCTTGAATTGCGTTTAGACGCCATGTACCTGGCCAAAGATGTGGAGGTGATGCTCCGGCCAACCACCAGTTCTTTGGCGATGAATAGGTTTCGTTATTGATCCATGTTGGGCTTTTCATCCACAGGTTCGGGTGAGGGCCTTCTTCGATGGGTCGTACGGAGCCCAAAGCCTAGGCTATGTCTAAAACCGGGGACTAGTCATATGTTAACCCCAATTCTTTTGGTCGATCTTTGGTTCCTCCCTAATCATCCTCTCCATTGACCGATGGCGGACTGGAGTTTTAAAGATATCGAGGGGTTCGTTCTCTGTCTCAAACCGAATGGGAGGACCGGTGAAAAAAGGGCCTATGTTTTCGTTATGGGCAACAATTTGGACCTGCTCACAAATGCCCTGAGGTTACTTTTAGGGGAAGATGAATACGAGCTCCCCTCTAGCGACCAATTCCTTTTAACAACTACGGAGCTGTGTGATGATATGTTGATAACCGATTTTGTAGGTACTTGTCAAGCAATAGAGTGTGTGGGTATTTTAGCAACTCCTGAAGTTATTACTACCATGAAATTGGAAGGGGATTTACTTGGAATTCCGGTTTACATATTTATTGACACTGGCGCTTCTTATAATTTTATTTCCCGTTAGTTGGTAACAGCCTTGGGATTACTGATTTCTACTTTCTCAGGGATCCGAATTAAATTGGGTGATGGTCGTTTTGTTTTTGTGAATGAACGTTCTGTCGACATTTCACTAAAGGTCAGTCATTGTGAGTTTATGTTGGATGCATTGCTCTTTGATATATGGTCTTTGGATTTAATTCTAGAGTTGGCTTAGTTAAAGTCCTTGGGAGAAGTTATGCATGATTGCCAGAATTCAGGGATGCTTTTCGTGTATCATGGTGTTTTGGTTCAATTACAGGGGTTGAGAATGGAAGATTCCACTCTTATTGCTTTACATTCTTGGCTGGACCCTAAATTGGAGACACCTTCCTTGCCCCAAACTTTGTCCTTATTGTCACCTTCACTTCCACCCATCACCCTTTCGAAACCCTCTCAAAATTCTTCCTTCTCCTACCTTTTACATAAGTTCTCTACCATCTTTTTATCCCCTTCCTCCTTACCTCCCAATCGTTTACATGATCATGTTATTATATTACCCACTCCTACACCCATTTGCGTGTGCCCATATCACTACCCGTATTTACCAAAATCGAGATTGAACACCAAATTTAAGATCTTTGAACAATGCTATTGTTCAAGTCCGGTTATCTTGGTTCGCAAAAAAACCAGTCGTGGCGTATGTGTGTTGATTATAGATCTTTGAACAATGCTACTGTTCCTAGTAAATATCCTATCCTAGTTGTTGATGAATTGATTGATGAGTTACATGGGTCATATTTTTCTCTAAATTGGATCTGAAATCTAGTTACAACCAGGTGCATACAACCGGATATCATTGACAAAACAACATTTGGAACGTATGATGGCCATTATGAATATTTAATCATGTCGTTTGGGCTAATGAACACTCTTGCCATGTTCCAAGCCATTATAAATGATCTTTTTCGCCCTCTTCTACGTCACAAGGTGGTCATTTTTATTGATGATATATGTGCATAGTCCTTCTTGGGACGCCTATTTTATTGACCCACAAGAAGTTTTTCAAATACTTTTCACTCATCATTTTTGTGCCAACCCGCAAAAATATAGTTTTGGGTAGCAATCTATTGATTATTTTGGGTCATATTATTAATGGTGAGGGAGTTTAAACGAATCCACAGAAAATTGGGGTTGTAGTAGAGTTTTCGATACCTAAGACCTTAAAAAATTACAGTCTTTTTTGGGCTTAACAGGTTATTACAGAAAGTTCATCAAAAACTATGGCAGCATTGCTCAACCTTTAATTGACCTCACCAAAAAGGATGGCTTTGGGTGGTCCGTTCGAGCTCAATTCGCATTTGACTAGTTGAAACAATCGTTGATCTCAGCCCCGTCCCTTACCCTTCCTAATTTTCAGCTCTTTTTGTGATTAAATGTGATGCTTCGAGGTGTGGAATTAGGGTTGTTCTCATGCAAAAGAACCACCCCATTGCCTATTTTAGTAAGGCTTTAAGTTCTTGGAGTCTCACTAAATCGGCCTACGAACGTGAATTGATGGCCTTGGTGTTAGCTGTCCAACATTGGTGAGCTTATCTTTTGGGCAATAAATTCATTGTTTGTATGGATCAGAAAAGTTAAAGTTCTTATTACAACAACTGATCTCCACTTTGAATCAACAACATTGGGTTGTTAAACTCTTAGGTTATAATTTTGACATTTTTTACAAAGTTGGTCAAGTGACTAGAGCATCAAATGCTCTGTCTCGAAGGGTAGATTTAGGCACCCTTCTATAGGGAATCTCATATCCTCTATGGGTTCAGGGAGCACAGTTGAAAGATGAGGTGAAATCGGACGTCGGGTAGCAACAAATTATTTAAGGATGCTTAAACACTCCTCACAAGTTTCCGTGTGTAAGGCCCCGTTCCTGGAAACCTCACAGTTGGTCAATCACAACAATTAAAACACTATACATTATAATTATACAAACTTAAGCAGCGGAAATGATTTATCAAAAACCATTCATTTCATTTAAAACACTGTTGTTAAGTGATACATCATCATTAACGGTTCACAAAAGAATTGTTTTAACGCATTACAAAACAACAACAACATAGAATACGAATGGATGTCAGTCTTTCCCTGCCGAGTAGCTTCACCCTCGTGCCATCCTCAACAATAATTACCTGCCAACTGAAAATGTATAAAAGTCAGCATTGCTGAGTGAGCTCTAGTTTTTAAAGTAATAAAAATACTTTCTATATGTTGTATATGAAAATACTATTTTCTGTAAAATACAACTCTGTACTGTATATGCGAGCACGCATTAACTATATGAACAAATACTGTTCGTTCTCTTTACTGTATGCCTTGTCTGTAAACTTTTATCTTTATGTTTCACTTTCTGTATGGACCAATGAGCAATACCCCAACTATATGCGCGATGGAAAACGGGTGATGGGCCATCTATATCCCTCGAAAGGGTCAACTGTATCCCTCAAAAGGGTCAACTGTATCCCTCAAAAGGGTAAACTATATCCCTTGAAAGGGTCAACTATATCCCTCGAAAGGGTCAACTGTATCCCTTGAAAGGGTTCTGTGTACTGTGTACAAGGCCGACCCAATCACCTAGGGCACGCTACAAAGGTCCTGCCAATCTCAATTGATTGGCCATGTGTGCATAATAGGGTAGCTAACCCGCAACACAGTTGAGCTAACGACAACATGGTCGTGTACCTCCTGTAAGCTTGCAAGACTTGTTAACATTTTCATTAATGTTCCTCTTCTTTTCTCTATTGCTCTTTCACTTTATTATTACGATATACTTTACGTTACGATAATAACATACCACTTAAAGTCACATACTATAAGTAATAATAATAATAACAATAACAATAATAAGGAACAATCATAAGTACTCATATCATGCATGAAACATCATCATTAATAAGCCCTTAGTCAACCTTGGTCAAAACCCTAAAGCACAGACTCCTAGAAAATTCTATAAAAATTTCTAAGTGCTTAAGGCGCATGGGAACTATTTGGGCGCATGAGCCCTTTTCGGGCGTTTCATCACTATGTAGGCGCATCAGCCAACACTTATCATTTATCACTTTAGGCGCATGAACTATTCAGGCGCATGGGCACTATTTGTGCGTATGAACACTTAGACGCATGGATAATTCGGACGCATGGACACTTAGGCGCATGAGCCACTTGGGCGCATGGCCCTACACTTAGTCGTCCGGCTAACATTTCTAGGCGCATGGACCACTGTTCAGGCGCATGGGCTATACTTAAAACATTTCTAAGGTAATCTTAGGCGCATGAGCTACTGTTTAGGTGCATGGATTACGCTTAAATCTTTCTAAGGCATTTTCAGGTGCATGAGCCTTATCTAGGCGCATGGACCTTCTGTTCAACATGTTTCCAGTATGTTTTCAAACCCAATCATCGAACCCATCTGTTCAAAGCTTAATGTGGCTATTCTAAACATGAACAACCTATGATCATTCAAGAATCAACATCCAATCATGCACATTACATACGGGTAAACATACAAAAGCTTTGAAAATCGTTTAAATACATTTTCAGCCCCAAAGATAGTTTAAAAAAAGTAAAACTGGGGTCTAGAACTCACCTGCTGCAACTTGGGTGTTTCTTACTTTCTAACCCACTTGCAATGAGTTCAAACACCTAAAAACAACACCACACACACGCACCCGAGCACATACACAACACATGAGTGCATAAACACATAACCGGGATAAAAACCCGTCGTAAACACATAAAAACCATGAATTCTTACATTGAATTCGTTCACTTCTTCTTCAAAACCCGAAGTTCTGCTCTTCTTCCCTTGTCTCTCTCTCTAAAACCGAAAGTAGTGGTGATGTGAAGTGAGGGTGGGCGGCCATGCCCACCTTACACCAACTTTATCAAAGTTTTGTCCTTTTGGACACTTTTAGTCCCTCCACTTGGACTTTATTACATTTTTTTCTTTTATTCTTCATTTCTTGTCTTATTAAAATAACCAGGTGTTACACCGAGTTATTCCCTTAAAAACATAACTTTATTTTATCAAGACTGGTTAGTTATTCATGGTAATTCCAAGTTTCTTTCGGCTCTTTTACACGAATTTCATGTAACTACCAAAATGAGGTCATTTAGGGTTTTATCGAACCTATCATCGCTTGGCAACAAATGTTTATTGGACCGGCATGACCAAAATATCAAAGGTTTTATTCAAGAATGTGACGTCTATCAACATTGCAAGGCCAGTTCTGCTTCACCCAGCGGATTACTGTTGCTAGGGCTGTGCAATGGGTCGGAACCGGACTGACCCGGATCGACCCGACCAAGACCCAAAATTGATTAGGAATGTAAAACTAGAATTGTGAACTAGGTCATTAATTAACGGGTTGGTATGGACCAAACCAGATTAAATGGGTCGGTTCAACATGATATAATCAGGTCGGACCGAATAGACTTGAAACAATTTCGAGCTTGAGCATGAAACAATAATACCACAACGTATTGTTTGAATAACTGAAGAATAATGTTTGAAAGCAAAAGATTTTAGTTCAATACAACATAAAATTCCAATAAAAAACTTTCAATCAAAGTTTTAAAACCATACATATATAAATGAAACTAAAATACTTAAAAAAAACTTAAATATTCAAAGTCTTCCAAATCCACTGCTTTCAAAGCTTCCAACTCCAAAATATTTCATTAATTCAATCGTCACTTTTCGCTGATCCAATTTTCTCATAAATATCTAAACAAAATGAATGATTAGAAACTCAAAACGTATCATCAAAATTCAAGTATATAATAATTCAAAATATAAAAGTTATACTAACCATTTGCAAGTTCTTCAAATTTCTCAAAATCATCGTTGTCGTTGATTTCTTTGCTTGATTTGCGAATCCAAATTTTGTGTACAAATTAATGCTTGAACAAGAGGTTGAGATAATGAACTTCTATATGAGTTCAATACCCATCCCCGGATACTAAAAGCGGACTCCAATGCTAGTGTTGAAACTGGTATGGCTAAAATATTTAAATAATAAAAATTATATTATTAACATAAACATAAATCATTTAATAAGCATTTTAAAAAAATATTACCTTTAGCCATCTTTGAATGAGTTGGATAATAAGCCGAATTTATCTTCCACCACGTCAAAATATCAATACTACTCGTACTCTCTTCAATGTCATCCTTAAGCTATTTCTCTAATTCGTTTTTATTACCATAAGAATGAATGCCACCACCCTTATATTGTTGAAAAGCATCGCCTCGATAATGTTCAAAATTATTTTGTGTTCTAAGGGGATCACTTAAACACGTTCCATACAAATGCTCATACTCTTTAACCAACAATTGCTTCTCATCTTTAATATCATCAACCAATGTATCAACCATCTTTTTGAACTCCTCATCTGTCATTTTATTATCTTGACATTTATCTCTTCCTTGTCTAATTAATATACATGCTCTTGCACAAGAAAAATGTATAATTTGAAGCTTCATTCGAGGATCCAATATGAAAACAAATTCAAACAACATGTTTTTATTTTTTTTCATCTCCAAAATTTTATCAAACTTATGTCTCATCATGGATATCATCTCCATAAACATGTATAATTGATCCTTTTCGTTTACCAACCGGTCAAGGTTATCACCAACATCCATAACCTCTCAAAATAACTGATGTGCTATAGCATATGTTGAACAAGAAGTTTTTTATGTTTTTCTTTTAAATATTCCTAGTAATTCAGCCAACTTAGTTGCATACACCCAATCAACTCGATCGGGAATTTCACCCAAATCATTATGGTAACTCTTATGCCTCTCATCATATAACTCAAAAGCTTTTCCATACACAACATCTTTCTCTAACGTTTCACACATGTTGTTCCATCTAGTGGAAATATCAAGAGATAACAAAGCTTTGAACTCTATATCTTTTTTAATAACAAAAGCTTTAAAATTCAGAATGATACTCTAATATATCTAACTATGTTTTGAACACGGTTGATTGTTACATCGTGTGCCTTTAGTCCATCTTTGAAAATTAAATTAATGATATGAGCTAAGCACCTTACATGAAGATACATACCATCACGTAGCAAATTAGGCAACCTAGTCCTCAACTATGCTATGGCAATATCGTTTGATGATGCATTATCCATTGTGATTGTTATTATGTGTTCTATCCCTCATTCGTGCAAGCACATTTCAATAGCCTTTGCTATAGCATCACCCGTGTGACTAAAAATTAGCCTAAAATTAAGGATCCTTTTATGATATGTCCAATCCCCGTCAATGAAGTGTGCAGTTAATACAATGTAATTAATTTGTTTCTTTAACGTCCATGTATCGGTAGTTAAATAGGCCCTTTGTTTACTTTTCATAAAATAAGCTTTTAATTTTTTCTTTTCTTCCAAATAATAATCATTAATGTCATGAGCAATTGCAAAACACGAGGGGATATTAAATGCGGGACAAACCGCTTCTATAAATTCCCGAAATCCCTCATGTTCAACAAATGCAAATGGAAGTTGATCGGCAACCATCATCTTAACTAAAACTTTTCTACCTTTTTGTGGATACCAATACCACTTCCTCCCTCACCCGAATTATTTTTATTCAAAATCAATGTTTCTTGATCTTCAAGATTAGCAGGATTTTTTCACATCTTTTAAGATGTGTACCCATTAAGGATGTGTCATTTGTTGAACTTTAAGCACATATTAATCTATGAGAATAGTTGCATTTACCTTTCTTTTTTCCACTCATGAAGACTTCTTCAATATGCTTCCAAACATGAGAAGTGTACTTTCTTTTTTTCTTTGTAATCTTGGGTTGTTCCTTTTCCTCCCTTGATATGTGTTGTGTAAGGCCCCATTCCCGGGCACCTTACAGCTGGTGGTTCATCGCACATAAAACATTAGAAAACATACATTAGTTTTGCAGCGGAATTTAAAACATTGATTAATAACTAAAAACATGTCAATTACAACATCTGTTTTCATCTCAAAATACAAGACATGTCAAAATACGGATGCCAGCCTCAAAATGCTCCCAGTAGCTTATGCATCCATGCCTGCAACTCCTCAGCATCAACATATACCTGCCAACTATCATGCATACAAAAGTTAGCGATGCTCAGTGAGTTCTAGTTTTAATAATAAAATACTTTTCTCTGTAAAAACCGTTCTTTCAAAACATACTATACTATACAACCGTTCGTGATCATGCATCATAAGTACATACAGATAATAACATTATTATCTTCGTCATTACTTTCGTTAACTTGTTCATTCAACGTATTACATTATCGTTCACTTCTCTTTCTAGATCCGGTCAGACTTTACCCTCTTCGTGGCAATCAGCCACGATTACTGAGGTCGAATGACAAGGATCCTGTTCTGTACTTTATTACGATAATTCATTACGTTCATTCATACTTCGTTCTTTCATACATTATCTTTCGTTCATTACTCATTATTACTCGAATCTTGTCTCATGCAATATCCCCGACTCATGCTCGAAAGTTGATGTTGTGCCGGGGCCTGCTCACAAACCCCCGACTCATGTCCGAAGACTGACACAGCACCGGGATACGTGACAAAGATCCCATACGAGTCAATCACAGGGATTGAACTCCATCCGAGTCTGTTGCAACACAAAGTCGCTCACCTCATTATCTCGTCTCATGCAATATCCCCGACTCATTTCCGAAGACTGATACTGTGCCGGGGTCTGACAAACAAACCCCTGGCTCGTGTCCGAAGACTGACACAGTACCGGATACGCGACACAGATCTCATCATCCGTCACTTTCGTCATATGCAATACTCCCGACTCATGTCCGAAGACTGATACTGTGCCGGGGCCTGCTCACAAACCCCCGACTCATGGCCGAAGACTGACACAGTACCGGAGTACGCAATCTGTATCCTGTCTCATGCAATACCCCCCGACTCATGTCCGAAGACTGATACTGTGCCGGGGCCTGACACGCAAACCCCCGACTCATGTCCGAAGACAGACACAGTACCGGGATAAGCGACAAGGACCTCTTTCGAGTCTGTTACGACACAGAGTCGCTCACCTCATACATATGCTTGCAAGCCATTCAATACTTTCTCTTTCATTCATTTATTCATTCATGCATGCATTCATTCATTACGTTCCTCTTTTCATTATCTTCCACTTTACGTTACATAATACTTCCATTACATTCATTAACATTCCACGCAAAGCCAAGGGAAGACATACATATATAATAAGGAACACACATAAACATAAACATACACCATCACCAATACAGGCACATCATACATGCATAACACATATCAAACATAAGCCATATCATCATAACCAGGCTTATTTCTCCATATTACCCCTTAAAATCCACTTAGAAAACCTCAAGTACAAAGTGGGCGCATGGGTCCTTCCATGCGCATAGGCATAAAAATTCTAAGTATAAAACAGTCTGGGCGCATGGGCACTGTTTGGGCGCTTCTGCCCTGATTAGGCGCATCAAAACTTAACATTTTAACACTCTAGGCACATGGCACAATTCAGGCGTATGGGCCATCTCTGCTGGGCGCATGGCCAGCCATTTTAGGCGCATGGGCCTTCCTGCTGGGCGCATGGCCAGCCATTTTAGGCGCATGGGTCATCTGCTGGGCGCATGGCCAACAGTTTAGGTGCATGGGCCTTCCTGCTGGGCGCATGGCCAGCAGTTTAGGCGCATGGGCCTTCCTACTGGGCGCATGGCCAGCAACTTGGATGTCTGGCCAATTACTGGGCACATGGGCCTCCCCTTTGGGCGCATGGGTCACCCCTTTGGGCACATGGGCCACCCCTTTGGTGCATGGCCAGCAATTCAAGCGCATGGACCACTGTTCATGTTCGTTTGAACCATTCTGAAATGTTTTCTATGTTACAAATTTCACCCGATTCTCATTCTAAGCATACCCAAACACAGATCTAACATACTTAGGGCACCTAAGCATGCTAATCATCATCTCTAACCCATAAGCCAACACTAAAACATACATACATACATACAACATTCGGACATAAAGCTGTAAATCCACCGTTTCTTTAAAAACGTTTACTTAGTATGCATAATAACCCCAAATCAATTGAAAATCCGTAAAAGAGAGGTTCTAAAAACTCACCTTTAGCAGCTTTTGAGCAACACTCTTCCCGTTCAAGACCCACTTCGATTTAGCTCTTTGAATCCCGAAAGTAAACTCTAAACAACCGAAACTTCGGTCAAGAACTCAATATTCAACTGAAACCGTGCTCAAAGAAGAGAAGACTTACCTTTTTCAGCTTCTTCTTCATCCTTCTCTCTCTAGAACCGAGAGTCTCTCTCTCTCTCTTCTTCTTTTCAGCCGTGAAGAAAAGATGAAGAAGAAATAATGGGCACCCATGCCCTTAAATCCTTAAAATAATAGAAGTGTACGTTGTACACTTTTTCCCCTTCCACTTTTGCAAAATTTCTATTCTTTCCATTAACTTTTCTTTTCCTTCCGTTTAAATAGAAAATTCGGGGTGTTACATCCCGTTTCTCACATTGGTCATACTACTATCGCTAATACTATACCTCTGCATAATGTGTTGGTGGTTCCTAATCTTATGAAAAATCTATTTTCCATTAGTCAATTGACATCTAATCATAACTTGGATGTATTGCTTTCCCATCCAAATTTTTCATACAGGACAGGACGACAAAACGGGTCCTAGCCTGGGGCAAATGTGACAATGGTCTCTATGTTTTACAGCCGGAACATCAAGCTTTTGCAGCCAAGTCCACTTTGTCTTCAAAAGCATCTTTTGAGTTATGGCACCTTCGTTTGGGTCATGTAGCCTTTGACAATATATCATCTTTAAATAAATCCGGATGTCTTTCTGTAACTTTCGTCTTACCAAAACCTGGATTATGTGCATCGTGTAAACAATCTAAGGGACATCGATTACCTTTTCACTTGAATAATAAACGTTCGTTGCATCCATTGGACTTAATCCACTGTGATTTATGGGGACCATCCCCGGTTGTGTCACCTGATAACTATAAATATTATGTCATGTTTGTTGATGACCACTCGAGGTTCACCTGGTTCTACCCGCTAAAATCAAAATCTGATTTTCAAAAAGTTCTACCTGTTTTTGTGAACTTGGTTCAAACCCAATTCTCCCACAAAATTAAAGTGTTTCAAAGTGATGGAGGAGGTGATTTTATTAATAATATTGGTCGGGAATTATTTACTAATAACGACACATTTCATCGTATATCATGTCTCCATACTCCACAACAAAATGGGCGTGCTGAACGGAAACATCGTCACATCATTGAAACTGGATTAGCAATGATGTTTAATGGTCAGGTTCCTCCATCATATTGGGTGGAGGCATTTAGTTCGGCAGTATATACGATTAACCGGTTACCATTGAAAACCATTGAAGTTCCAAATTGATTTGATACCCAGTGCTCAACCCGTTGCCGAAGCACCATATCGATTAGCTCCGACTAAGATGAAGGAACTCATGAGCCAATTGCAGGAGTTAATGGATAAGGGATTCATTCGACCGAGTATCTCTCCGTGGGGTGCTCCGGTATTGTTTGTAAAGAAAAAAGACGAAAGTATGCGAATGTGCATTGACTATCGAGAGTTGAACAAGTTGACGGTGAAGAATCAATACCCGTTACCAAGGATTGATGACTTGTTCGACCAGCTCCAAGGCGCCAGTTGGTTCTTGAGGATAGATCTAAGATCTGGCTACCATCAATTGAAGGTGAAGGAACAAGACATTCCTAAGATAGCTTTCCGTACGCGTTATGGACACTACGAGTTCCTCGTTATGTCTTTTGGTCTAACTAACGCGCCAGCTGCCTTTATGGATTTGATGAATCGAGTGTGCTGGCCGATGTTGGATAGATCAGTGATTATGTTCATTGATGATATCCTGATCTACTCGAAAAGCAAAGAAGAGCATGCCGGTCATATTCGGGAGGTGTTGGAGACATTAAAAAGGGAGAAGTTGTATGCCAAATTCTCCAAGCGCGCGTTTTGGTTGCGCGAAGTTCAATTCTTGGGTCATGTGGTGAATCCTGACAGAATCATGGTGGTCGCCGCAAAGGTGGAGGCAGTGATGCAATGGAAGTCTCTAAAGACGCCATCCGAGATTCTTAGTTTCTTGGGGTTGGTAGGCTATTATCGAAGGTTCATTCAAGACTTCTCCAAGATAGCCTCCTCCTTGACTAAGCTGAACCGTAAGGATGTGAAGTTCATGTGGGGTCAAGAGCAAGAAAGGGCTTTTGAGGAGTTGAAGGCAAGACTGACCCAAGCCCTTGTCTTGGCATTACCCGAAGGAAGCGAGGATCTGGTGGTCTAATTAGATGCTTCCTACTCGGGGTTGGGTTGCGTGTTGATGCAAAGAGGAAAGGTAATAGACTATGCATCCCGACAACTGAAAGTGCATGAGGTTAACTATCCTACTCATGACTTGGAGCTAGCAGCCGTGGTCTTTGCATTAAAGATTTGGAGGCACTATCTGTACGGGACGAAGTGCACCATATTCACTGACCACAAAAGCTTGAAGTACTTCTTCGAGCAAAAATATCTGAATATGAGGTAGAGACGATGGTTGGAGCTTATAAAGGATTATGACTGTGAGATCCACTATCATCCGGGCAAAGCCAACATGGTGGCTGATGCCCTTAGCCGAAAGGAGAGGCCCGAGCCAATTCGGGTGAAAGCTTATCAACTAATCATGACCTCTGATGTGATGAAGCAAGTTAAAGAGTTTAAAGATGAGGCATTGAAAGAAGATCATCTTAACTCGGAAAGAATGACAGGTCTGGTTGGGGGATTGGGTGAAAACACACTTGGTGTTAAAACCCGATACGGACGGGTGTGGATTCCTCGTTTTGGGGATCTACGAGTGAAGATTATGGATGAAGCTCACAAGACTTGATACTCCATTCATCCTGGTGCCACAAAAATGTATCAAGATATGAAGAAAGATTATTGGTGGCCGGGTATGAAGCGTGATGTGGTGGGGTATGTGAGTAAGTGCCTTATTTGCTTACAGGTGAAGGCCAAACAGTAGAAGCTGTATGGAAAGATTAAACCTTTGGATATACTGTAATGGAAGTGGGAGCACATCACCATGGATTTCATTACGAAGCTGTCGCGTACTCCGAAAGGGCACGATGCCATATGGGTGATTATTGACCATCTGACGAAGAGTGCTCACTTTCTTCAAATCCGTGAGACATATTCATCTGAGAGGTTGGTTGACCTATTCATCAGGGAAATTGTAACTCGTCATGGTTGCCGGTGTCTATTTTGTCTGATCGTGACACCCGGTTTACATCTAAATTCTGGAAGAAATTTCACGACGCCATGGGGACGAGGTTACATATTAGCACGGCTTATCATACCCAAACTGATGGTCAGTCAGAAAGGACCATTCAGACACTGGAAGACATGCTTCGGGCATGTGTGATTGATTTTGGGGGAAGTTGGGATGACCACCTACCGTTAGCCGAATTCTCCTACAGCAACAGCTATCATGCCAGCATTGGTATGCCACCCTATGAGATGCTTTACGATAGGAGATGCAGAACACCCGTTTGTTGGGGTGATATTGGTCAGAAGGAATTAGGGAGCGTCGAGGTAATCGAGGCTACGACTGAGAAGCTTGAGAAGATTAAAGCCTTCATGAAGGCAGCCAAAGATAGGCAGAAGTCGTATGCTGATAAATGACATAGACCGATTGAGTTCCAGGTGGGTGATCGGGTTATGTTGAAAGTCTCACCTTGGAAGGGTATTATCCGATTCAGGAAGCGGGGCAAGTTGAGCCCAAGGTGTATAGGCCCTTTCTGAATCATTGCTCGAGTAGGAGAGGTGGCATATAGATTGGAGTTACCGGATGAGTTAAGTGGAATTCACCCGACATTCCATGTATCTCATCTGAGAAAGTGCTTAGCTGATGAAGACATGATTGTTCCACTAGAGGAAATCGAAGTAGACGAAAGGCTCAATTACGTGGAGCAACTAGTGGCAATCATCGATAGAAAAGAGAAGAGGCTGAGAAATAAAGTGGTTCCTCTTGTGCGTGTACAGTGGAAGCACATGAAGGGATCTGAGTCAACGTGGGAGACTGAGGAAGAAATAAGACAGCATTACCCACGTTTGTTCGAAGAATAACAGGTTTCAGGGACGAAACCTATTTAAGGGGGGTGGACTTGTAACACCTGGTTATTCTTTTAAAAGAAAGATAAGAAATGAAGAATAAAAGTCGGAAATACAATTTAACCCAAATTGAGGGGTTAAAAGTGTCAAAAGGACAAAAAGAATAAAAGTTGGTACAAAAGCAACATGGCCGCCCACACCATGTTACTTTTCACCTTTTTGCAATCGGTTCTAGAGAGAATGAGAGCAGAAACTATCGGGTTGAAGAGAAATGTAGAGATTAATGAAGAGGCTGATGCAACCTAAACATCTTTAGTCTTTCCTGCATGCTGCACAAATGCACTGAAGTGGAATGCTTCGGAAGTTTCACATGTACAACAGAAATACTCTAAGTGTGAAATCTTCCGAAGCCAAGACCAACATCTTCCGAAGCCAAAGATGAAGTCTTCCGAAGCCTCAGAGACAAAGTCTTCCGAAGCTTCAAGTTCATGAAGACAGATTTCTTCCGAAGACTTTTAGTAACATGCTTTATCTGATGTACTGTTCCATAAAGCTGGACACCTTTCCGCTACAACTCTGCAAGTCACCAACTAACATGGTTTGGTGAAAAGGTCCATGCTTTGGGTAACTGTACATTGAGGTCTTGAGTCTGTAACTTTCTACTTTATGTACTTTATCCTTTTTGTAATAGATAGGGATGTGAGCTATGGCATGTCATAGTCACTAGTCAAAAGGCAATCTACCTTTTGACTCTACAATTGATTTTATGTGGGTCTAGTCAATTGTATCCAGCTAGCTTTCAAAGTATAGCCAGCTGTAGGATGTTGTATAAGTATCTCATGTTCTTGTATCTTTTATTCATGCTTTGTAACACTTGTAATAGAACATACAGAAAGCAATATACTGCATTCTTGAAAACCAAACACTTGTGCTCTTTGTGTTCTGTCTCATATACTACTTGTGTTCTTAGTGTCATCACTTGGTTAATCCAGCTTACTGTTTGATCTAAGTTTAGTTTATCTCCTCTTTGTGTTGTTGTGTTGTAACTCATACCCTTCAACGATCATGCATTTGGTATCAGAGCATTCCAGGCTCTTGATATAAGATCTCACCATCTTTAGATCCCTCTCACACACAAATACTAAACTTTTCAAATGGCAGCGATTTCCAAAACTGATATGGAAACTGGAACCATGAACAAGTCCCCACTGATCACTCTTGATGAGTTTGACACCTGGTGTTTAAGAATGAAAGGTTTCATCAGGTCTCTTGATTCAAGAATGTGGAGTCTATTGACAATGGACCTTTCATACCCAACACACCTTCTGCTACTGGTGCTGATATGATCCCCAAAGATGTGGCTAACTACTCTGATGAAGATAGAAAGAGAGTAGAGATAGACAGAAAAGCCATAACAGCTCTTCAAACTGCCCTTCCAAACTCTGTACACAGAGGTTTCAAGAAGTGCAAAACAGCCAAGCAGTTGTGAGATGCACTGAAACTGATGTATGAGGGTTCTTCTGAAGCCAAGGAGAACAAGAAGGATCTCCTGAAGCAGCAGTTTGAAAACTTCACCTTCAAAACAGGTGAAACCATGACTCAGTAGTACTTCAGGTATGTTGAGATAGTGGATACCCTAGTGGATGGAGGAGTTTTTCTTGAAAACAGAGACATTGTAAGGAAGTTCATGTCCTCACTTCCTAGGCAGTGGACATACTACTGTGTGGTGATCAAGAGAAATGAAAATCTCAAAACTCTTACTCTGACTGAGTTATATGGGATTCTCAGTGGCTACCAGATGGAGATGAACATGCAAGGTTCATCTGGAAACTCCAACAATCAAATGGGTTCAGCCCTACATGTGGTTGAAAGGGGCAGCATAGACCCAAACATCATCTCTTATGCTACCCTGAAAACTCACCCAAGGGTCCTTTCATCACCTTCCCAGAGACACCAAAGGAGAACTACACTCAAGGAAGCCCATTCCAAGAGACAAGCTTTTCTCAAGCTTTTGTGTCTTCTGATGAAAGTTGTGGCAACTCTCTTTTCACTCTTGAAGAGCTGGACTGTATCCATCCAGATGATCTGGAATACATGGAAATAGTCCAGCAGATGGCTCTTCTCACTCACAGAGCCAAGAAGTTCTACAAGAGGACTGGAAGGAAGTTTCCAAACAATGCAACCAGTGGAAAGTTTGGACTGGACAAAGGCAAAGTCAAGTGTTACAACTGTAACCTGATGGGCCACTTTGCCAGAGAGTGTAAGGCACCTAGAAAAAATGGTGGCCAAACACAATCCAGACCAAACTACACTGACAAAGCTCTCCATAATGAGAAGTCAAAGCAACAAGCTGTTGTTGCTGTTGAAGAAAGAGGCTTTGACTGGAGCTTTCAGGTTGAAGATGCCTCTCCAAACCAAGCACTGATGGCAGATCATGATGAAGCCAAGGTATTGGAACATCTCTGTACTCCTGAATGCATTGCTAAAGTTAACAGGTACAGGTCCTATTACTTGGAATTGAGATATGATATTGAGTCCTTAAATATTTTAAAATCTGATTTTAGAAAGTCTGAAAATGATTATAAGCTTAAAATAGAGGACTTAGAGAAAACCATTTCAGTTCTAAAACATGAACACATAGATTTTAGGACTCAAATTAAAGATCTCATAACCAATTTAAGTGAGTGCCAGGCTGAGCTTGTGATCAGCAAAGCCAGGGCAGAAAAGAGTGTTCTTGAAGAAGAGACCTTCAAGAACATGATATCCTCATCCCTGCACAACAAAGTGTGCTATCAAAATAGACAGGGACTGGGATCCAATGAGATAGCTCCTCCACACACAATCTTGTCAGTAAGATCTCCTAGGTGTGGAACTTGTGAAGATGAGCTTCCTCTCATAGATCTTATGAGTGAGGAGGATGAAGAAAAGATAGTGAAAAATCCCTCTACAAAGAGTGAAGAGGAGGATTCCAAGAAGGGCCACTATCCTTCTGAGGAGAAAGTGAAGACTGTGATGACCAAGTCTATGAGAAAGAATTTGATTAGAAAGAGCAAAAGAAAGGCAAGGAAGGCTCAAGAGATCAAGGCTACTTTTGACTCTAAGCAGAAACAAGTTTTTATTTCTGCAGGGTTTAAAGTGGTAGGGACTGAAGGCATCAACCAAAACTCTGCTAAGAGTTCTGGTTCTTACTCAACTCATCTCAGCAGCAAGAAGCATACTGATATGCTATGTACCACTGCTGCACAGCCTGGTCCATCAAACTCCAAGCACAGTTCTCAGCCCAAAAGGACTGTCTTAGCATCTGGAAAGATGAAGGTGGAGAAGGGAAGTGACCAAAGACAGTCTTACTCTCAAGACAAGGCTCTTGTGAAGAAGAAGATGAATTGCGTTATGTGTGACAGCACCACTCACATTGCAAAGGATTGTCCCTTCAATCCTAAAGGTACTGTCCATATGGCCAAAACAAAGGCTTCAAAGAGTTCTAAGAAGATTCAGGCTTCGGAAGGAAAATCAGTTTCCTTCGGAAGTTCCAAATCTAACAAGAAGGGAAGTGGAAAATTCTCTTTGGAAGAACATTTGGTCTTGGAAGAAAGGAGTTCTTCCGAAGCACTAAAGTCTGCTGCAGTGTTTGCAGAATCTTCCGAAGGTTCAGTCATCAAAACTTCTGAAACTCTAAAATTTTCTAAAGTTTTGAAGGTCAAGTCCAAGACTCCAAAGGTGGTGTGGGCGTCTAACAAAGACCAAGTGACTGAGATTTCTCCATCAAAAACAGCTCAAGACCTTTTTGTACAACCATAGGATCTATTACTGTTAATTTACCTTCTGCAAGTGAGCCCAAGACAAGCAAGGCTTGGGTTTCCAGATGTAACTAATCATCCTCTTTTGTGCAGGGACAGCTGAAGACAGACAGAAATGTCTGGATCATAGACAGTGGCTGCTCCAGGCACATGACTGGTAATAGGTCATGTAAGGATTCCTTAAGTCTGATGCAACCCAAAACATCCAAAGTGTCTCAACAACATGCACTAAGTAGTGAAGTGAAGAATGCTTCGAAAGTTTTACACAATACATTAGAAAACATTCTAAGTGTAAAATCTTCCGAAGTCAAGACCAATATCTTCCGAAGCCAAACATGAAGTCTTCCGAAGCTTCAAGAGACAAAGTCTTCCGAAGCTTCACCCTATGAAGACAGATTTCTTCCGAAGACTTTTAGTACACATGCTTTATCTGATGTACTGTTCCATAAAGCACCTTTTCCGCCGCATCTCTGATAAGTCACCAACTTACAAGAGTTGGTGAAAAGGTCCATGCTTTTGGTAACTGTACATTGAGGTCTTGAGTCTGAAACTTTCCACTTTATGTACTTTATCCTTTTTGTAATGTATAAGGATGTGCGCTATGGCATGTCATAGTCACAAGGTCAAAAGGCAGATATGCCTTTTGATTCTACAATTGATTTTGTTAGTGTCTAGTCAATTGTATCTAGCTGGCTTTCATAGTATAGCCGGCTGTAGGTTGTAGTATAAGTATTTCAAGTTTCTTGTATCTTTACATACTTTGTAACACTTGTAAAAGAACTTGAGAAAGCAATATACTGCATCCTTGAAAACCATATTCTCCTGTTCTGTCTCTTGCTTTACTTGTGTTCTTTGTATCACTTTTGGTTACCCAGTTTACTGTTTGATTAGAGTTTAGATAATCTCCTCATTGTGTCGTTGTGTTGTAATTGTGTTCAAACCCTTAAACGATCCTGCAATTGGTATCAGAGCTTTCAGGCTCTTGATATAAGATCTAACCATCTTAAGATCCCTCACACACACAAAACTAAACTCTTCAAATGGCTTCCATCTCAAAGACTGATATGGAGACTGGAACCATGAACAAATCCCCACTGATCACTCTTGATGATTTTGACACCTGGTGCATGAGGATGGAAGGCTTCATCAGGTCACTTGACTCAAGAATGTGGGAATCTGTTGAAAATGGACCTTTCATACCCAGCACCCCCTCTGCTACTGGTCCTGGTATGATTCCTAAAGATATGGCCAACTACTCAGATGAAGATAGAAAAAGAGTAGAGATTGACAGGAAGGCCATGACTGCTCTTCAGACTGCTCTCCCAAACTCTGTATACAGAGGTTTTAAGAAGTGCAAAACAGCTAAACAGCTGTGGGATGCACTGAAGCTGATGTATGAAGGCTCCTCTGAAGCCAAGGAGAACAAGAAGATCTTCTGAAGCAGCAGTTTGAAAATTTCACCTTTAAAGCAGGTGAAACCATGACCCAACAATACTTCAGGTATGTTGAGATTGTGGATACCCTAGTGGATGGAGGAGTTCCTCTTGAGAACAGAGACATTGTAAGGAAGTTCATGTCCTCACTTCATAGGCAATGGACACACTATTGTGTGGTGATCAAAAGGACTGAGAACCTTAAAACTCTTACTCTGACAAAGTTATATGGGATTCTCAGTGGATACCAGATGGAGATGAACATACAAGGTTCATCTGGCAACTCCAACAATCAAATGGGTTCATCCCTTCATGTGGTTGAAAGGGACAGCATAGAACCCCAACATCATCTCATATGCTACCCTGACAACTCACAAAAGGGTCCTTTCATCACCTTCCCGGAGACACCAAGGGAAAACTTTACTCAAGGAAGTCCATTCCAAGAGACAAGTTCTTCTCAAGCCTTTGTGTCTACTGATGAAAGCTATGGGAATTATCTCCTCACTCTTGAAGACCTGGACTGTATTCATCCAGATGACCTGGAATACATGGAGATAGTTCAGCAGATGGCTCTCCTCACTCACAGAGCCAAGAAGTTCTACAAGAGAACAGGAAGAAGATTTCCAAGCAATGCTACCAGTGGAAAGTTTGGGCTGGATAAAAGCAAAGTTAAGTGTTACAACTGTAACCTTATGGGTCACTTTGCTAGGGAGTGTAAGGCATCTAAAGCAAATGGGGGCCAAACACCACCCAGACCAAAGTACACTGACAAAGCTCCTCAGTCTGAGAAGCCTAAGCAACATACTGCTGTTGCTGTTGAAGAAGGAGGCTTTGACTGGAGTTTTCAGGTGGAAGATGCTTCTCCAAACCAAGCACTGATGGCTGACCATGATGAAGCCAAGGTATTGGAACATCTCTGTACTCCTGAATGCATTGCTAAAGTGAATAGATACAGGTCCTACAACTTAGAGATGAGATCCGATCTTGAGTCATTAAACATATTAAAATCTAATTTTAGAAAGTCTGAAAATGATTACAAGTTAAAATAGAAGATTTGGAGAAAACCATTTCAGTACTAAAACATGAACATACAGATTTTAGAACTCAGATCCAAGATCTCATAACTAAATTGACTGAGTGCCAGGCTGAGCTTGTGATCAGCAAAGCCAAGGCAGAGAAAAGTTCTTGAAGAAGAGACCTTCAAAAACATGATATCCTCATCCCTGCATAACAAAGTGTGCTATCAAAATAGACAGGGACTAGGATCAAATGAGATAGCTCCTCCACACACAATCTTGTCTGTAAGATATCCTAGGTGTGGAACTTGTGAAGATGAGCTTCCTCTCATAGATCCTATAAGTGAGGATGATGAAGAAGTGATAGTGAAGAATTCCTCTGAGAAGAGTGAAGAAGAGGATTCTTCCAAGGGCCACTATCCTTCTGAGGAGAAGAAATCATCTGTGATGACCAAGTCCAAAAGAAAGAACTTGATCAAGAAGAGCAAAAGGAAAGCAAAGAAGGCTCAAGAAATCAAGGCTACTTTTGATGCTAAGCAGAAACAAGTTTTTATCTCTGCAGGTTTCAAAGTAGTAAGGACTGAAGACATCAACCAAGACTCCTCATCTAAGAGTCCTGGTTCATGTTCAAATCATCTCAGAGCAAAGAAGAAGACTGAGCTGCTGTGTACCACTGCTGCACAGCCTGTACCATCAAACTCCAAGAACAGTTCACAGCCCAAAAGAACTGTCTCAGCATCTACCAAGATGAAGGTGGAGAAGGGATGTGACCAAAGCCAGTCTTGCTCTCAAAAGGAGACTCTTTTGAAGAAGAAAATGTTATGTGTCATGTGTGAAAATACTTCTCACATTGCTAAGGATTGCCCATACAATCCTAGAAGTACCATCCACATGACCAATACAAAGACTTCAAAGAATCTCAAGAAGTCTCAAGCTTCGGAAGGAAAGTCTATTTCCTTCGGAAGCTCCAAATCAAAGAAGAAGGTAAATGGAAAATTACCTTCGGAAGTAAAATTGGTCTCGGAAGAAAGGAGTTCTTCTGAAGCACTGAAGTCTGCTGCAGTGACTGCAGAATCTTCCGAAGGTTCAGTCATCAAAACCTGTGAAGTTCCAAAAGCTTCAAAGGTTTTGAAGGTCAAGTCCAAGAGTCCAAAGGTGGTGTGGAAGTCTAAAAAGGACCAAATGACTGAAATTTCTCCATCAACAATAGCTGAAGATCCTCACAGTACAACCATAGGATCTATTACTGTTGCATTACCTTCTATTACACTTACTGAGCCCAAGACAAGTACGGCTTGGGTTTCCAAATGTAACTAATCATTTTCTTTGTGCAGGAACAGCTCAAGACAAACGGAAACGTCTGGATAATTGACAGTGGTTGTTCCAGGCACATGACAGGCAATAGGTCTCTACACCATAATTTTGAGAGAATTGATGGAGGACTAGTTGCTTTTGGAGGAGATGAAGGTGGTACATTTTCTGGAAGGGGCAAGGTCACAAATGGTAAGCTCAGCATTGAAAAGGTAAACTTTGTTAAGGAGCTTGGGTACAATCTTCTGAGTGTATCCCAATTTTGTGATCAAAGACATAACATGCTCTTTACTGAGCATGAGTGCATTGTTCTCAAGCCTGGTGTGGTCATTCCTCATGAGCACATCCTGCTTAGAGCCCCTAGGAAAGGGAACATGTACAAGATATATTTGCAAGAAACATCTCCCTTTGGAGAAGTTTCATGCTTTCTATCTAAAGCCAATAGTGATGAGTCTTTCCTATGGCATAAAAGAATGTGCCATGTAAACTTTAAAAACATGAATATTGATTAAGCATGATCTGGTAACTGGAATGCCAAAGAAAGAGTTTACAAGTGATGATCATTGTGTTGCATGCCTGAAAAGGAAGCAACATAAGGCATCCCATAAGCCTAAGGAAATGAACTCCATCACTAACCCCTACACTTGTTACATATGGATCTCTTTGGCCCACCAGTGTAATGAGTTTAGGAAGGACCTTATACTGTCTAGTGATCACAGATGATTTTACAAGATTCACTTGGGTCTTCTTCCTTAGAACTAAAGATGAGACTCCTGAGATTCTAAAGAATTTCATCTTAAAGATTGAGAATCAATGTGATCACAAGGTCAAAACCATAAGATGTGATCAAGGAACTGAATTCAAGAACCAAATCCTTGATACATTTTGTGATGAAAAGGGTATTACAAGACAATACAGTGCTCCGAGGACTCCTCAGCAAAACGGAGTTGCTGAGAGGAGAAACAGGACACTTATTGAAGCTGCAAGAACTATGTTGTCTGACTCTAAACTGCCTATCACCTTCTGGGCAGAGGCAGTTAATACTGCTTGCTATGTGCAAAACAGAGTTTTAGTAGTTAAGACACATGGTAAGACTCCTTATGAACTTTGGCACAAGAGGAAACCTTTCATTGGTTTTCTCAGGTCCTTTGGATGTCCCTGCACAATCTTGAATACCAAAGATCAAGTTGCCAAGTTTGCCGAGAAATCAGACGATGGACACTTCATTGGATACTCTTCCCAAACTAAAGCTTATAGAGTAAACAATCTCAGAACTAGAATTATTGAGGAGTCAGCCAATATGACTTTCAATGAGCACACACCCAGTGTGGCTGGTTCTGGTCCGGATTGGCTATTTGATCTTGATTTAGTTACCAACTGTTTTAATAAATCTTGTGAGCATGTTTCAGGATCTGCAGAAAATTTTAATACAGGTGATCCTGATCCAAGATTTGAGCTAGGAAGACATTCAACTCACACACCTTCAGCTCCAGTTGAAACTACTTCAGCAAATGAGGTTTCTATCAGCACAACAATGACAAATCCAGCTGATACATCTGGCATGCCTTCAAATTCCAGCTCAGAGGCTTCTCAACCAGATAAACACACCTCAATTGCAGAAGACAACAATGGTGATGGTGATAGTGATCAAGAATTTCTTGATGCTAATAACCATACCATAGATGACAACATCAATGATGTCACACACTCATTGGATCAAGTTAATCTTGATAAGTGTGATAATGTGGAGGATCAATCTTCAAAACCAGATCTAAATTTCTCAAATTTGGATCTATCTCAGCAACTTGCTGTGATCCCTCAGCTAAGGATCCACAAGTCTCATCCTACCACAAACATCATTGGAGATGTTATCTCCGGGGTAAAGACAAGAGGGCAAACCCATGAAACAAATGTTTGTCTTCACTCTTGTTTTCTATCCCAGTTAGAGCAAAGAAAGTTGAGGAGGCTCTAAAGGATGGAAGTGGGTTGAAGCTATGCAACAAGAGCTGCTTCAATTCAAAAGGCAGAAAGTTTGGAACCTTTGTCCTCTTCCTCATAGGAAGACTACCATTGGAACCAAATGGGTTTTTAGGAATAAGAAGGATGATAGAGGAATCATCATCAAGAACAAGGCAAGACTAGTTGTTCAAGGATACACACAAGAAGAAGGGATTGATTACACTGATGTCTTTGCTCCTGTAGCAAGACTAGAAGCTGTTAGGATATTCCTGGCATTGCTGCATCCAAGAATTTCAAAGTCTATCAACTTGATGTAAAGTGTGCTTTCTTATATGGAGTGATTGATGAGGAGGTTTTGTCAAACAACCACCTGGTTTTGTAGATCCTGATCATCCTGATTATGTCTGCAAGCTTGACAAAGCTCTTTATGGGCTGCATCAGGCACCCAGGAAGTGGTATGAGACACTGTCTGAGTATCTCTGTAAACATGGATACAGGAGAGGTACTATAGATGGAACTCTCTTCATCAAAGGACAAGGAAAAGACATTCTGCTAGTTCAAGTATATGTGGATGACATCATCTTTGGTTCAACCAATTCAAAGCTTTGCAAAGACTTTGAAAAGCTGATGAAAGACAAATTTGAAATGAGTTCAATGGGAGAACTCAACTTCTTTCTGGGAATTCAAGTGAAGCAGGTTGAAGATGGCATCTTCATAAGTCAGTCAAAGTATGTTCAAGATATACTCAAGAGATTCAACATGACTGATTGTAAGATTGCTAAGACACCCATAGCCAGAAACCACTCCCTTGGTCCAGATCTTGAGGGGGAGTGTGTAGATGAGCACTTATACAGGGCTATGATTGGGTCTTTTATGTATCTTACAGCTAGCAGGCCTGATATCATGTTTGCTACATGTATTTGTGCAAGATATCAAGCAAACCCTAAGATGTCTCACTTAATCACTGTGAAAAGGATTTTAAGATACCTCAAAGGTGCTTCAACACTTGGTCTATGGTATCCCAAGAATCCTAGTTTCAATCTGTATGCCTATACAACAGTGATTATGGTGGTTGCAACATGACTGCAAAGTCTACATCTGGGGGATGTCAATTCCTTGGTCGAAGGGTTGTCATGGCAATGCAAGAAACAATCCTGTGTGTCTGCATCAACTGCTGAGGCTGAATACATTGCTGCTGCAAGCTGCTGTGCTCAAGTGCTTTGGATTCAAAATCAGATGCTAGATTATGGATTTAACTTCAAAGAGACTCCTATCCACATAGACAACAATAGTGCTATCTCTATCACTGAGAACCCTGTGCAGCACTCAAGGACCAAACACATCAACATCAGGTATCATTTAATAAGAGATAACTATGAAAAGGGATTAATTAAACTAGTCAAAGTTCACACAGATGAACAATATGCTGATCTGTTCACAAAAGCTTTTGATGAACAGAGATTTAAGTATCTGATATCAGCTATTGGGATGATTAACTTTGAGTATACTTTTTCTTAAAACTAATTCTAATTATTTCTTCTTAAAAAATGTGTGTCCTAAGTTGTCTAGTTCATCACTTTCATAAGCTCATGTTTTCTTTGAATGTAAAACTCTTTTTGAAGACTTTCCTTAGATTCTTGAAAATTTTCTGATACTTTGGAAGATAACGTTTTACCTTCGGAAGAAAAATATGTCTTCAAAATAAATGACTGTCTAAGAGATTTTACCTTCGAAAGAAGTCAAAATTTATCTTCCGAAGCTTAAAATTCTTAACTTAGACACTTATTCATTTTTAAGGACTTTTTCCTTCCGAAGCAAAATAACCTTCGGAAGCTTTGTTCATTCTTATACAAAACATCCAAGAGTTTATTTCTCTTCCGAAGCATAAATCTTCAAGACTCTCAGGAAAATTCTTCCGAAGCCATTTTAGCTTCGGAAGCTTTTTCAATCAAAACTTCCGAAGAAAAATTACTTTCGGAAGCTTTTCGAATTCCAAGAAAACTACTTTTGAGCCAAAAGGTGAACTACTTTTTCAGAGGTGGGACCGACATACGGATTTCAAAGTTATCCTCTTTCATTAAACTTTATCTGAAATCCTTCTCTCTCATATAAACCCAACGGTTTCCCCCTCTTCTATCATCTGCTTTTCTTCCAAACCTAAAACCCAAAGCTTTCTCTCTGAAATTTCTTTCCCATTTTTTCTCTTCGTCTCTGAGCTACCTCACAATGGCTGACCTTGCTCACAGAAATGATCCTAACTTTGCCATGGCAGCTACACAGACAACACAATCAGGTTGCTCTGTTATGCTCTGACAAAGATCCTCATTTCTCAGAGGTTTGCCGTTTCTTGTCTTTGTCTCACTACTTCACCTCCCTAACCATGATCCTCCTCTATATAAGGATCACTTGCTTGAATTCTGGAAGACCTGCCAAGAGGTCATTATGGATGGGGAGAAGGCACTGTCTGCCATAGTGCAGGGGAGAACAATCTTCATCACTCCGGCCATCATCAACCGACATCTTCAGCTGGATGATGAAGAAGGTGAAGTGTTCTTCCCAAAGGAAGTGGTTAATCTTCCTTCGAGCAGATGGGCTATGAAGGAGATTTCTCTATAAAGACCTTCAGGAAAGGGAAGGTCTCATCCTAGTGGAAATACCTGCTCCATGTGGTTATCCAAAGCTTATCAAACAAGCATGGTGGATGGGACCAGATTCCTGAGGATCTCTCTTTATAGTTCATGGAATGATTCAGGGGGTCAAGTTCAGGTATTCACAATTTGTTTATACTAATTTACTTGCAAACTTAGACTCCTTAGATACTACATGTTTCCTAGATATGTTCAACACATTCTCAACTGTGAACTGGGCTCACAGTTGAGGGAAACAAGTAATATTCTTAAATTGGGACAGATGAAGCCCGGCATCTTTAAAATTATGAAGAAGCCAACTGTAGGCTTCTCAGGGGTAGAAACAGCCCTAGTCCAAAAATGTTAGAGCTCATTGCTCAAGGTGACAACCTAGCAGTCCAAGCTAGTGTTGAACCCACACCTACTGCTCTCAACCCTCTACACAACCTCAAATATCCATCACCTACCAAAGAAAATCCAAATGAACCCCTGCTCAGACTATTCAGTCTGTGGAGGCCCCCATATACTCACCAATACAGGAAGAAGTGGATACTGGAGCTCCCACTTCTTCTGAGGAGCAGACCACTCCCATTGTTTCAAGAATCAGTGATGAGGTTCCTCATGCTCACATGATGAGCTCACTAGCCCAACAGCCTTAAGCTTTCACTCTGAGTCTCAACACTCAAGTGAACAACCTTCAGGGGACAGCTACCATCCCCAGCCTTTGGATCTCAACCAACCAATTCCCAACCTATCCTTCTATACTGATGAAGACTTAGGATTCGGTGTGTACCATGAGTCTCTCTTCTCATCCCCTACTCAAAGAGAGACGAGTACCCCTGACTCTCCTCAGTCTATCCCACATCAGTCACCTATTACTGAGGTGGACACTTCTGAACTAGTTCCGGATGTCCATATGGAGAGGCTCTCACTTTTGAAAGTGATTACATCATTCAGACCTCAACCATGGCAACTCTGCCCTCTGGCATCTCAACTGAGGCTGCCAGTGAGCAGAGGAAAACCAGCAGCCAAGAAACTCAAGCTGGTGGTGAGCGAGAGGACTTTGGTCCAATCATCTCATCCCCCACTGATTCTTCTATGAAGATGAGGGGAATTTGAGAGTAAAGGTGCAGAAATTGTCAAAAACATGCACCTATTTAGTCTCTAAGGTAGTCACTTGAATCTCAGGTGACTACCTTACAAAACAGGGTCAATGATCAGCAACTTCAGATTTCATATCTAAAGGAAAAACTAGCTGGGAGACCTTTAAGGAGAGCTCAACCAGGAACACAAGAACCTGTGGAAGTGATTGACTTATCCTCCAGCTCACCTATGCAAGTGGGTGATGCTACCAAAAGGGGGAGAAAGTTATTACAACCACAGAACCTGGGAGTTCTTCAAAGAGAATGGACATAGAGGACTCACCATCCTCACTTGCTGTTGTGCATTCTAGCAACTTCCTCAAGTTCACATTAATGTGGACTCTATAGACTCAATCATCAGGAGTCTCTTTGAGGAAGGTATACCAAGGGCTGTCTCATCTCCACCACAAGAAACTGGCAACTACATCATAAGGTGAAGGTATGATGAGGACAGAAGACCCTTATACTTCACAGAGTTCAAGGCCAATAAGAAGTCTTTCAGTTCCAAAGCCTGAGCTTCTATGAAGACTGGATTTAGTCAACATGCCACTTGTCAATCCAAGCAAATCTAGACAAGCTGACAGGCTGGCTCAAAGAATCCAAGACAGGATCCTTGCAGAGTTCTCTCTAAGAAGGAGACTTAGGCAATCAGGCAATGTCATCGGTCAACTGGATGTTGAGGTGGACCCTAAGATTAGTTTCATAGGGGAAACCTTGGCTGAAGGCCCAGTGGCAGAACCTGAGACCCTTGTCTCACCATCAACAACTGCTGCAGAGGTCCAAACTCCATCTGAGACACCTGCTGGTGAAGGTGTTTCTCAGCCTCTCCTGGCCAGAGCATGGAAGCTACACCAAGCAATAAAGGCCAAGCCTCAATCCACCCTGAGTCACAAAGGTCTGTTGGTGACAAAGGGAAAAGGATAATGACTCCTGAGGAAATTGAGGAGGAAGAGAGAGAGAGGAAAAGGAGGCTAAGGGAGAAAGTTCTTCTGGGTCATCTAAATTCATGCAAGCTGCAATCAGGGCTGCCCCCAACCAAATACTAAAGATGATGAGTTAAGGGCAGTCAGGATTACCTATTTACAGACCAGGAACTATGATGTTGATGAAATCATCTCCCTCCCCTTAGAAGAGTTGAATGAACTGGCTGACATGGAAGTGTCAAGAGAGATAAAGGAGAAGAAGATGCAAGGTTACTTCTCCAATTCAAAGAGGAGAAGAGACAGAAAAGACTTTACAAGCATACTCCCACTCTCTCTCCAGTTCAAGAAAGTCCTGCACAGGAAGATGTGGCTCCACAAGAACCTCAGGTAGATAAAGAAGAGGATAGAATCAAAATGATAAACTACCTGAGTGCCACAGGCTTCTATCAGGCAAATGCACTTCTTCCCCTATCCTTTGACTTCATTGAGTTCAAGTACTTAAAGCAACTTGAGCTTGAGCTAGTCAAAGAAAGAAAACAACCAAAAGGAAGCTAAGGGAAGAAGCTGCAAGTCAAGAGCCATCATTCAAAAGAATGCAAAGAAGTCTGCTGACAGACAAAGAATGATGAGCTTCTTGAAGTCATATGGATTCTCTGGAAGGAGACTTGGTCCCATGTCTCTATCTACAATGGATGAGCATATAAGGGTGATCAAGCAGAAGATTAAAAGTGGTGAATTGATTGACTTGCACTCTCTTCCAAGTCAAGTCCCACCTGAAGTGGAGGTCAAGTTTGAACAACCAGAGACACCTGAACCAGAACCTCTAGCTGAGCCTCAGCAAACTTCATCTTCTGATCCAAGACAGGGTCAAACTCCCTCTCCTTCTGAACCTGTGAGGGAGGAACACCCAACTGAGAAAGACACTGATGATCAACATGGTGCTGCAGACCAGTCTTCTCAGTTAAAGACATTAAAGAGGAAGAAGAAAATGGCTTCTAAACCAAAGACTAAAAGAAGAAGCCAAAGTCATCTACCTCTACACCCCAGGCTGAATCAGATCACCTGAGGAAGTGCATGATGAGGCAACCCAATCAACTCCTATGCAAGTGGCTCCTCTAGCAACTGAGACACCTATCTTGTCCTGGACTTATTCTACCATCCAGAAAGATGGCATGTTGTCAGAGATCAAGGTGTTGAGAATGTCTACTCCTGGCAAGAAATAATCAACTTACCTCTGCATGATCTCTTTGAAATGAGAAGATACTATGAGAGTCTTGATGATCCTGACTACCAAATGAGGAAGGAATGGTCTTGATTGTACTGAAGACTACAAACATCTGAATATCTTCTAGTGTTTTGGTAGCATCAGCCTAGGGGGAGTTGTAAGGTTCCTTAAGTCTGATGCAACCCAAAACATCCAAAGTGTCTCAACAACATGCACTAAGTACTGAAGTGAAGAATGCTTCGGAAGTTTTACACAATACATTAGAAAACATTCTAAGTGTAAAATCTTCCGAAGTCAAGACCAATATCTTCCGAAGCCAAACATGAAGTCTTCCGAAGCTTCAAGAGACAAAGTCTCCGAAGCTTCACCCTATGAAGACAGATTTCTTCCGAAGACTTTTAGTACACATGCTTTATCTGATGTACTGTTCCATAAAGCACCTTTTCGCTTCATCTCTGATAAGTCACCAACTTACAAGAGTTGGTGAAAAGGTCCATGCTTTTGGTAACTGTACATTGAGGTCTTGAGTCTGAAACATTCCCACTTATGTACTTTATCCTTTTTGTAATGTATAAGGATGTGAGCTATGGCATGTCATAGTCACAAGGTCAAAAGGCAGATATGCCTTTTGATTTACAATTGATTTTGTTAGTGTCTAGTCAATTGTATCCAGCTGGCTTTCATAGTATAGCTGGTTGTAGGTTGTAGTATAAGTATTTCAAGTTCTTGTATCTTTAACATACTTTGTAACACTTGTAAAAGAACTTGAGAAAGCAATATACTGCATCCTTGAAAACCATATTCTCCTGTTCTGTCTCTTCTTTACTTGTGTTCTTTGTATCACTTTTGGTTACCCAGTTTACTGTTTGATTAGAGTTTAGATAATCTCCTCATTGTGTTGTTGTGTTGTAATTGTGTTCAAACCCTTAAACGATCCTGCAGGTCACTACCCCAGAACTTTGAAAGGATTGATGGAGGACCTGTTGCTTTTGGAGGAGATGAAGGTGGTTACATTTCTGGTAGGGGCAAGGTCACAAATGGTAAGCTCAGCATAGAAAAGGTAACTTTGTAAGGAGCTTGGATACATCTTTTGAGTGTATTTTAATTTTATGATCAGAGTCATAACATGCTTTTTATGAGCATGAGTGCATTGTTCTTAGGCATAGTGTGGTCATTCCTCATGAGCATATCTGCTTAGAGCCCCAGGAAAGGAAAACATATACAAGATGGATTTGCAAGAAACCTCTCCCTCTGGAGAAGTTTCATGCTTTCTGTCTAAAGCCAATAGTGATGAGTCTTTCCTATGGCATAAAAGAATGTGCCATGTAAACTTTAAGAACATGAATAAATTAATTAAGCATGACTTGGTAACTGAATGCCAAAGAAAGAGTTTACAAGTGATGACCACTATGTTGCATGCCGGAAAGGGAAGCAACATAAGGTATCTCACAAGCCTAAGGAAAAGAACTCAATCACTACTCCCTTACACTTGTTACATATGGATCTCTTTGGCCCCACCAGTATAATGAGTTTAGGAAGGACCTCATACTTTCTAGTGATCACAGATGACTTTACAAAATTCATTTGGGTTTTCTTCCTTAGAACAAGGATGAGACTCCTGAGATTCTGAAGAATTCATCTTAAAGATTGAGAATCAATCTGATCACAAGGTCAAGATCATAAGATGGGATCAAGGAACCGAATTTAAGAACCATATCCTTGACACATTCTGTGATGAAAAGGGTATTACAAGACAATTTAGTGCTCCTAGGACTCCTCAGCAAAATAGTGTTGCTGAGAGGAGAAACAGGATACTGATTGAAGCCGTAAGAACCATGTTGTCTGACTCTAAACTGCCCATCACCTTCTGGGCAGAGGCAGTCAACACTACGTGCTATGTGCAGAACAGAGTTTTAGTAGTTAAGACTCATGGCAAGACTCCTTATGAACTTTGGCACAAGAGGAGACCTTTCATTGGTTTTCTTAGGTCATTTTGATGTCCTTGCACCATCTTGAATGCCAAAGATCAAATTGCCAAGTTTTCTGAGAAATTAGATGATGGATAATTATTGGATACTCTTCCCAAGCTAAGGCTTATAGAGTATACAATCTCAGAACTAGAATTGTTGAGGAGTCAGCCAATGTGACTTTCAATGAACACACACCTTGTGTTACTGGTTCTGGTCCGGATTGGCTGTTTGATCTTGATTTGGTTATCAACTATTTAACAAATCTTGTGAGAATGTTTCAGGATCTGTAGAAAATTTGAATACAGATGATCCTGATCCAAGATTTGAGCTAGGAAGATCTTCAAGACCCATATCTTCAGCTCCTGTTGGAACCACTTCTGCAAATGAGGTTTCTATCAGCCCTACAATGACAAATTCAGTTGATACATCTGGTATGCCTTCAAATTCCAGCTCAGAGGCTCTACAACCAGATAAGAACACCTCAACTGTGGAAGAGAACAATGGTGTTGGTGATAGTGACCAAGAATTTCTTGATGCCACTAACCACACTGTGGATGAGAACATCAATGATGTCACACACTACTTGGATCAAGTTTCACTTGAAAAGTGTGCTGATGTGGTGGGAGAAACATCTATGCCAGATCTAAATTTCTCAAATTTAGATCTTTCTCAACAACTTGCTGTGATCCCTCAGCTTAGGATCCACAAGTCTCATCCTACCACAAACATCATTAGAGATGTTGTCTCAGGGGTAAAAACAAGAGGACAAACCCATGAAGCAAATGTTTGTCTTCACTCTTGTTTTCTATCCCAGATAGAGCCAAAGAAAGTTGATGAAGCTCTAAAGGATGGAAGTTGGGTTGAAGCTATGCAACAAGAGCTGCTTCAATTCAAAAGGCAGAAAGTTTGGAATCTTTGTCCTCTTCCTTCTGGGAAGACTACCATTGGAACCAAATGGGTGTTTAGGAACAAGAAAGATGATAGAGGCATCATCATCAAGAACAACGCTAGACTGGTTGTTCAAGGATACACACAAGAAGAAGGGATTGACTACACTGATGTCTTTGCTCCAGTGGCAAGATTAGAAGCTATTAGGATATTCCTGGCATTTGCTGCATCCAAGAACTTCAAGGTTTTTCAACTTGATGTGAAGTGTGCCTTTTTGTATGGAGTGATAGATGAAGAGGTTTTTGTCAAATAGCCACCTGGTTTTGTAGACCCTGATCATCCTGATTATGTCTACAAGCTTGACAAAGCTCTCTATGGGCTGCATCAGGTACCCAGGAAGTGGTATGAGACACTATCTAAGTATCTCTGTAAACATGGATACAGGAGGGGTACTATAGATGGAACTCTCTTCATCAAAGGACAAGGAAAAGACATAATTCTAGTTCAGGTATATGTAGATGACATCATTTTTGGTTCAACTAATCCAAAGCTCTGCAAAGACTTTGAGAAGCTGATGAAAGACAGATTTGAAATGAGTGCCATGGGTAACTCAATTTTTTTCTGGGAATTCAAGTGAAGAAAGTTGAAGATGGCATCTTCATAAGTCAGTCAAAGTATGTTCAAGACATACTCAAGAGGTTTAATATGACTAACTGTAAGATTGCTAAGACACCCATAGCCAGAAACCACTCTCTTGGTCCTGATCTTGAGGGGGAATGTGTAGATGAGCATTTATACAGGGCTATGATTGGGTCTCTTATGTATCTTACTGCTAGCAGGCCTGATATCATGTTTGCTACATGTATCTGTGCAAGATATCAAGCCAACCCTAAGAGTTCTCACCTTATCACTGTCAAGAGGATTCTAAGATACCTCAAGGGTGCATCATCACTTGGCCTATGGTATCCCAAGAATTCTGGCTTTAATCTGTATGCCTATACAGATAGTGATTATGGTGGTTGCAACATGACTGCAAAGTCTACATCTGGGGGATGTCAATTTCTTGGTGGAAGGGTTGTCTTATGGCAATGCAAGAAACAATCCTGTGTCTCTGCATCAACTGCTGAAGCTGAATACATTACTGTTGCAAGCTGCTGTGCTCAAGTACTTTGGATTCAAAATCAGATGCTGGACTATGGGTTAAACTTCAAGGAGACTCCCATTCACATAGACAACAACAGTGCTATCTTAATCACAGAGAACCCTATGCAGCACTCAAGGACAAAGCACATCAATATCAGGCATCATTTAATAAGAGATAACTATGAAAAAGGATTAATTAAACTAGTCAAGGTTCACACAGATGAACAATATGCTGATCTGTTTACAAAGGCTTTTGATGAATAGAGATTTAAATATCTTATATCAGCTATTGGGATGATAAACCTTGAGTAAGCTTTTCTTAAAACTAATTCTTATTATTTCTTAAAATATGTGTGTCCTAAGTTGTCTAGTTCATCACTTTCATAAGCTCATGTTTTCTTTGGATGAAAAATTTCTTTTTGAAGACTTTCCTTAGATTTTTTAAAATTTCTGATACTTCGGAAGTTTTGTTTTTAACTTCGGAAGTAAATCATGCCTTCAAATTAAATAACTGTCTAAGAAGTTTACCTTCGGAAGAGTGCTTAAATATTTGTCTCAGACACTTACTAAATTTAAGGACTATTTACTTCTGAAGCAAAATTACCTCTCGGAAGCTTTGTCTGTTTACACACAAAGCACTCAAGCTTTAATTTTTCTTCCGAAGCAAAAATTTTCAAATCTCTCAGGAAATTCTTCCGAAGTCATTTTAGCTTCGGAAGCCTTTTAATTAAAACTTCCGAAGATAATTAACCTTCGGAAGCTTTTTGAATTCCAAGAAAACTACCCTTTGAGCAAAAAGTAAACTACTTTTTCAGAGGTGGGACCTATATTCGGATTTCAAAGTTTATCCTTTTTCATTAAACTTTATCTGAAATCCTTCTCACATATAACCCAACGGTTTCCCCCCTCTTCTATCATCTGTTCTTCCTCCAAACCTAAAAACCCAAATTTCTCTCTGAAATTTCTTTCTTTCTTCTTCCTTCGTCCTTAAGCTACTTCAAAATGGCCAACCTTGCTCACAGAAATGATCCCAATTTTACCATGCAGCTACACAGACAACACAATCAAGTTGCTCTGTTATGCTCTGAGAAAGATCCTCATTTCTCAGAGGTTTGCCATTTCTTATCTCTATCGAACTACTTCACCTCCCTCACCATTGATCCTCCACTCTATGAGGATCAGTTGCTTGAATTCTGGAAGACCTACCAAGAGGTCATTATGGATGGGGAGAAGGCACTGTCTGCCACACTGCAGGGGAGAACAATCTTCATCACTACGGCCATCATCAACAGACATCTTCAGCTGGATGATGAAGAAGGTGAGGTGTTCTTCCCAAAGGAAGCTGTTAATCATTCCTTTGAACAGATGGGATATGAGGGAGATTTCTCTGTAAAGACCTTCAGGAAAGGGAAGGTCTCATCCCAATGGAGATTTCTGCTTCATGTGGTCATCCACAGCTTATCAAACAAGCATGGTGGATGGGACCAGATTCCTGAAGATCTCTCCTTCATAGTCCATGGAATGGTTCAAGGTGTCAAATTCAGGTACTCTCAGTTTGTTTATACAAATTTGCTTGCTAATTTAGACTCCTTAGAATATTACATGTTTCCTAGATATGTCCAGTACATTCTTAACTGTGAACTGGGCTCACAGTTAAGGGGAACAGGTAACATTCTTAAATTGGGACAGATGAAGCCCGACATCTTTAAAATATTGAGAAAGTCCACTGTTGGATTATCTGGGGTAGAAACAGCCCTAGTCCCAAAAATGTTAGAGCTCATTTCTCAAGGTGACAACCTAGCAGCACAAGCTAGTGTTGAACCCACACCTGCTGCTTTCCAACCACCCACAAAACCTCAAATCTCCATCACCTACCAAAGAAAATCCAAACGAACCCTTGCTCAGACTATTCAGTCTGTGGAGGCCCCCATATACTCACCCATACAGAAAGAAGTGGACACTAGAGCTCCCATTTAACCTGAGGAGCAGACCACTCCTATCTATTCAAAAATCAGTGCTGAGGTTCCTCATGCTTAGCCTGATGAGCTCCTTAGCCCTACTTTCTTAAGCCATCACTCTGAGTCTCAACACTCCAGTGATCAACCTTCAGGGGACAGTTACCATCCCCAACCTATAGATCTCAACCAACCAATTCCAAACCTTGACTTCTATACTGATGAAGATATAGGTTTCAGTGAGTATAATGAATCTCTCTTCTTTCCCCCTACTCAAAGAGAGATGAGTACTCCTGAGTCTCCTACATCTATCCCACATCAGTCACCTACAACTGAGGTGGACACTTTTGAACCTGTTCAGGATGTTCATATGGAAGAGGCTCTCACTTCTTGTAAGGCCCCGTTCCCGGGACGCTTACAGCTGGGTTCTCATCGCACATAAAACGTATAATTACATTTGTGTTTCACAAAATCGCAACGGAAAACTAAAACAATCTTTCATTTCCATGTAAATGCTTTTGCAAGTTAATACAACATTCATTACAAAATAGCTTGTTCGCATTACAATGCAAAAATATTAATCAAAAGAATGCCATCCCAAAAGAGTTGAGTAGCTTCACGGTGTGCCATCCTCAGCAAACATTACCTGCCAACTGGAAAACATATAAAAAGTCAGCGTTGCTGAGTGAGTTCTAGTTTTATTACAAAACATACTTTACTTTCATATAAAACCATTCGTTACTTTTACATGATCACACATCATACGTACACATAGATAATATCATTATTATCTTCTTCATTCATTCATTCGTTCATTCGTTCTTTATGACTTTACTTGCGCATCGGACTTCATCCATACCAATACCATGTGCTACACCCCGGTTAGTCGTAGCTACCGGGCCGAAGTCAATAAATGAACAGCTAAACGTATGCCACGGTACTAGGAGTAACCATCAGTCTTAGCTACTGGGCCGAAGTCAATAAATGAAGTACTTCAAGCTCTTATGGTTGGTGAATATGGTGCACTTCGTCCCGTAGAGATAGTGCCTCCAAATCTTTAGTGCAAAGACCACGGCTGCTAGCTCCAAGTCATGAGTGGGATAATTAACCTCATGAACTTTCAACTGTCGGGATACCTAGGCTATAACCTTCCCTCTCTGCATTAACACACACCCTAACCTTGAGTAGGAAGCATCAGAATGAACCACCAGATCTTCGCTTCCATCGGGTAATGACAGAACAGGAGCTTGAGTCAGTCTTGCCTTCAGCTCTTCGAACGCCTTCTCTTAAGCTTGACCGCATACAAACTTCACATCCTTTCGGGTCAACTTAGTTAGTGGAGAAGCAATCTTAGAGATGTCTTGGATGAATCTTCTATAGTAGCCCACCAAGCCCAAGAAACTACGGATCTCGGATGGCGTCTTTGGTGACCTCCATTGCATAACCGCCTCCACCTTCGTCGGGTCCACCATAATCCCGTCAGGATTCACCACATGACCCAAAAACTGAACTTCGCGCAACCAAAATGCGCACTTGGAGAATTTAGCATACAATTTCTCCCTTCTCAACGTCTCCAGAACCTCTCGAATGTGACCGGCATGCTCTACTTCGCTCCGTGAGTAAATCAGGATATCATCAATAAACACAATCACTGATTTATCCAGCATCGGTCGACACACACGGTTCATCAAATCCATAAAAGCAGCTGGCGCGTTGGTCAAACCAAAGGACATGACAAGAAACTCGTAATGACCATAGCGCGTGCGGAAAGCTGTTTTAGGGATATCTTGTTCTTTCACCTTCAACTGATGATAGCCAGACCGAAGATCTATTCTTGAAAACCAACTGGCACCCTGAAGCTGATCGAACAAATCATCTATTCTCGGTAAGGGGTATTGGTTCTTCACTATCAACTTGTTCAGCTCGCGGTAGTCAATGCACATCCTCATACTACCATCCTTCTTCTTTACAAACAGGACCGGAGCACCCCAAGGAGAGATACTCGGTCTAATGAACCCCTTATCAAGCAACTCTTGCAACTGTTCCGTCAACTCTTTCATCTCCGTCGGAGCTAACCGATATGGTGCCTTGGCAACAGGTTGGGCACCCGGTATTAGATCAATCTGAAATTCAATCTCTCTGTCAGGTGGTACTCCTGATAAGTCTTCTGGGAACACGTCTGGAAAGTCACACACAACTGGTACATCGGCTAGTTGTGGTGTTGGCGTATCCACATCTTTTACATAGGCCAAGTAAGCACTACATCCACGCCTCATACAATTTCCCGCTACTGCCATTGAGATCACCTTCGGGATGTCATGATTCGATCACCATAAACCGTTACCAAACTTCCGTCAGGCGCTGTCACCGAATCATCTTCTTGCGACACACAATGTTCGCCTCGAAGTCCGCCAACCAATCCATCCCAAGAACCAAATCAAAACCACCCAAGGTCATCACAAACGGTCTAACAGGAAACTTATGACCCTCAAGTTCCACATCACAATTCTCTATCATCTCAGAAATCCTGGTAGACTTACCTGTGGCAGTTTCTACATCAAAGGCGCATCAACACGTCTACTACTAGTAGGCAGCTTATCACAGAAAGTAGCAGAAATAAAACTCCTACTAGCACTAGAATCAAATAGCACAGGAGCTAAAGTTTGGTTCACGAGAAACGTACCGGACATGACATCAGGGTCTGTCCTAGCTTCCTCCTGTGTCATAGTGAATGCCCTGGCGCTCGCCCTCAGTCCTTCACTTCCCGTCTTCCTCACCCCTGAACCCTCAGTCCTCGGCTTTTTACAATCTCTGCTCATATGACCAGTTTCCCCACAGTTAAAACATTTGCCCGACAAGCAATCCTTCGCCATATGCCCTGTCTTCCCACACTTGAAGCACACGTTCAAACCCAGCCTACATTCTCCCGCATGCTCCTTTCCACACTTACCACACCTCCTTGATCCCACTCCCGATGTGGCCACGCGGCGGTCATCCACCCTTGCCTTTTTGTTACCCGTCGAGGCATCACCCCGACCAAACCGTTCCCGTTCCAGTTCCGATCACCACCACCCTTCTTGCTCGCTTCGACCACCACCACCTCCCTCTCATCATAAAGTCTTCCGGCCAAATCGATCGCCGACCTAAACGTACTTGGTCGGGCGGCGATCATATGCCGGCGAACATCCACCGGTAAACCCTGAATGTACCTCTTGATTTTCCGAGACAGAGGCGTCACCTGATCAGGCACGAGTCGTGCCATTTCATTAAACTTGGTGGTATACTGCTGGTGTGTCATGGTTCCAGCCTCCAACTGCAGAAACTCCCTTTCCAACTTATCCATTTCCCTGTGAGGACAGAACTCCTCAATCACCATCTTCTTCAACTCAGGCCATTTCATTCTCCCGATTGCCCGATTACCCTCTGCTTGGACAATGTTGTCCCACCAACATAGTGCCGAGTCCACAAATGAATGAGTGGCAAACTTCACCTTCTGATCTTCCCGACACTCGCTGATGTCGAGAACGGCCTCCATCTCTCTCACCCATCGGTGAGCAGCGGTAACATTGCCATTACCGTCAAAAGTAGGGGGATTGCATCTCGTAAATGCCCCGTAGTTACATCCTCGCACTGCCTCTGGCACAGGCTCTTCTTCTTCCTCTTCATCATCAGACAGGACCGTTTCAGGCTCTGGGTGTTCCCGTTCTCCAGAGGATCTGTTTTTTTCTTTTCTTTCCCTTCTCGTACAGCCTTAATAACTTCAGTCACCACAGACGGTAAGATTGTCTGCATGACCTGATGGACTTCTTCTACAACAGCCTCCTTTACTGAGGCTCTCAGATTGGCGCTTTCGTCGCCACCCTCTGGATGGGAGGTCTCTGGTTCTTCATGAACCACCCTCTCAACTCTGGTCTCCCTCTCTTGGGTCGCAGTTCAGCACCGTGACCTCCACCCCTAGAAGCTTTCGAAGATCTACCTCCGGCCATCACACGCACACTGAAAGATTCAAACACCAACACGATCATTCAAGGAAACAACTCGTTTATGTCAAGTATAGTAAGTCCCTAATTACAGTGGCCAGTTGTGATTAGCCACTTACTTCACTCTTCATACCCCGAGCATTACCCGTCCTGACTACATCAGTATTTAAACCTACATACAACACATAACCACATACCATGCACACATAAAACCGGTTAACTTTACGAAAATACCTGATGGCACGCAGCTACTCAGATTGGCATCCCATTCCCTTTCCGTCCCATTCTCAGTTTAAGATTAGGTTTATTTTGAAACTTTACCCATTTCACTTAAACTTTGGCTCTGATACCAACTTGTAAGGCCTCGTTCCCGGGACGCTTACAGCTGGGTTCTCATCGCACATAAAACGTATAATTACATTTGTGTTTCATAAATCGCAGCGGAAAACTAAAACAATCTTTCATTTCCATGTAAATGCTTTTGCAAGTTAATACAACATTCATTACAAAATAGCTTGTTCGCATTACAATGCAAAAACATTAATCAAAAGAATGCCATCCCAAAAGAGTTGAGTAGCTTCACGGTGTGCCATCCTCAGAAAACATTACCTGCCAACTGGAAAACATATAAAAAGTCAGTGTTGCTGAGTGAGTTCTAGTTTTATTACAAAACATACTTTACTTTCATATAAAACCATTCGTTACTTTTACATGATCACACATCGTACGTACACATAGATAATATCATTATTATCTTCTTCATTCATTCATTCGTTCATTCGTTCTTTATGACTTTACTTGCGCATCGGACTTCATCCATACCAATACCATGTGCTACACCCCGGTTAGTCGTAGCTACCGGGCCGAAGTCAATAAATGAACAGCTAAACGTATGCCACGGTACTAGGAGTAACCATCAGTCTTAGCTACTGGGCCGAAGTCAATAAATGAACAGCTAAACATATGCCACAGTACTAAGGGTGAGCGGTAGAGGTTCTACATTAAGGGTCAATCACAAAGAAGGACCCGTTATCCGATGCGTGCAAGACGTTTCATTCGTTCATTAATGCATGCATTCAACATCGTGTTCCTCTTTCATTATCTTTCACTTTACGTTACATAATACTTTGTTCATTCCTTATAATAAGTAAAGCCATAGGAAAGATATTATACATCATACTAAGGAACATTAACATGCATCAACATCACATCATACAGGGCAACATCATACATACATAACCTACAACATCATCATCACCATCATCCCCAACATGCTTTCCAAGGCCTCAAGCGTCATCTTACAAACTCTTATGGGAACCTTTACGTCAAAACTTACATCTGCACCTTCCCCCGAAGGTCAGAACTCAATCTACACCTTCCTCGGGTGCAACAGCCCTATTCAGGCGTATGGACACCCTTCAGTCGCATTGCCTCCATGCGACTGAACATCATGCGAATGAACTAATACGGATGAACACCTATGCGTATGAACATCTAGTCGTGCGAATGAACAATGCGGACGGACCTCATGCGAATAGGATTAATGCGGATGAGCACTTATGCGACTGGACCTTCAGTCGCATGACCCCCATGCGACTGGCCCTTCCATCGTGCGAATGGACATTCAATCGTGCGAATGGACCCCAATCGCACCCTAATCGGCCGTATGGCCGCCATTCGGCCTCCAGTCGGTCGCCTAGCCCTAACTGACGCAGAATGCAGTTCATCCCGACTGCAACGAGGGTTTTCGGCCTCCAAACTCCTCTAAACCCATTTTAAGCCCAAATCGACCATCCTAAACCTTAGGGATGCATACCACGACACCATTCAAGCACACACAAGCTCACAATCAAGCCACAAACGCGTCATACATACACATACACATACACAAACGGGTCAACATACACATACCCAAAAACCCGATTTCAGATGTTTTCCAGCCCCAAAATCGTTTGAAAACAAGTAAAAGTGGGGTTCTAGAACTCACACAAACGAGCACAACGTTAAGGGCTTCGATTTGGCTTGCTTCACGACGATTTTTGGCGACCCGAACCAACCCGAACCGTCACTTTTCCTCTTTTTCTCTTCTTTCTCTCTTCTCCCCTTTCTTTGGCTGATTTGTGAGTGTGGGGGAGAGGGTAAGGCTGCCCTCTCCCTTATATACTCCCCCTCACCCGACTTTCTTTCATTGGCGAGTTTGGTCCCTCGACTTTTGGACTTTATTTTCTTTTCTTTCTTCACCGGCTTCAAAATAATAATTATTCGGGTGTTACAAGTCCACCCCCCTTAAATAGGTTTCGTCCCCGAAACCTGTTATTCGTCGAACAAACGTGGATAATGCTGTCTCATTTCTTCCTCAGTCTCCCACGTTGACTCGGATCCCTTCCTGTGCTTCCACTGTACACGCACAAGAGGAACCACTTTATTTCGCAACCTCTTTTCTTTACGATCGATGATTGCCACTGGTTGCTCCACATAATTGAGCCTTTCATCTATTTCAATGTCCTCTAGTGGAACAATCATGTCTTCATCAGCTATACACTTCTCAGATGAGATACATGGAATGTCGGGTGAATCCCACTTAACTCATCTGGCAACTCCAATCTATAGGCCACCTCCCTTACTCGAGCAATGATTTGGAAAGGGCCTATATATCTTGGGCTCAACTTGCCTCGCTTTCTGAATCTGATAATACCCTTCCAAGGTGAGACCTTCAACATAACCCGGTCACCCACCTAGAACTCAATTGGCCTACGTCGCTTATCGGCATACAACTTCTGTCTATCTTTGGCTACCTTCATGAAGGCTTTAATCTTTTCAAGCTTCTCTGTTGTAGCCACGATTACCTCGACGCTCCCCAATTCCTTCTGACCAATATCACCCCAACAAACGGGTGTTCTGCATCTCCTACCGTATAGCATCTCATATGGTGGCATACCAATGCTGGCATGATAGCTGTTGTTGTATGAGAATTCAGCTAACGGTAAGTGGTTATCCCAACTTCCACCAAAATCGATCACACATGCCCGGAGCATGTCCTCCAGTGTCTGAATGGTCCTTTCTGACTGACCATCGGTTTGGGGATGATAAGCCGTGCTAATATGTAACCTCGTCCCCATAACGTCGTGGAATTTCTTCCAAAATTTAGATGTAAACCGAGTGTCGCAATCAGACACAATAGACACCAGCACACCATGACGAGCTACAATTTCCTTGATGAACAGATCAGCCAACCTCTCAGATGAATACGTCTCGCGGATCGGTAGAAAGTGAGCGCTCTTCGTCAGACAATCAACTATCACCCATATGGCATCATACCCTTTCGGGGTACGCGGCAGCTTTGTAATGAAATCCATGGTGATGTGCTCCCACTTCCATTCCGGTATATCCAAAGGTTGGATCTTCCCATACGGCTTTTGTTGCTCGGCCTTCACCTGTAAGCAAGTAAGGCACTTACTCACATACTCCACCACGTCACGCTTCACACCCGGCCACCAATAATCTTTCTTCATATCATGCTATATTTTCGTGGCACCAGGATGAATGGAGTATCGAGTCTTGTGAGCTTCATCCATTATCTTCACCCGTAGATCCCCAAAACGAGGAATCCACACACGATCGAATCGAGTTCTAACACCGAGTGTGTTTTCACCCAATTCCCCAACCAGACCTCTCATTCTTTCCAAATTAAGATGATCTTCTTTCAATGCCTCATCTTGAAACTCCTTAACTTGCTTCATCACATCAGAGGTCATGATTAATTGATAAGCTTTCACCCGAATCGGTTCGGGCCTTTCCTTTCGGCTAAGGGCATCCGCCACCACATTAGCTTTGCCTGGATGGTAATGGATCTCACAATCATAATCCTTTATATGTTCCAACCATCTCCTCTGCCTCATGTTCAGATCCTTTTGCTCGAAGAAGTACTTCAAGCTCTTATGGTCGGTGAATATGGTGCACTTCGTCCCGTAGAGATAGTGCCTCCAAATCTTTAGTGCAAAGACCACGGCTGCTAGCTCCAAGTCATGAGTGGGATAATTAACCTCATGAACTTTCAACTGTCGGGATGCCTAGGCTATAACCTTCCCTCTCTGCATTAACACACACCCCAACCCTAAGTAGGAAGCATCAGAATAAACCACCAGATCTTCGCTTCCATCGGGTAATGACAGAACAGGAGCTTGAGTCAGTCTTGCCTTCAGCTCTTCGAATGCCTTCTCTTGAGCTTGACCCCATACAAACTTCACATCCTTTCGGGTCAACTTAGTTAGTGGAGAAGCAATCTTAGAGAAGTCTTGGATGAATCTTCTATAGTAGCCCGCCAAGCCCAAGAAACTACGGATCTCGGATGGCGTCTTTGGTGACCTCCTATTTTAAGGAATCATGTTTGCTTTATTACCGTGTGGCTGTACTTCCTCCGTGAACGTGTGCTAAGCATAAACCTTTTATAAATTTCATCACCATTATCACCAAATATATCATTTTTAATTATAACCAGTGTCATTAATAAAACCATTTTAAGCCATCAATTACCATAAAACACGCTTTTAATATTAATATGGCAAACATTCTAAAGTCATTTTCAACCGAAGCAAACTTTGGAAACTCGGGGGCTAAGTGCAGGGACTAAAATTGACATTTTGCAAACCTGGGATGGGTATAAAAACCCCATTCCCAGCCATTTCTTCATCCTCTCCATTTCTTCTTCATCATCTTCTTCTCCACTTCACATCTTCATCTTAGCACCAAAAACGCCCCGTTTGGTCACGTTTTCGTCGTCTAGAATTCACCTACAACTTAGTCTACTCCATCCTTGCAGGTAGACGACCTTGGTTGTCCATTTCTTGCTCGTTTTACTGCTGTCCATTTCTAGGGTTTCGGGTGTTCGGGTCAACTCGAACACAAGAGGTCGTGTGGGTGCGTGTGATGACTTTCTGCGTGTGCTTCTTGTTCGTGTGTGTTTGTTGTGTGATTCTGGAAGTTCTTGATGTGTAAAACCATGTTTGGGGCAGCCAAAGGCTGTTCTGCACTTCAGCAGTCGTGAACCTGCAGTTCAGGCGACTGGGTCTGTCATGCGACTGAGCCGTGCGACTGGTTGAGTCGTGCAACTGTGTCTTTCGGGCGACTGAATCGTGTGACTAGGGATGTCATGCGATTGAGTCAATGCGGATGAGTGTGTGCGATTGAGTAAATGCGGAAAAATGTGTGTGCGATTGAGTCAATGCGGAGGAATGAATGCATGCGACTGTGTGTGTATCGACTGAAGGCCAATCGTACGAATGAAGGTTCAGTCGTACGAATGAAGCTGATTCGTACGAATGAAGGTTGATTCGTGCGTATGGAGGTTAAGTCGTGTGATTGGGTGTTGTGTGGTACGACTGAATGCCAGTCGTACAAATGAGGGTTCAATCGTGCCAATGAAGCTGATTTGTACGATTGAAGGTTGATTCGTACGAATAGAGTGTTGAGTCGAGCGTCTGGTCCTGTTGTGTGACTGATGATGTTGAGTGTGAATTTTCCTCTTGAACGTCTGATGATGATAAGGTAACATCAGTAAAAGTGTCATTGCTTGACCACAAAGATTAAAGTCAACGCTATCAACATGCACATACTATTTCAATTGAAATCAACCTAACATTTTACAAGTATCGACAACCCATTTGGAACTACAAATACTTAACAAGTGCTATCTTTCATAACAATGAGATCTTTATACGGATGTCATAAGCAATGATGACTACTCTTAGTACTTGGATCTACATAAGATCTGATACGTGTGTCCGTTTGTGTGTGTGCTACCCACGACCGAACCGATACAACCCGAACCGACCAAACATTACTATACGCTTTATATACGTCATTAATGCTTAACAATAACCGTCAATAGGTGTTTGACTGTTCATTGCATTCAACTGTTGGGAATCTTGATCATTCACACTTACCACTTAACATGTGAGTTTCTGCCCCTTTTTATGCTTATACTACTTTACAAACATTTACAAACATGGGGAAAAGTATGCTCGCCCGTTTTCTATGCTGTACAACATACATACAATTACATACTTGGAATCAAGTGCTACTGTTTTGTGGGTACTTATCTGATACATGCTTGAGTCTGCTTTGTCATTCTTTCTTACAACCATTTAATTCCAGTGTGGGAACCGACGGATAGGTATTGGTAGTACTACTGGGTTGACACCCCCACCCTCGTGTTGGTATACTAGTTAGTACCAACAATAGCTAGGAACGGGTCTTGGGTGAATATATTCCGACAAGATTCTTTGTGTACGTCGTTAGGTTTGGTTGTAAAGCTCTTGTCATGTGATTTTGCTTACTTATAACTGTATGCACGGTATTCTGCAACAACTTTATACAGCATCATTACTTATTTACTTTTAAACCTGCGAGCTCACCAACAATTTTGTTGACCATTTTGAGCATATCTTTTCAGGTGATCATGCTAGCTGAGGTTCTAGGTGTGCTGCTTTAGTGGAGACCCTAGGATGCATTTCCAGGCTAAACTTGTCATTTTTAAAACAATTGTTGTATCTGTTTCAAACAACATTACACTTTGTAACTTGTTCCCGGGTCGTGGGAATTGCATACTATGTTATTGTCTATGTTTATCTTATATCATGTTTATGCTTATGGCTATGTTGTCGTGAATACTGACTAAACACGACACGTGTCCCCTTGTTGTCGGGTGTCGTCATGACACGCTTGTCATCATTATTATTATTGCATCTCTATCGCTTACCATGTGTTATGACGATTCCCGTCTCGTTACATCCCCGTTTTTCCGCTCTTAGCGAGGGTGTGACAGACTGGTATCAGAGCCATTGGTTATAGAGAATTAGGCAATACACTTGACCTAGACTATAACCTAGGAACCTTCATATAGATTTGCATGCCAGGGTTGTGTGCATTTTATATCTCATACGTGTTCCTTATTACTTGTTCGTTATCTATCTGTTTCGTGATCTTTTCACCTTGTGAGGGAGCCCTGTGCTCACTCCATACGGGATGCTTATGTTGGACCTTCCGTTTCCCTCTGCGCAACGAGTTGTTTTATCAATCCGGGTATTGAACCCGAAGAGATCTTCATAGATCATGCTATTGCGATTGACCTTAGACGCTGGGATTTACCCCGAGGAGGTTATATCTGAGACCTCGAGAGAGGAGGAAATAAGCAACCTCCGCTAGACTAAACTTGATTTCATGCATGGATATGCCATTATTATGATGGACTACTATTTGGACATTACTTATACATGGTGTGAGAATTACACGATTGTATGCAATGTGTGACAACCATAAGTATGGTATTAACTTGGAAAGTTAGGCCTTAATGTGACATGGATAATGGCCCTGCAATGGTTAAAACTTATGCGTTTACTATTCTTATGATTAGAACATGCCACCTCGAAGAGTTACCGCAGCAACAGTGGCGGAAGTGAAGCCCGAGAGGCAGAGGCAGAGGAAAGGCAGAGGTAGAGCAACCGCGAGAACAAGTGATGGTCCCCAATGTCACTCCGGGAACAGGAAATGCTGATATGGCAGCCTAATCGCTCAACAGCCGGCCGCACTGATTCCGACTATCGTGGCCCAAGTGAGCGATGCTCTTCAGAATTCTCACCCCCACGAGGATGGTGGCAATGATAATGAGGATAACGGGAACACGACTAGGAACGAAAGCAATCAGGAGACCGGGAATGGTGGTACAGCCAGTAACGAAACTAGAATTGTTAATGAGACCGGGGTTGTGAATGCTAGACGGGGATGTTCATACAAGGAATTTGTGGCTTGCAAACCAAGAGAGTTTGATGGCAAAGGTGGAGCCATAGCCCTGACCAGATGGCTTGAAAAGATGGAGGCCATGATCGACATCGGCGAATGCCTCGACAGTCAAAGGATTAAGTATGCTACGTGTTCACTACAGGGCAAGGCACTAACGTGGTGGAACACTCAGATTCAGGCTAGGGGAAGAGAATCGGCAATGCAAATGTCATGGGATGAGTTCAAAGCCCTAATCACCGAGGAGTACTGTCCTCTCAATGAGATGCAAAAACTTGAGCATGAGTTCTGGAATCATGCTATGGTGGGGGCTGGGCACGCAGCTTACACCGATCATTTTCACGAGCTAGCAAGATTGGTTTCGCATCTGGTCACCCCGGAATCAAAAAGGATAGAGAGGTATATTTGGGGACTTGTGCCTCAAATCCGGGCAATGGTAACCGCAGCTGTTCCTCCTACTATTCAGAGCGCAATTCTGAAGGTGGCGCTCTAACTGATGAGATGGTAAGACCAGGGGTATTGGGCAGGGGAGCGAGAAAAGGAAAGATGTTGGGGAAACGAGCCGGTCGAGTGCCGGGAAATTCGAGAAAAGGGCCAAGACAAGCAGAATGGCTGTGACCCAGGGTAGGCGAGAGTATGTGGGTCCGCACCCCAGATGCGATAGGTGCAACTTTCATCATCCCCCAGCTATGTCGTGCTGGGTGTGCGCGAACTGTAGACGCCCGGGGCATTTAGCAAGAGACTGCAGAACAGCACCGAATATGGTCGCACCAGTCAACGCGGTTAACCCTGCTGGGAATGCCAGGGGCTGTTACGAGTGTGGAAGCCCTGATCAGTACAGGAACATGTGCCCCAAATTGAATCGGGCATCGGGCCAACTAGGGAACAACCAGCATCAGGCGATGGCTATAGCTAGAAATCAAGGCCCGGCAAACAAGGGAATGCGGCTCGGGGACGCGCTTTTGTCATTGGAGCCAATGATGCCCGTCAGGACCCAAATGTTGTCACGGGTACGCACTTACTCAATAATCACTTCGCATCTGTACTATTTGACACTGGAGCAGACAATAGCTTTATATCTTTTGAGTTTGTGCAATTGCTTGATTTGAGTCCTAGTAGGCTAGAAACTAGCTATTCTGTAGAAATGGCCAATGGTAGGGTGTTTAGGCCGATGAGATTATTAGAAAAGTGCTCGATAATATGAAGAACCACGCCTTCGATATAGACTTGATACCCTTTGAGTTAGGAAGTTTCGACGTGATTGTGGGAATGGATTGGTTGTCGAAACAAGGAGCTGAGATTGTCTGTCGGGACAAGGTAGTGCGAGTCCTTATGTCAGTCGGAGAAGTACCAGAATCAAGAGAGGAAAGACCGGGGAGAAACTTAAAGCTTATTTCCTGCATGAAAGCACGCCAGAGTTTACGAAAACAATGCTACGCTTTCTGGCTCATGTGATGGAAAAGAAAGAAGAGGAGCAGAAATTGATAGATATCCCTGTAGTGCGGGATTACCCAGATGTATTTCGTGATGACTTGCCTGGTTTGCCTCCTCTACGGCAGGTGGAATTTCGTATTGAGTTGGTTCCTGGAGCTACACTGGTAGCAAAGACACCGTATTGGCTGGCACCATCTGAAATGCAAGAGTTATCTAGCCAGTTACAGGAGCTACTGGAGAAGGGTTTTATTCGGCCGAGTCACTCGCCTGGGGAGCACCAGTGTTATTTGTCAAGAAGAAGGATGGGTCATTCCGTATGTGCATCGACTACCGTTAGTTGAACAGTTAACTGTGAAGAATCGGCATCCTCTCCCCAGGATCGACGACTATTTGATCAATTACAGGGAGCATCGTATTCTCGAAGATCGACCTTCGTTCTGGATATCATCAACTAAGGGTTTTCGAGGAGGACATACCGAAGACAGCGTTTAGAACTTATGGGGTACATGAGTTCTTGGTCATGCCGTTCGGATTGACTAACGCACCAGCTGTGTTCATGGACCTAATGAATCGGGTGTGTAAACCTTACTTGGATAAGTTTGTGATCGTATCATAGACGATATACTTATCTACTCCGATCGAAAGAGGATCATGAAGAACACCTTCGGGCAATACTGGAACTGTTAAGGGAAGAGAACTTTTCGCAAGTTCTCGAAGTGTGAATTCTGGCTGTGAGAGGTGAAGTTTTTGGGTCATGTGGTTAACAAGGATGGGATTCATGTAGATCCCGGCAAGATCAAAGCGGTGAAGAAATGATGCGCCCCAGACACCTCAGAGATTCGCAATCTTAGGATTGGCCGGATACTTGTCATTTCATTGCGAACTTTTCAAAGATTGCTCAACCGTTGACATTGTTGACTCAGAAAGACAAGAAGTTTGATTGGGGACAGGCACAAGAACAAGCGTTCCAAACACTGAAAGATAAGCTGTGTAATGCCCTAATATTGTCCCTCCCAGACGGAACTGACGATTTTGTGGTATACTGTGAGCTTCGCATCAAGGGTTGGGATGTGTATTAATGCAGAAAGATAAGGTGATTGCCTACGCTTCGCGACAACTTAAGGTGCACGAAAAGAACTACACAACTCACGATCTTGAGTTGGGGGCTGTAGTATTCGCACTTAAAATATGGAGGCATTACCTGTATGGAACCAAATGCATCATTTACACAGATCATAAAAGCCTTCAACATATTCTGGATCAGAAGGAACTTAATATGCGACAGTGACGCTGGGTAGAGCTTCTTAGTGACTACGATTGTGAAATCCGATATCATCCGGGGGAAGCTAACGTGGGGCTGATGCTCTAAGCTGCAAAGAACGTGTGAAACCACTTCGCGCTCGAGCTTTGGGATTGACCATTCAAACAAATTTGAAAGCTCAGATCCAAATTGCACAAAGTGAGGAAACCGACGGATAGGTATTGGTAGTACTACTGGGTTGACACCCCCACCCTCGTGTTGGTATACTAGTTAGTACCAACAATAGCCAGGAACGGGTCTTGGGTGAATATATTCCGACAAGATTCTTTGTGTACGTCGTTAGGTTTGGTTGTAAAGCTCTTGTCATGTGATTTTGCTTACTTATAACTGTATGCACGGTATTCTGCAACAACTTTATACAGCATCATTACTTATTTACTTTAAAACCTGCGAGATCACCAACAATTTTGTTGACCATTTTGAGCATATCTTTTCAGGTGATCATGCTAGCTCAGGTTCTAAGTGTGCTGCCTTAGTGGAGACCCTAGGATGCATTTCCGGCTAAACTTGTCATTTTTAAAACAATTGTTGTATCTGTTTCAAACAACATTACACTTTGTAACTTGTTCCCGGGTTGTGGGAATTGCATACTATGTTATTGTCTATGTTATCTTATATCATGTTTATGCTTATGGCTATGTTATCGTGAATACTGACTAAACACGACACAAGTCCCCATGTTGTCGGGTGTCGTCATGGCACGCTTGTCAGCATTATTATTATGCATCTCTATCGCTTATCATGTGTTATGACGATTCCCGTCTTGTTACATCCCCGTGTTTCCGCCTTAGCGGGGGTGTGACAGGTACGCCTACCCTCTCACCAGTTCAAGAAAGGCCTGAACAAGAGGATGGTGGTCAACAAGAACCTCAGGTAGATAAGGAAGAAGAGAATCAAGATGATTAACTACCTGAGTGCCATAGGTCTCTATCAGGCAGATGCACTCCTTCCCTTACCTTATGACTATGTTGAGTTTGAGTATTTAAAACAACTTGAGCTTGAGTAGTCAAGGAAAAAAAGACAACAAAGAAGAAGATGAGGGAAGAAGCTACAAAGTCAAGAGCCATCATCCAAAAGAGCATGAAGAAGGTCTGCTGATAGGTAGAGGAGATGAGCTTCTTGCAAACGTTGGATTCTCCGGAGAGGAGACTTGGACCCATGTCTCTATCCACTATGGATGAGCATATCAGGGTAATCAAGCAGAAGATTAAGAGTGGAGTGCTCACTGACTTACACTCCACTCCAAGTCAGGCCCCACCTGAAGTGGAGGTTAAGGTTGAACCAACAGACACAACACAACCTGGACCTCCTGATAATGCTCAGCAAGCTTCATCTCTAATCCACAGCAGGGTCAACCTCTTTCTCCATCTGAACCTGAGAGAGAGGAAGTCCTAACTGAGAAAGACAGTGAAGATCAATCTGGTGCTGCAGGCCAGTCTTCTAATTAAAATTGGAAAGAGAAGGAAAAGGATGGCTTCTAAACAAAGTCTAAGAAAAAGAAGAAGCCTGAATCCCCTTCTGAACCTCAGGATGAATCAGAACAGCCTGAGGATGTGCAGCCAAAGGATGCTCAATCAACTCTAACTTCAGTAGCTCCTCTAGCATCAGGAAGACCCATCTTGTCTTGGACATACACCACAAATCCAGAAAGGTGGCATGTTATTAGAGATCAAGCATTGAAGACATTTATACATGGCAAGATATGTTTTAGTTGCCTCTGCATGACCTCTTTGACATGAGAAGACACTTTGACAGCCTGAAGGATCCTGATCATCTTATGAAGAAAGGAATGGTGATCATCCTAATAAGGACTGTTAATATCTGAAGTTTTCTAAGTGTTTTGGTAGCATCAGCCTAGGGGGAGTTTGTAGAGATTAATGAAGAGGCTGATGCAACCTAAACATCTTTAGTCTTTCCTGCATGCTGCACAAGTGCATTGAAGTGGAATGCTTCGAAAGTTTCACACGTGTAACAGAAATACTCTAAGTGTGAAATCTTCCGAAGCCAAGACCAACATCTTCCGAAGCCAAAGATGAAGTCTTCCGAAGCCTCATAGACAAAGTCTTCCGAAGCTTCAAGTTCATGAAGACAGATTTCTTCCGAAGACTTTTAGTAACATGCTTTATCTGATTACTGTTCCATAAAGCTGGACACCTTTCCGCTGCAACTCTGCAAGTCACCACTAACATGGTTTGGTGAAAAGGTCCATGCTTTTGGTAACTGTACATTGAGGTCTTGAGTCTGTAACTTTCTACTTTATGTACTTTATCTTTTTTGTAATAGATAAGGATGTGAGCTATGGCATGTCATAGTCACTAGTCAAAAGGCAATCTGCCTTTTGACTCTACAATTGATTTTATGTGGGTCTAGTCAATTGTATCCAGCTGGCTTTCAAAGTATAGCCAGCTGTAGGATGTTGTATAAGTATCTCATGTTCTTTTATCTTTTATTCATGCTTTGTAACACTTGTAATAGAACATATAGAAAGCAATATACTGCATTCTTGAAAACCAACACTTGTGCTCTTTGTGTTCTGTCTCATATACTACTTGTGTTCTTAGTATCATCACTTGGTTAATCCAGTTTACTGTTTGATCTAAGTTTAGTTTATCTCCTCTTTGTGTTTTTGTGTTGTAACTCATACCCTTCAATGATCCTGCAAGAAAGAACAAGAAGTTGAATTCAAGTAAGAATTCGAAGTTTTTAAGTGTTTATGATGAGTTTTGTCTCGGTCATGTGCTTATGTGCTTGTGTGTGTTTGTGTGTGTGTGTTTGGTGGGTTTCTAGATGTTTGAACTCATTTGTATACGGGTTAGAAGGAAGATACACCCAAAGTTGCACCAGGTGAGTTTCTAGACCCCGGTTTTGCTTGTTTTAAACTCTCTTTGGGGCTGAAAATGTATTTAAACAATTTTACAATATTTATGTATGTATACCCATATGTATTATGCATGTTTGATGATGTTCCTTAGGTGTTATTATGTTGTTCATGCTTAGAACGACCTTGGTAAGCTTAGAACAAATAGGCTTGATGTTTGGGTTCGAAAATATCCTAGAAACATGTTGAGCAGAAGGTTCATGCGCCTAAATAGGCCCCATGCGCCTGGAAAATCCTTAGAAATGTTTAAGTATAACTCATGCGCCTGAACAGTGGTTCATGCGCCTAGAATTTGTAATCGGACAACTAATTATTGGCCATGCGCCCAAGAGTGGGCCATGCGCCTAAACAGTGTTCCCATACGCCCAACGGCCAACTGCCTAAGTATGCCCAACCACCCAAACCCCATGCGCCTAAGTTTCCATGTGTCCGAATGGACCATGCACTTGAATAGTTCATGCGCCTAAGTGTTAAAACGGTTAAGTGTTGGCTGATGCGCCTGTATAGTGATGAAACGTCCAAACAGGGCTCATGCGCCCAAATAGTATTGGTGCGCCTAAACACTTAGAATTTTTTTACGAAATTTTTGGGAGTCTGTGCTATTAAGGTTTTGACCGAGGTTTGACTAGGGCTTATTAATGCTTAGTTTCATGCATGATTATGATTGTTTTATATTGTTTCATATTATTATTATTACTATTAGTGTATGACTTTACGTGGTGTGTTTATTATCGTAACGTAAAGTATTACTAATAATAAAGCGAAAGAGCAATAAAGAAGAGAAGTGAAAATTAAATAAAATATTAACAAGTCTTGCAAGCACATAGGAGGTGCACGACCATGTTGTCGTTAGCTCAACTGTGATGCGGGTTAGCTACCCTATTATGCACATGGGGCCAGTCAATGAGATTGACGGACCTTTGCAGCGTACCCTAGGTGACTGGGCCGGCCTTGTATACAGTAAACAAAGCCCATTGAGGGACCAGAGGGCCCAGCACCAGTTCCCCCGCACACATAGTTAGAGTATTGCTCATTGGTCCACATAGACAATGAAAGATAAAGATAAAAGAGTACAGAATAAACAAGGCATACAGTAAAGAGAAGAAACATTATCTGGTTGCATAGTTAATGCGTGCTCATGTATAAAGAGATGAAATTTTCATAAAAAGAGTACTTTCATATATATACCTTACAAAAAGCATTTTATTACTTTTAAAACTAGAACTCACTCGGCAACGCTGACTTTTATACATTTTCGGTTGGCAGGTAAACATTGCTGAGGATGGCACGAGGGTGAAGCTACTCGGCAGGAAAAGACTGACATCCATTCATACTTTTTATTGTTGTTGTTTTGTAATGCAATTAAACAATTCTTTTGAATTCGGTTAAACAATAGTGTATTGGGCAACAACAGTGTTTTTAATGAAATGAAATGAATGGCTTTTGTTAAAATAATTCCGCTGCTTCAGCTTGTAAATTTATAATGTTTAATGTATTTAATGTTGTGAATGACCAACTGTGAGGTCTCCGGGAACGGGGCCTTACAATTCACAAGTTCCACACATTGATTCTCTAACATATAGTAACTTGTGTGGAGGAGGTATATCATTTGATCCAAGTCACTACCCATTCTAATAATAACTTTTACATGCAAGGATTAAGATATGATGTTCTTGAAGGGTTTTTTTTCAAAAACACATTTTTCTGCCTTGTCTTTATTAATCACAAGCTCCGTTTGACATTCAGTTAACTTGGTAACAAGATATTTAATCTGATTCCTCTAACTATTATATAAACTTATGAGTAGAAAATTCATCTGTTGAACTTTTTCATGTACTCCAGATCATCTGTATAGATGCAGTCCAAGTCTTCAAGGGTGAATAGAAAATTTCCAGAACTTTCATCTGAAAATGCAAATACCTGAGAATAACTGGGCTCTTGGAATGGTCTTTTTTTAGTGTAGCTTTCCCTTGGTGTCTCAAGGAAGGTGATGAAAGAACTATTTTATGAGTTGTCAGAGTAGTAGATGAGATAATTTTATGGTTCTTTGCTATCCTTTACAAACACATGAATTGCTAAACTCTTTGGATGCTAGATGAGCTGGGGGGAAGAACTTTGCATGTGTATCTCAATTTAGAAACCGCTCAGGATACCATGCAATACAGTGAGAGTGAGGGTAGAGAGTTTTTTAGTTCTCTTGATTGACACATAATAGTATGCCAATTCTCTGGAAAGAGAACATGAACTTCCTTATTATATCATTATTATCAAGTTTGACTCTAACATGCATGAGAGTATATACGATCTTAACATACATGAAGTATTGTTGAGTCATAGTTTCATCTATTTCGAATGTGAAGTTTTCAAACTATTACTTCATAATGTACTTTTCGTTATCCTTAGCTTCCACAGACCATTTATACATCAGCTTTAATGAATCTTAGAGTTTTTTTTACAGTTTTGCACTTCTTGAAACCTCTATAGATTGTGTTGTGAAGAACAGTTTGAATAACGATCATGCCTTTCTAATCAATATTAATTTTTTTCTAGTCTTTTTTCAGAATAATCAGCCACTTTATTGGGTATCATCCCACCCACAGCGGTTCCTAAAATAGTATTTGGAATGTGAGGTCCAAAGACTACATATTTTTTCACATTTTGTTGTCATGAGATTTGATAAAAGATTCTATTCTAATGCACCAAATGTCAAAGTAATCAGGAGTGATCATTGAAAACTTAGTCGGTTCCATATCAGCTTCAGCTTTAGTAAGAGCTGCTATTTAAGTATGTTTATATGAAACTGAAGAGTGATTCAAGATGATAAGATTTTACAATCATGAGGCTGAAATGATCTGATACCAATTGCAGGACCCGTTTATTGTTCAACAACAGTTTCACAGTTAGAGTCACCACACTTACTAGATCAAATAGAGAACCAAACAAATAAACAATAAACAACAAGTAAAAATCTCAAGAACACAAAGTTTGGTTTTAAAGAATAATATATATTACTCTCAAGTGTTTTACAAGTGTTAAAATGCTTAGAGACTGATATAATAAAATACTTTATAATAAATCATACAGCCGACAATACTTTGAAAACTAGATAAACACTAGTCTAGACAATAAGATCAATGTAAAGTTAAAATACAAATTGTCTTTTAACATGTGACTATAAAATTACATAGCTCACATCATATTGTATTACAATAAGAATAAAAGTAATAAAATAAGAAGTTACAAATAAAGACCATGATGTATAGTTAAGAAAAGTAAAAAAGTAATCACCAACTTGTATAAGTTAATGCAGAAAAAAAAGTCTATCTTCTTTTGTTAAAAGTATGTCAGACACACATGTATTCTTATTCCTTGTAAGAGTTTATTCAATTGTTTTTTTAATGCCATGAAATGCCATGAGAAACATGTTTCATTCAATTGTTTTTTTAACCATCACTATAATTTGGTCTTCTTTTTTCCCTAAAAATATATATTTGAAAATATTTCATATATATTCATACAAGATTTTAAAGATTACAAATAGCAGAAAATGCATAAACTAAATATTCAGATCCAGATAAACCACATGGTTCATAGCTGTCTATTGGCATAACCACACAGTTGTGTTATTATCATGATGTAATGGCATAAAGGAAGCTAATATCTTGTTTGACCTCAATGTTGTCATGCATCTATTATAAGAATTATATATCACTGATTTTTTGATCATAAGTCATGTTTCATTTTTATTACAAAAAAAAGGAAAAAAGGATTTAAGAATCTGAAAGAACTTTGGTAATGTTACTCTGCACCGTTGCAATTGTATCTACCGTAGATTTTGCAAGCCAACTAATTCCAACTTTAACCCGATGCTCATCAGTTGGTAGCCTAATCAAGTAGGCTAGTTTCCTAGCTGCAATTTGTAACACAAAACCACCATGATTCAATCCATGAAGTCTAAGGGTAAAAGGTGGTTATGACAAATAAGCGTGTTGGGACAATAGTATTTGATTAATATTCTAATTTTTTAAATAAAAATTTTTTCACCACTTTAGACCTATTGACAATAGTATTTGATTAATATTCTAATGTTTTAAATAAAATACTTTTTGCAACTTTAGACCTATGGACGCTTTCGGTTCAGCCAAATATTGTTGGTTCTACCGGTTTGACCATGAGAAAGTAAATGGGTCAAAACTTTCACTGGGTCAAAATTTTCATTGTAATAAACTACAAAGTGTAGAATAATTACCAGCATGGCCGATGGGGCCCTCCAATGTCAGGCCCTCAATGAAACTTGGTGTAATGGCAGCATCATATTTTCCTAAGACCATCATCTCACCCAGATTCTGAAATCTGTACACGCAACAAGACCAGCATATGTATCAGATAATGAAGTAAAAAAGTTAAAATTGTGGTTCATAGTATTTGAGTTATAACTATCGAGTATTTTACTAGCTGCAAAATATAACAAAGCTACTCTACTTTTTGAAAATTGCAACATTTATTTTCCTTTATTATTGTAAAATTAAAATAATATGTGTCAACTATCATCATGATAGATAAATGCATTAATTTAACTTGGTCCATCTGTCTTTACCGAAGGATTTTTTAGTAATTTCAAAAACAGACATACAATTTTTTATATATGTATCAACTTAAATGATGAAATTTTATTAGCGAAAGAAGTGCTAATATAGCACCAAACCTGAATGGTAAGAGTGGACGGTTGTTAATTGCAGCCCAAATGTTCCAACCAGCAAAATCTGCCTGCTGAAATGCGACCTGAAAATTCATGCAAATGCATTACCAAACACATGACAAAATTAGATTTTCCCTCTGTTTGGAATCTGGATTGGCAAGCTTTCAATCCAAGATTACCCCTTTGAACACTTAGAAATCATTACAAAATAACTGGTCATTTTGATCACAAGATCTTTGGGTGCTTGACACACAAACAATGACCAGACAAAGGTTGGATTCTATTTTGGGACAAAGAGATTATTATATCATAATCCTTCATCCCATTAATACATGCAACACTATATTCTGGGTGTCAAAAACAGTTGCAGCATCCTGTTTCTAAAAAGATTCCAAATTAAAACTATCTAGTTGATTATTGTCTTCATTGTACATAAATTGATGGCAATGAGTCAAAATACGCCCAAATTATCTAAAAAAATTGGTAAGATGGGTCAAATGAGTTGAAATGCTCCAAATTATCTTTTAAAAAAATTAAGAGAAAAAGTGATTCGGGTTTAACACAAGTCACCCGTTTTGAGCTGTTACCAAATTCACTTGACCAGCCCATTTGCCCGCTCTACTATTAGCATATTTTCTCTAGAGCACCTGTGCCGTGGCTGGAAGCAATTTTCCTTTTGGGTCTCTTAAAGCAGACGAATCACCAACAGCAAATATGCGTGGGTGACCTTGACTTGAAGAGTTTCATCTGTTTCTGCTTGTCCTCTACCTGTAACAGGAAGCTCAAAAGGCCAACCATTTGGTTCCAATTGTGGAAGTAATGGTTTATTTCCAACAGTCCATAGAACCAAATCAGCTTCTAGAAGTTGTGTTTTTGCACCCTTTTCAGTAGGCTGTACCTCCAGAACTAATTGTTCAGGATTATTGTTCTTTGCTGCAACACCTGGTTGGTCGACAGAACTTATGAAATCACCAAATTTTCCTATACGGCGCACAAAATATCCCAGTAGAAGTTCAACCTTCCTCGAGTATAGAACCTGCGAAATAGCTTTTACTTCGAGATATCTTAACATGAATAATATAAGAACCATTAAGGTTGCAGCTTGCGATGTAAGTCTGAATTTAATCTTGATGCATTGGCTATAACTAGGGGTGGAAAAGGTTGTGTGGCCAAGTTGGTGCCCTGTCAGCTGGGTTTGGGTAAGAAAATAAACTATAACATTCAGATTGGTCACCAACGTCTTTTTGTGTTTTGTCAAGAATAGATGGCCTTGTCTACAAAGCAGAACGATCTCGTCTTGCTTCTAGATCAAACGTGATTACAAAAACTACATAACTATAATAAAAAGATAATTTTGGATGATAATCTCTGATATGATACTTGTCTTTTCTTGTATGTTCACTGTCTTTTTTATGAGCCAAGGTTCTCTCTACGAGCAATCTCCTTATCCTATAGGATAGAGGTGAGCTGATGAGGTTTGCCCTTATCTCACCCCCCAGACCCTACTGTTTGGAGTGGGATTTTGCTAGGTATGTTTGTTTGTTTGTTAGAACGTTGTAAACTAATTGAATACATGCTAGAAACTATGAGCCGTCTAACACGTTCAACCATTTGAGCCATATCAATTTAGCTAATATCCTATATTTGACCCCTTATGATTAACATGCAATCCAGATAGACCCAATTTTAGATAAACAGATTAAAATTACAACCACTAGCTATAGCATATCCTCCATAAAAGAAAATTGCATGCTCCATCTACGGATGTCCTATGGAATCACAATGTATATCTTTTAATCCATACAAACTTTTAGATCTCATTGCTCAAAAATTTAGATTTTTAATAACTTTCAACATATGACACATTGATTAAATAATAATCAAACAACCATAGAAATGTTTGAGGATCAACTCAACCCGACCATTTTCACTCATAATAAATACTTAATTTATTGACCCTTTACCCAATCCAACCACCCATTTTGTCACCTCTATAGACAATAGTAAATGTATAAGTAAATCTTTACAGCTAAGTCATGTTATAGCCATTTTAATTTTTCCAAATCCAGCATATTAATTTATTAGTTGTAAAAAGAAGTCTCTTTATTACCTTCAAAGCAGCTTCTCTATTTCCAGGAGGTGCAGTTGGTAAGATTGTGGATTCAACACTGATAGCTTGCACAACTCCTTTACCTTCTAGTCTTTCTGACACTGTAGCAGCCAGTTCAACACCTGAGTAACCAAGTCCTACCACCACCACACGAATTGGTGTCGCTTTACCAAAATTCTCACGCTCCAATTTTGTTAATTTTTCATTTACTTTCTGCATCACAATGTTTAGACTAGCAATTTAGGCAGCAAGTTGAAAATGTTGTAGATAATAAAGATACCCATGCTTATAAATCAGTAATTTACCATGTCTAGAAACTTACAAAAGCATCATCCAGGGTCGAGAATGGTAGTGCAAATTCAGCAGCACCTGGTATGATATCAAGCTTAGGTTCAGCTCCTAAGGAAAGTACCAGCCTGGCTGCCCACATACAAACATAGAAATTAGCAACTGGACATGAGCATCTTTTTTTAGAAAGACAAAAAAAATAAAAACAAAAAATATGTCTTGTTGATTTTCATACCAATCATATTCGATAACAAGTCCACTCTCAAGCTGAACAGTTCCTCCACAGCCAGAGCATTAACCCCATTCATTCCCGGATGATCACATGGACTGAGGACTTTAACCCTATCTTTTAGAAATTGAACCCCGGTGTTGGCAAGCAAGTCTGAAAACCGAGGAGCAATCTCCCATGCATCTACTTCTAAAATTGTAGTTAGGAAAATCAGTATGCAACGATCAAAACTGAGCATCAAACCATGAATGAAAGCACATACCTCCGGTTAGAAGCTCATATAACATGGGCTTAAAGACAAACCGTTCAGATTGATCAACAAGGATCACCTGCAAAAATTATTATATTTGTATGTAATACTATCCACCAATCTAATGGTGATGTGAGAAAGAAATAAAATCTTGAATAAAGTACATGTTGAATTTCACCATTATTACCTGAGGTTTCTTATCTTCGGGCCATGTGAGTGATTCCAATCTTAAAGCCGTATATAGTCCTCCAAATCCACCACCAAGTATGCATACCCTTGGCCTCTATAACAAGTAAAAAAATGATTTTAAGTTGATAATGATTGATAAACCGATATACAAGCAAATAGCATGCCTAAAACCGAGGTTTTTTGTTTTTTTTAAATGGAAAGTAAGGTTTGCCTAACCCTGTTTCACTTTTGAGGTTCTGACTTTTATTTTAATTTTTCAATCTTTTATCTATGCTTCAAACAAATCCCAAAAGATAACAGAACAGATATATATTATACATAAGAATTAAGCATGTAAAACACTCTAACTTGGTGAGAGCACCACGATGAATATGCATCTAATATATAAGAACAAGTGAAGCCAGCAGAAAATCCAACCTTTTTATCTGGCCACAAATAAGGTTTCATAGCCTCCTCTTGCAAAACTTCCGTACTCCCCACATTGTTACCTACTGGTGCAGAATTAACAAGACTCGATAGTCCACTCCTTGAAGCACTCCCAAATAACAGTGACTTGGAATGAAATTTTGGCAAAGAAGAACAATGGAACAATTTCCCCCAATGAACAACTCTACCTGAAATTCACATTTAACAAAATTCTTAAAAATAAATCAAGTTTTCATCAATCTTTAGAAGGAAGTTAATTCATTAATACTCTATGTCACTAACATTACATTATGTTAATCTTAATCCAGTTTTCGACAAATGATTTCAAAAGTCCACCAAACTCGTTAACTACATGCAAAATCTCGATTTTCCCCAAACCCTAATCGCAATTGCATTTCAAATTACAGAATCACGTTATCCTTAGTGAATTCATATTCTCCTTCACATCGCGTTTAAAACCTAATCATTTGTCGTCGATGCTAATTTCCTCACTATTGATGAGCAACTCATGAAACCATGTAACAGAATCTCTCTGTTAGAGTATCTGAAACTGAAAGCATCTAATCTTACGATTATTCATAGAATTTGTGTGGACTGTGGAGTGGAAGAAAGAAATGTTACGATTGAGACGAGGGAGAACTGCTGAAGCACAGAGGGCTGAGGCAGCTGCATTGAGATGTGCCATTGCAAGAATCCGTAAATTACAGTCGAAGAAGAAGAAGAAGAAGAAGAAGAAGAAGAAGAAGGTTATGGATGTGGTGAATGGTGATCTGACTTCCACGTTGAAGTGGTTGTTGTTGCCTCTTCGTACGCCTAATCTCAGTGATTGGGGTCACACAAACCCCGTGTGTTTCTACTTCTACTGCTTTTGTATCTAACGGATTTTGGGAAATTCTAAACGTGGACCACCTTCAAACCTTAGTTTCATAAATTATAATACCGAGTTAGGTACAATGAAAAAAAATTATTATTATGTAATGTTAAATAGGACATCGACCGTTACCAGACTATTGTAATGATGTCTGTATGAATGTAATGTTTATATTTTAAAAAAAATATAGTAAGATATTGTGTAGTGGATAAGTGTGGTGGTTTCCAGGAGGAGAATAGGACAGCCTTGTGATATTACAAGATGGTCTTGCGGCATTGCAGGGAGGGGACTCGGCAAAGTGGAGTGAAGTCTGAAGGGGAAACTTACGGCCTTCCGATGGATAAGTGTGGTGGTTTCCAGGAAGAGAATAGGATCCCTCTAAATGAGATGTTTGCCTTTTATTTATAGAGGGGGAATCCTCAAACCCTAATAGGCTTGAGTAGTGTGGGTTAGGCCAAGCCTAACGAACTATTCTGATTAGCCATATGGTTGGCTCACTCACCTAGCAATTCACATGAGATAACCTCACCCGTATATGTGTTAAGGTTAGGTTGGGCTGACAAGGCCATGCGATGCAGCCTAAGGAAATGCCAGGTTTAGCAAGGCCATGCTATACAGCCTAAGGTAATGCTAGGTTGGGTAAGGATATGTGATGTAGCCTAAGGCAATGCTTGGTTTGGCAAGGCCTGAGATACAGCCTAAGGTAATGCCAAGTTGGGTAAGACAATGCCAGGTTGGGTAAGACAATGCCAGGTTGGGTAAGACAATGCCAGGTTGGGTAAGACAATGCCAGGTTGGGTAAGACAATGCCAGGTTGGGTAAGACAATGCCAGGTTGGGTAAGACAATGCCAGGTTGGGTAAGACAATGCCAGGTTGGGTAAGACAATGCCAGGTTGGGTAAGACAATGCCAGGTTGGGTAAAGCTATGCGACACAGCCTAAGGCAATGTCAGGTTGGGTAAGGCCAAGCCAAATAGCTTAAGGCAGGGCAACACAGGATAAGGCAAGGCAAAGTCATCCAAGGCCATACTAGATATCCTAAGGTAAGGTTGAATGTTTCCTGGTAGCTTGTGATGCCTTTCCATGCTTGTAAACCTACTTACATAATCAGCCCCCTAGTTTAGCATGATGTAATTGTAACTTCATTAAGTTTTAACTACATTACAATAGACTCATATGCTTCATTATCTTTTTGTGTTCCCTTTTTTGATATTGCCTTAACAAGCCTACATCTGATGAGCTTCAACCATCACATGATGAACCTTAATAGGATGGACTTGTGCTTGATGAGCTTTGTAGTTTGTTAGCGTTGACACTATAAAGTTTTAGCTTAACAAGTTAAAATGTAATGAAATTTAGTTGGGTGAGGTTCTATCACAGTTAACTTCCAACTAAAATGAGCTTTTATTTTGCATATTATAAAACATATAAGAGCAATGTACTTGTTTGTGTTATGATTATGCATGCATGATTTGTGATATCATGACTTGGATGTGCATGTTGGACAATATCGTTGCGATCATGTGTAATACCTTATTTAATTTGGATAGATCTTGCATTAATCATGTAACTTTATATGGATCTACGAGCATGATAAGTTCCTCATTCATGCATTTATGTTTTATTCAAGTCCTTGTATATATATGGATAACATATTAGGTAGTAAGATGATTTGGTTTTGGGTTATGGCCACTCAAGGTGGCATGTGCTTCAGCTAGACAAGTTGATACAATGTGACTTGATTTGGCCTTCTGGCCGGGAAAGATGACCCAACTTGTAGGTTTGCCTGGGTAAGTTATACTGATTGAGTATTCAGTCTAGGCAAAGTTTAACCACTCATTAAGAGTTATTGTTATGAACATGTAAGGAAAGGTTGTTAATTGCCATGCTTTCATATAATAGGAACATGCTAAGATAAGGTCTTCAGACTCTTTGGCATTATGTTTGTAATCTTGAACAATAAAGTTTTAAACAAGTAATGGAGGTTTGGCCATGGCATACATGTTCAAGATAAGTTTGGCTGGGACATGTGTAGGCATGGCAGTTTTGGTGTTGATGGTTTGGCCATAACAATACTATCATCCATAATTAAAATAAGTCTAAACCAATTATGCTTGAGCTATATTCTTTAGCCCGCTCAACATTTACATGAGTAGGACATGACTGGATCTTAATAAACTGTATTGTTTTAGGTTGCCCAACCTTTACACGAGTAGGACATGGCCGGATCTTATGGGATTGTATTGTTTTAGGTTGTCCAACCTTTACATAAGGAGGACATGGTTGGATCTCATGGGACTTTATTATTTTAGGTTATCCAACCTTTACATGAGTAGGACATGGCCGAATCTCATGGAAAGGTATTGTTTTAGGTTGTCCAACCATTAGATGAACAAGACATGGCCAAAACTCCATGGGATTGTATTGTTTTGCCATTGATGCCTTGCATTGTAAAATTCCTAAAAAAATTAAACAGTAGGTTTTGTATTCATTAATGTAATCGTCAATGTATCCAACGTCCTAGATAATGATATTTGTTACACATCAACATCATTGGTATGATACCATGATGGTCGTAGTTCATTGTTTTTGTGACATTGTTTAGAAATTTGAACTTATCGTGTGTTTGGCTGGAGGTCTTTACGAAAAAAATAAGATGTATGATGTTCCATTTTCTTTATATTCTTCTTGAGTAGGAGCAATAACTTTTGTCACATTATAATCATGACTAATAAATTTTGACCAAGTTGAATGGCTTTAACATCTACCAAGCAAAGTGACATGGGCTTTTGTTAAACAAGATGAACACAAGGTGACTTGCACTGTTGCAAGGTAAGGCACCTTGCATAGTCTCAAAGTAAGTTGACTTTGATGTTTGCTTGGTGAACTAACTTGTGTGGCTTATTAGCTTTTTCCTTTGGCGCATTAGCTTACGATCAAGCCAGATGACTTGGTGCCTAATCGGGAAAGATGGCTTGAGCACTTTCCATGAAGAGTAGCTTTTGCACATGCCATAAAGATGGCTAAAACACTTGCCATAGAAAGCTAACAAAGCTCATGTTGGGCAAGGTAACTTGCACTCCACCATATTGGTGACATACTTGGGCTTTTTCGACAAAAGGCTTGATTTACGCTGTGATGAGGCAAGGTTTCATGACTTATGATTTTCCAACCATGGTAGCTTGGGATATAGCAAAATAAGGCGGCTTGAGCTCCACTCAAACAAGGTGAATCGGTGTTCATTTGGAGAAGTGACCCAAACTACGATATGGAATGCCATAATTGGATCCTATCCAAGTAGGGTGACTTAGCCTGTGTTTTGGCTAATAAGTTTTTTGGTCGGGGCTTTAGCTAAGCAATGTGACTTTTACTAGTGACTCTTGCCGGATAAATTAATTTGTTTTGGGCTCTTTAGCCTAGCAAGTGTATTCATCTTGGAACTTTGGCATGAAATTATGGCTTGAGCTTGATATCTACCAGTGTTAATTTAACCATGACTTTTAGATTTTGGCAAGGCAATTCCCGTTTTCTATTAAGGCGAGGTGTCTTAGCTTGGAATTTAACTAGGCCATTTCAATTTGGGCTTTAAATCGGAAATTTGGCTTGAGCCTCACCAAAATAATAAGTGAATAAATGCAACTTTGAGCCCTGAGCTCCTAGTAAGAACCCAATTTTTATCATGCAAGGTGACATGTCTCTAAATTAGGGCAAATGACTTGATTTTTGATCATGTAATGCAGCTTGCATTATTTCAATGAAAGAATTTAGACTTTGGTTGTGTGCGCTTTTGCAAGACATAAGCATACTAGGGTTTTGGCCAGGCGAGTTTTGGCAAGGCTGGGTAATTGACATAGACTTTGGCCATGAGCTGTAGTTTATGTTCTTTTAAGGAAATGACTTTTCTACCACCTTTTTTAGATCTTCCCTAATATACATGTTAGAGAGAGTTGACTAAGCTTATCATTAAACAAGATACCTTCATTACGAAGTGGGAATGATTAAGCAAAGCTTGTTTGGTTTTTTTTTCATATTTGCTTTTAATTTAAGGATGACAAGGGATATCCCAAGTAATGGCCAACTAGCAGAAGCGTATGCCGGATCTTGGAATGATACATAGTTTGGGCCTTGGAAAGACACAGAGGCCAAGCTACGGAATAACATAAGGGCCAGGTCTTCGAGACATGATGACTGAGTATCAAAAAAACATGAAGGTCGGGCATCGCAAAGGCTTGAGGCTGGATCTTGGAAAGTTACGAATTCCAGGTTTGAAAGACATGGAGACTGGGTCATGAAAAGATTTGAAGGTCAAATCTTAGGAAGACATGTAGGCCGGGTCTTGAAAGACTTGAAGGCCGAATCTTGGGAAGACATGCAGGTTGCGCCTTGTGAATCCTTGGAGGTCGGGTGTAACACCCGGCTATTTTTAAAAAAATCAAGATATAAAGAATAAAAACAAGAAAGGCAATAAAGTCCAAGTGGAGGGACTAAAAGTGTCCAAAAAGGACAAAACTTTCAAAATTTGGTGTAAAGGGAGTATGGCCGCCTACCCTCACCTCACTTCACCATTTGTCTCGGTTTTAGAGAGAGAGAGAGCAGAGAAAAACTCGCGGTTGAAGATAAGAAGAAGAAGAGAAGTCGAATTCAAGGTAAGAATTCAAGGTTTTTATGCTTTTATGTCTGGTTTTATCCCGGTTATGTGCTTGTATGCTTATGGGTTGTGTTTGTGCTCGGGTGTGTGTGTTTTTGGTGTTGTTTCTAGGTGTTTTGAACTCTTTGGAAGCGGGTTAAAAGGAAGGACACCCAAGTTGCACCAGGTGAGTTCTAGACCCCGGTTTTTACATGTTTTAAACTATCTTTGGGGCTGAAAACGTATTAAAATGATTTTACAAAGTTTATGTGAATACCCGTATGTAATGTGTATGTTGGATGTTAGTTCTGGATGGTTTATAGGCTACTCATGTTTAGAATAGCCACATTATGCTTAGAACAGATGGATTCAATGATTAGGATTGAAAGTATTCTAGAAACATGTTTACAGAATGTTCATGCGCCTAGATAAGTGTTCATACGTCTGAAACTGCCATAGAAAGAATTAAGTGTAAGTCATGCACCTAAACAGTAACTCATGCGCCCAAAATTTACCTTAGAAATGTTTAAGTTCTGCTCATGCGCCTAGAAATGTTAGTTGGATGACTAAGGGTAGGGCCATGTGCCCCAATAATGCCCATGCGCCCAAGTGGCCCATGTGCCTAAGTGTTCATGCATCTGAATAGTACCCATGCGCCTAGATTGGGCTGGAATTTACTAAGTGTTCAGACGTCCAAAAGTCCCCATGCGCCTGAAAGTGGCCCATGCGCCTAAGTGTTCTCCATGCGCTTGAATAGTGTCCATGCGCCCGCATAGTGCCCATGCGCCTAGGACTTAGAATATTTTTCTGAATTTTGGAGGAAAATGTGTAAAGTAGGCTTTGACTTGGGAAATTCCTGGGGGACTAAAAGTTTACTTTTGGGGTCATAGATAGTATGATGGGCATGTTATGATGATGATGATGATGATGTTGCATGATTATGCATGATGAATGTTATGTATGTATGATGCCCTGTGATGATGTATGTATGGTATGTTATGTTATGTTCCTATGATGATGATGTTTATCTTTCCATGGGTTTACGTGTTATGTTAATGAATGAACCGAAAGTATTATGTAACGTAAAGTGAAAGATAATGAAAGAGGAACATGATGAATGAATGCATGCATTAACGAATGAATGAACGTAAAAAGTATTGCAAGTAAATGTATGGAGGTTCACACCAATGAAGGGTGTTAGCTCAACTATGTGCGGGTTAGCTACCCCATAAGGATGCACACTGGGGTCCAATACTTGTGATTGACCATAAGTATGTGATCCTTGCCGCTTGCCCCAGGTACTGGAGTCAGCTTCGTGCACGATGTTCGGGGTCTATGAAAGACCTCAGGCCCAGTAACCAGCTTTGTGCACAATGTTCGGGGTATAGCCTATGGCATTGATCCGGAATAAAACGAAAAGATGAACGGTGAATGTACTTGCCTCAGGTACTGGAGTCAGCTTCGTGCACAATGTTCGGGGTCCATGATAGACCTCAGCCCCGTAACCAGCTTCGTGCACAATGTTTGAGGTATTGTACATGTCACAAGATATAATGAATGAACGATGGTTAACGAATGTAATGAAAGATAATAACGATGTTATCTGTATGTACGTATGATGTATGATCATGAACGAACTGTATGGACTCTGTAAAGGAATAAATAACGATTTTATGTATGTTTTAATATAAAACTAGAACTCACTCAGCAACGCTGACTTTATACGTTTTCAGTTGGCAAGTAAACGTTGCTGAAGATGGTACGAGGCGGCTACTCAGCTCTTTTGGATGGCATCTATTTAATTAAGGCTTTTGTGATGTAATACAACGATATAATTTTGTAACCGACAATGATGCATTATTTTGCTAAAGTTTTTAGGATGAAATGAAATGCCACTTGTTTTATGTTTTCCGCTGCAATGTTTTAATGTATAAATGTAAAGTATATGTTTTACGTGCGATAAATCACCAGCTGTAAGCATCCCGGGAACGGGGCCTTACATCGGGCCTTGTGAAGGCTTGGAGGTCGGGCTTTATGAAAGCTTGGAGGCCGGGTATTGCGAATGCTTTGAGGTCGAGCCTTGTGAAGGCTTAGAGGTTAGGCCTTGCGAATGCGTTGGAGGACGGACCTTGCGAATGTGTTGGAGGTCGGGCCTTGAGAATGCGTTGGAGGTCGAGCCTTGCGAATACGTTGGAGGCCGGGCCTTGCGTATGCTTGGAGGCCAGGCCTTGTGAATGCGTTGGAGGCCAGGCCTTGCGAATGTGTTGGAGGCCGGGCCTTGTGAATGATTGGGAGGTCGGACCTTGTGAAAGCTTTGGAGGCTATACCTCGTGAAAGCTTTAGAGGTTGGGTCTTGAAAGACCCAGGCTTGGGTTGTGGCTCGAGGGAAAAAGAAGGTTTTAAAGAGGCTTACCTTTTTCTAGTAAAAGAATATGTATTTTGCCTTGGCAGGGCAATGCGACATGGCCCTAGCCAAATAAAAGATGATTTTTGCCATAGATAGTCAAAGTGAGAAGGACTTTGCTCAAACCCGATGACCTGACCAGTCAGGCTACTGTCATCCTTTGTTGTCTTCTTATTGTAGATAGGTGATGACCTGCCTTTGGCAGGAGTGGTCTTTTCATGCTATGTCTTTTTACATTAGTGATGGTAAGTTTAAAGTTTGAAATGTTTTTTGTAGCTTATAGTTCTATGATATTGCTAGAAAAATATTAGAAATGACAAAAGGAGGCTCTACACCCTAAGTATAGAGATTGACCCTTGTTTTTATCAAAATTTAATCTTTATGCTAAAACCCAAATTCTTAGTGAACACAAGTGTGAACACAAATCTAAATGTCTAGTATGGTATACAAAGACAACAGATCTTGTCATTTGTCTAAAATGTAGGGAGCCTGGACTCTATGACTCATTCTAAATCCTGGTTGGGCCTTGTCATCGGGTATGGTTGAGCCTGGACTCTGTGACTCATTCTCGAACTTTGAACCTGGTTGGAACCATAAAGAAGATCTACGTTAGAGGGCACGGGGGTTTAACCCAGAAGGCACTCCAACGCTCTATTCATCACCAAGTATTATATAGTCAAGCATAATGTATAAAGACAAATGAATAGACAAATATAGGAGATGAGGAATAGAGAGCCTTGTCGATACAGGATGACCTTGTTGACACAGGATGGCCTTACGACCATGCAGGGAGGGGATTCAACAAAGTGGAGTGAAGACTAAAGAGGAAACTAGGATGGCCTTATGACATTGCACGATGGTCTTGCGGCATTGCAGGGAGGGGACTCAACAAAGTGGATTGAAGTCTGTTGAGGAAACTTATGGCCTTTCGATGGATAAGTGTGCTCATTTCTAGGAGGAGAATCAGATTCCTTTAAATAAGGGGTTTGCCTTTTATTTATAGAGGGAGAATCTTCAAACCCTAATAGGTTTGAATAGTTTGGATCGGGCCAAGCCCAATAAATTATTCTTGTTAGCCCATGTGGTTGGCCCACCCACCTAGCCATTCACATGAGAGAATCTCACCCGTATATGTGCTAAGGTTAGGTTAGTAATGCCAGGTTGGGTAGGGCTATGCTATGCAGCCTAAGGCAATGTCAAGTTGGGTAAGGCCAAGCCTAATAGCTTAAGGCAGGGCAACACAAAATAAGGTAAGGCAAAGTCATCCAAGGCCATACAAGGTATCATAAGATAAGATAGAATATTTCCTCGTAGCTTGGGATGCCTTTTCATGCTCTTAAACCTACTTACACCATCACCATGAAATGTATAACATTTTGGTTGAATGCTTATAGTTAACATTCCTATTCCACTAATAAATTTACCAACCAAACAACATATTACTTTTAACAATATTTCATTTTAATTTCATTTCCAATTCCTTTACAACACATTCTGTAAACCAAACGACCCCTCAGATCATTTTCATCCATATGTTTGATAATTCATGAATAGCTTAGTCGCGCTTAACCAAGCACCACACTTATAACAAGCACACTCATGTTTATAGCCAACACATCCATGCTTAGCCTACTGCATTTATTTTTGAAAAGTGATATACATAAATATTACTTTAAAATGTATATAAACTTTTAAAGATTATTACTTGCAAGAGGTTAGTCATTTAGAATTTATTACTACAATAAAAATTAAAGTAACATCATAAACAAACGGTGATTCAAATCGCTTATGGTGTCTAAAAATGGATGACCTTATTACACTCTTTTGTGTGGTTTTCCAATTTATTTAAAAACCTATATGATTTCTTTATATCTTTGTATAATACATACACACACTAATAAATAAATTGCATGTAATACACAATCACCTAAAACAATCTATACTTACTAATAAAACAATAACTTTTGTGCCACGTGGCACTCTCTTAGGACATAATTTTTTTATTTTCCCGCCTAATTATGTATCTGGTCTTTCCCTTTGTCTACATTCATTTGACTAAAAAAGTCAAGGTAAAATTGGGGAAATTACGTTACTAGAGAGATTGGGGAATTAACCCTAAATTGAATGTCATTATTTTGGAAACACCAGAAGAGTTATTCTTCTTCCCTCCTAAAAGCCCTAAATTATACCAAACAACATATCTCTTCTCAATTTAGTTTAAAATAGATCAATCAAATAGCTCAATCTTATGTGTTTCTAGAGAAATTCTCTCAATCATTTTCAATAACAATGATATCTTTCTGTATTACAGTCGCTTGGATATGGGAAATCAACGGTAATTTTGGAAGCTCTTCATCTTGTATAGAAAGATTGTGTGCGATGATTGGGTTTCTAGCGAAATTCATTGAATCCTTTTCATTTTGGAATGATTTCGAATCTGTCTTACTTTATAGACGAACCAAGAAATCGATTATATATATGTTCATTGATTCATATTTGTTGACAATCCCACCTTTTACGACCTATTGCTTGTATCCACGAGTCATCTGCTCAAACAACTCCAAGGTTACGATTTAGTAGTTGATCTTCTACCAGGTACTCGGTTTCACAAATTTTATATACTAAATGATTCATAATCTTAATGTCTGGATTATATGCTGAAGTTTGGATGCAAGCATGATACCTATTGCCATTATCATCTATAAAGTCTATTGTTTATGAACTTCTTTATAATTCTTACAAATTATATCACTTCTATTACTTTATCTCTATTTTGACTTACCTTTGATCAAGTTTTTTGATCTTGTCTGACAATTTCGTGGATTTAAAATATGTTGGACTTGCAACCCAATTGATTCTACTATCTGGAAGTGTGTCCTTTAACTATATATTATGAATGATGGTTCAATTATATAAGCAACAAGTTGTTTTATTGTAATTGTTTAATGACATACACCTTTCATTGGTAAGTTTATTGACATACAACTTGTTTTAGAATCTTACAAGTTGTTGGACTTGCAACCCAATTGATTCTAAATCCGTTATTTTGTTAGCACATGTCTGTATAAGAAAACAATGTATCAGTTTGTTGACTAGCATTAGAAAATAAAATGTTAATAGTAATCTAGGCTTGGTAAACCACATGTTAAACAACACAAGTTTGGATTAAACAATGTCATTTTTCATGGGGATTGAAGCATTTGCAAGGAAGTTTGTGATGCTAGACTAAAAGAGACTTCTTTTGACCTATTACTTGACACGTCTATCTTGTTACATCTATAAAACTATATAATGTATTTGTATCAGAGTCGACTTTCTTTTGGTTTCTCAAATATTTTGACCAAATCAGTTTACACAGTTCATGAAAATGGCTTGAAAATGTCCTACACGCACATGAAGATTACAAAAACTAAGTATGATAATCAACCGAATGATACAGCAGTTTTGAAAGACACACCTTCAGTAAGAACTACACATCCTAAACTGTTTTCATGCTATTGGGTTAAATCCACACATTCAATCTGTATTTGTAATTACTGCTCTCAATGTTTTGGCTGTTTTAGAACAATGTCTTGCTTTGCCTTCCTGTTTGTCAATGTGATTATACTGCTGCTGACAAGGGTATTTTGTCTTTTTCTTCATCCATCCTTTCAATTTGTTTGGATGGCCCATTGGCATGTAAGGCCCCGTTCCCGGGACGCTTACAGTTAGTTACTCATCGCTCATAAAACATATATTTATATTTGTCTTACAAAAAGGTTGCAGCGGAAACATTCAAAAATGACATCACATTTCATTATAAAAACTTTTGCCAAATAATACGTCGTCAATTGGTTACAAAATACATTGTTGCATTATATCACAAAAGCATTAAATGAATGAATGCCGTCCCAAAAGAGCCGAGTAGTCGCCCGTGCCATCCTCAGCAACCATTACCTGCCAACTGGAAACACATCAAAGTCAACGTTGTTGAGTGAGTTCTAGTTTTATAAAATAAAACATACTTTTCTTTCATTACCACCATTCTTTTCTTCATGTGATCATACATCATACGTACACATAAATAATAGTTAAATTATCTTCTTTATTCGTTCGTTAATCTTTATATCTTTTCTTGTGCACCGGATATCTTCCGTACCAATACCATATGCTACACCCCGAACTATTTAGCTACTGGGCCGAAGTCAATAAATGAACAGTTGAGCGTATGCTGCAGTACTAGAGGTAAGCGGTAGAGGTTCTATATAAATGGTCGATCACAAAGAAGGACCCCGATATCCAATACTTGCAAGACTATCTCCACTTTCATTACTCATTAATGCATGCATTCTTACTTCATGTTCCTCTTTTCTTTATCTTTCACTTTACGTTACGTAATACTTCATTTCATTCATTAACATTCAACGTAAGCCATGAGAAAGATAAACATACATCATAACAAGGAACATAACATACACAGGCATCAACATCATATAGGGCAACATCGTACATACATAACATGCATAATCATGCAACATCATCATCATCATCATGCCCAACATGCTCTCTAAGGCCTCAATCATCATCTTACATGCTCTTACAGGAACCCTTACGTCAAAACTTACATCTTCACTTTCCCCCGAAAGTCAGAAGTCAAACTACACTTTCCTCGGGTGCAACAGCCCTATTCAGGCGTATGGACACCCTTCAGTCGCATGGCCTCCATGCGACTGAACATCATGCGAACGAACCAATGCAGATGAACACTCGTGCGAATGAACACCCAATCATGCGAATGGACTAATGCGGATGGACCTTATGCGAATGGAACTAATGAGGATGAGCACCTATGCGACTGGACCTTCAATCACATGACCTCCATGCGACTGGCCTTTCACTCGTGCGAATGGACCTTCAATCGTGCGAATGGACCCCAATCATACGAATGGACCCCAATCATGTGAATGGACCCCAATCGCACCCTATTTGGCCCTATGGCCTCCAATCGGTCGCCTAGCCCTAGCTGATGCAGAATGCAGTTCATCCCGACTGCAGCCGACGGTTTTCGGCCTCCAAGCTCATCTAAACTCATTCTAAGCCCAAATCGACCATCCTAAACCTTAGGGATGCATACCACAACACCATTCCAGCACACACAAGCTCACAATCAAGACTCAAACGCATCATACACACACACACACTCATACACAAACGTGTCAAGCATACACACACATGAAAACCTGATTTCAAATGTGTTACAGCCCCAAAATCATTTGAAAACAAGTACAAGAGGGGTCCTAAAACTCACACAAACGACACCAAGAAGTAGAGCTTCGGTTTGACTCGCTTCTCGATGATTTTGGCTCACTCGAACCAACCCGAATCAACACTTTTCCTCTTTTCTTCCTTTCTCTCTTTTCTTTGGCTGATTTGTGAGTGTGGGGGAGAGGGTATGGGCTGCCCTCTCCCTTATATACTCCCACTCACCCGACTTTCTTTCGTTAGCGAGTTTAGTCCCTTGACTTTGGACTTTATTTCTTTTTCTCCATTCGTCGGCTTCAAAATAAGTAAATAACCGGGTGTTACATGGCATTACCGTTCTCTAGAGCTCTAGCAGCAGAAACCAACGGTTGGATATCAATCTCAGCCTCACCCATTGTAACACCCTAAATTTTCTATTTAAACGGAAGAAAAGAAAAGTAAATAGAAAGAATAGAAACTTTGCATAAGTGGAGGGGAAAAAGTATACAAAGTACACTTTTTATATTTTAAGACATTAAAGGGCATGGTTTCCCATTCTTCCTTCTTCATCATCTTCTTCAAGGCTGAAAAGAGGAAGAGAGAGAGAGAGAGCTCGGTTCTAGAGAGAGAAAGAGCAAGAAGAAGCTGAAAAAGGTAAGTCTTCTCTTGTTTGAGCTCGGTTTCAGTTGGGTATTAAGTTCTTGACCAAAGTTCTGGTTGTTTAGTGTTGGTTTTCGGGATTCAAAGAGCTGAATCAAAGTGGGTCTTGAACGGGAAGAGTGCTGCTCAAAAGCTGCTTAAGGTGAGTTTCTAGAACCCCTCTTTTACAAATTTTCAACTGATTTGGGGCTATTCTGCATACTAAGTAAACATTTTTAAAGAAACCGCGGACTTACAACTTTATGTACGAATGTTGTATGTATGTATGCATGTTATAGTTATGATTATGGGTTAGAGATGATGTTTAGCATGCTTAGATGGCCTTAGTGTAAGGCCCCGTTCCCGGACACCTCACAGCCGGTGGTTCATCGCACATAAAACATTAGAAAACATACATTAATTTTGTAGCGGAATTTAAAACGTTCATTTATAATTAAAAACATGTCCATTACAACATTAATTTTCATCTCAAAATACATGACATGTCAAATACGGATGCCAGCCTCAAAATGCTCCCAGTAGCTTATGCATCCATGCTTGCAACTCCTCAGCATCAACATATACCTGCCAACTATCATGCATACAAAAGTCAGCAACGCTGAGTGAGTTCTAGTTTTAATAATAAAATACTTTTCTCAGTGAAAACCGTTCTTTACTTTATTTCAAAACATACTATACTTTACATCAGTCGTGATCGTGCATCATACTTACATACAGATAATATCATTATTATCTTCCATTACGTTCATTAACTTTGTTCGTTCAACGTATTACATTATCGTTCACTTATCTTTCTAGATCCAGTCAGACTTTACCCTCTTCGTGGCACTCAGCCCCGATTACTGAGGTCAAATGACAAGGATCCTATTCTGTATATTATTACGATAATTCATTTATGTTCATTCATACGTTCGTTCTTTCATACATGATCTTTCGTTCATTACGCATTATTACTCGAATCTTGTCTCTTGCAATATCCCCGACTCATGCTCGAAAGCTGATGCTGTGCCGGGGCCTGCTCACAAACCCCCGACTCATGTCCGAAGACTGACACAACACCGGGATACGCGAAAAAGATCCCATACGAGTCAATCACAGAGATTGAACTCCATCCGAGTCTGTTGCAACACAAAGTCGCTCACCTCATAACTATGCTTGGCTTTATGCCACACCCCCGAAGTTATACATAACTCGGGTAACAACATCCCCACCGTCGTGGGTAACACCCCCGTAGAAATGGGTAACAACACCCCCACCTTCGTGCGTAACACCCCCATAGAAATGGGTAACAACACCCCCACCGTCATGGGTAACAACACCCCCACCGTCGTGGGTAACACCCCCATAGAAATGGGTAACAACACCCCCACCGTCGTGGGTAACACCCCCGTAGAAATGGGTAACAACACCCCCACCGTCGTGGGTAACACCCCCACCGTCGTGGTAACACCCCCATAGAAATGGGTAACAACACCCCCACCATCGTAGGTAACACCCCCATAGAAATGGGTAACAACACCCCCACCATCGTGGGTAACACCCCCATAGAAATAGGTAACAACACCCCCACCGTCGTGGGTAACACCCCCATAGAAATGGGTAACAACACCCCCACCGTCGTGGGTAACACCCCCATAGAAATGGGTAACAACACCCCCACCGTCGTGGGTAACACCCCCATAGAAATGGGTAACAACACCCCCACCGTCGTGGGTAACACCTCTGAAGGTCAGTCACAAATACTGAAACCCTTGCGTGCACACTTTAGGATTTGCTGAATCCCACGCTATAGAGCTTAAGACATTAAGAGCCGTGCACCTCTGTACATATTGCTTTCAAGCCTTTCTATACTTTCTCTTCATTCATTAATTCATGCATGCATTCATTCATTATGTTCCTCTTTTCATTATCTTCCACTTTACGCTACATAATACTTTCATTACATTTATTAACATTCAACGCAAAGCCAAGGGAAGACATACGTACATACATAAGGAACATATACATAATCATAAACATACACCAATACAGGCACATACATACGTAACAAACATCAAACATAGGCCGTCACATTCTAACCAGGCCAATATTCCCATTTTACCCCTTAAAATACACTTAGAAAACCTCAAGTCCAAAGTGGGCGCATGGGGTCCTTTCAGGCGTATGAGCATAAAATTCTAAGTAAAAAATTACTCTGGGCGCATGGGCACTATTTGGGCGCTTCTGCCCTGATTAGGCGCATCAACACTTAACCATTTTAACACTTTGGGCGCATGGCACAATTCAGGCGCATGGACCATCTCTGCTGGGCGCATGGCCAGCCAATTTAGGCGCATGGGCCATCTGCTGGGCGCATGGCCATCAGTTTAGGTGCATGGGCCTTCCTGCTGGGCACATGGCTAGCAACTTGGACATCTGGCCAATTGCTAGGCGCATGGGCTCCCCTTTGGGTGCATGGGCTCCCCTTTGGGCGCATGGGCTCCCCTTTGGGCGCATGGGCTCCCCTTTGGGCGCATGGGCCCCCCTTTGGGCACATGGGCTCCCCTTTGGGCGCATGGGCTCCCCTATGGGGGCATGAGCCACCCCTTTGACGAATGGCCAACAATTCAGTCACATGGACCACTGTTCATGTTCGTCGAAACATTCTGAAATCCTTTCCCAGGCTACCATTTTCACCCGATAATCATTCTTAGCATACCCAAACACAGATCTAACATACTAAGGCCATCTAAGCATGCTAAACATCATCTCTAACCCATAATCATCACTATAACATGCATACATACATACAACATTCGAACATAAATCTGTAAATCCATGATTTTACTTGAAAACATCACTTGGTATGCATAATAGCCCTAAATCAGTTGAAAATCCGTAAAAGAGGGGTTCTAGAAACTCACCTTTAGCAGCTTTGAGCAACACTCTTCCCGTTCAAGACCCACTTCGATTCAACGCCTTGAATCCTGAAAGTAAACTCTAAACAACCAGAACTTCGGTCAAGAACTCAATACTCAACTGAAACCGAGCTCAAGGAAGAGAAGACTTACCTTTTTCATCTTCATCTTGCTCTTCTCTCTCTAGAACCGAGCTCTCTTTCTCTCTTCTTCTTTTCAGCCGTGAAGAAGATGATGGAGAAGGAAGAATGGGCAACCATGCCCTTTAATATCTTTAAAATATAAAAAGTGTACTTTGTACACTTTCCCCTCCATTTGTGCACAATTTCCATTCCTTCCGCTTACTTTTCTTTTCCTTTTGTTTGAATAAAATTTCGGGGTGTTACAAGTCCACCCCCCTTAAAGAGGTTTCGTCCCCGAAACCTGTCACTTCTCGAACAGTTACGGGTAACACTGGCTCACCTCTTCTTTGAGCTTACATTTAAACTCAGATCCCTTTAGGCTTTACTGAACCTGCACAAGGGAATCATCATCCTCCTTAGCCTATTCTCTTCCTCTTATAGTAGTGGTCACCAGTTGCTCCTCGTGGTTGGATACTCCATCCATCTTAGTATCCTCTAGTAGCACGATCATATCCTCATCGGTTGAGCTCTTTCTTAGACGAGATGTATGGAACATCAGATGAATTCCACTTAACCCATCGGGTAGCTCCAGTCGATGTGCCACTTCTCTACCTGAGCAACAACTGAGAATGACCCTCTACACTTTATATTAGCTTTACTTAATTTCAAATCAAGCAATCCGCTCTCCTGGTCAAAGCCTTCCTCATACTTCATTGCCGTAGGTCGTCACTGAACTCTGGTAGTGCACGGTTGAACAATCCATCTTTTGCAACACTTGGGGTTTGAGTCATAGACTACTGATCAACTCACCCGGAGATGGCTGTCTACCTACCTAAGTCTGTCTTGAACAGCCTAGCAGGAACAAGCGCTTTCTCTCAATTCTATCGCGCAATCCTCTAGGGCATAAGGTGACCTGGTAGACTTACTAATGGCAATTCTTACATCGAAGGGCTCATCGATCTTCCTACCCCTAATCGTGCAACATCACAGAAAATAGCGGCAACAAAACTACTACTAACGTCACAATTAAAGCATAGATGCAATAATCTAAACCTGCAAGAACGTACTTGACGTTTCCTTGGAGTCTGACCTAGCCTCCTCCCGGTCATAGTGAAGGCTCTAGCCCTCACCCTCTATTCTCCTTCCTCGTACCGGAGCCTCCAACCCTCGACTTCTTGTAGTCGCTGCTCATGTGTCCTGTCTTGCCACAGTCGTAGCATTTAGCCATTTGACAGTCCCTCGTTCTGTGGCCCTCCTTTCCACACTGGAAACAAACGTTCAGTCCCCACTTGCACTCTCTGTCATGGCCTCTGCCACACTTGTTGCAAATCTCTCCTCTCCTTTCTATTCTCTTCCAATCATCGTCTCTCGACACCGTACCTCCATACCCAGGTCCACCATCATTGTCTCGCATTCCTTACCCCTTCTTAACATAAGCTCGCTCCTCCCCTTCATCTGTCATCGCCATCGCCTCCCGCTCGTCGTACAATCTTCCCGCCAGGTCAACTGCCGACCTAAACGTGCTCGGTTGGGCGGCGATCATGTGCCTAAGGATGTCCGTCAACAAGCCCGGAATATACCTCTTGATCTTTCGCGAAAGAGGTGTCACCTGATCCGGCACCAGACGTGCCATCTCATTGAAATTCGTGGTGTACTGGTGATGTGTCAGGGTTCTCGCCTCTTGTTGCAAGAATTCCCTTTCAACCTTATCCATCTCACGATGAGGACAGAATTCCTCAATTACCAACTTCTTCAACTCCGGCCATCTCATCCTTCCAATAGCTTTGCTACCCTCGGCTTGGTCTATATTGTCCACCAGCACAAAGCCGAGTCCACAAAAGAATGGGCAGCAAACTTTACTTTTTGATCCTCCCGGCACTCGCTGATATTCAATACCGCTTCCATCTCTCTCACCCATCGGTGAGCAGTAGCAGCAGTGCCGTTTCCATCAAAAGTTGGGGGCTTGCATCGTTGAAACTCCCCATAATTACAGCCTCGTACCGCCTCCGGCGCAGGCTCTTCCTCTTCGTCCTCTTCGTCATTAAAGAAAACCGTTTCAGCCTCAGGTCGTCCCCTTTCACCCAAAGACCTACCCCCTTCCTGTCTCTCCTCGTCTCTAACAGCCTTCATAACTTCGGTCACCACAGACGGTAGGATCGTCTGCATAACCTGATGCACTTCCTCCCTAACTGCCTCTCTCATCGAGGCTCTCTGATTAGCATTCTCATCATCGCCCTCATGATGAGGGGCCTCAGGTTCCTCATGGGCTGCTCCTTCAGCCCTAGACCTTCCTCTTGTGACCCGTGGTTCAGCACCACATCCACCATTGCCTGTACCTCATGAAGCTTTCGAAGATCTACCGCCAACCATCTTCTAGCACACTATAAGATTCAAACACTAACTCGGTCATTCAAGGTAATAACTCAATTTATGTCAAGTATAGTGAGTCCCTAATTACAGTGTCCAGTTGTGATTAGCCACTTTACTCTTCATACCCCAAGCATTTCCTATTCCGACTACATTAGTATCTAAATCTACACAAAAGCACACAAGCCACATAACATGTGCACATAATGCCGGTTAACATAACTTACATAAAACGTTTACATAAAACCTTTACTTGCAGGCACGTAGCTACTAGGACTGGCATCCCTTTTTCCTTTTAGTCCCATTCTCAGTTTAAGATTAGGTTTTTCAAAATATTTACCCAATTCACTTAAACTTTTGCTCTGATACGAACTTGTAAGGCCCCATTCCCGGGCACCTTACAGCCGGTGGTTCATCGCACATAAAACATTAGAAAACATACATTAATCTTGCAGCGGAATTTAAAACGTTCATTTATAATTAAAAACATGTCCATTACAACATTAATTTTCATCTTCGTCATTACGTTCATTAACTTGTTCTTTCAACGTATTACATTATCGTTCACTTCTCTTTCTTGATCCGGTCAGACTTTACCCTCTTCGTGGCATTTTGCCACGATTACTGAGGTCGAATGACTAGGACCCTGTTCAGTACATTATTACAATAATTCATTTACGTTCGTTCATACATTCGTTCTTTCATACATTATCTTTCGTTCATTTCTCTTTATTACTCGAATCTTGTCTCTTGCAATATCTCATGTCCGAAGACTGTTGATGTGCCGGGGTTGCTCACAAACCCCCTACTCATGTCCGAAGACTGACATAGCACCGTGATACGCGTCAAAGATCCCATACGAGTCAATCACAGGGATTGAAGAGTGTTAAAATGGTTAAGTGTTGATGCGCCTAATCAGGGTAGAAGCGCCCAAATAGTGCCCATGCGCCTAGAGTAATTTTATACTTAGAATTTTATGCTCATACGCCTGGAAGGACCCATGTGCCCACTTTGGACTTGAGGTTTTCTAAGTGGATTTTAAGGGGTAAAATGGGAATATAGGCCTGGTTAGAATATGACGGCTTATGCTTGATTTGTGTTACGTATGTATGTGCCCTTATTGGTGTATGTTTATGATTATGTATATGTTCCTTATGTATGTACGTATGTCTTCCCTTGGCTTTACGTTGAACGTTAATAAATGTAATGAAAGTATTATGTAACGTAAATTGGAAGATAATGAAAAGAGGAACGTAATGAATGAATGCATGCATGAATTAATGAATGAAAGAGAAAGTATAGAAAGGCTTGAAAGCAATATGTACAGAGGTGCACGGCTCTTAATGCCTTAAGCTCTATAGCGTGGGATTTAGCAAATCCTAAAGTGTGCACGCAAGGGTTCCAGTCTTTGTGACTGACCTTCAGAGGTGTTACCCACGACGGTGGGGGTGTTGTTACCCATTTCTATGGGGGTGTTACCCACGACGGTGGGGGTGTTGTTACCTATTTCTATGGGGGTGTTACCCATGACGGTGGGGGTGTTGTTACCTATTTCTATGGGGGTGTTACCCATGACGGTGGGGGTGTTGTTACCTATTTCTATGGGGGTGTTACCCACGACGGTGGGGGTGTTGTTACCTATTTCTATGGGGGTGTTACCCACGACGGTGGGGGTTGTTACCCATTTCTATGGGGGTGTACCCACGACGGTGGGGGTGTTGTTACCCATTTCTATGGGGGTGTTACCCATGACGGTGGGGGTGTTGTTACGCGATGTATAACTTCGGGGGTGTGGCATAAAGCCAAGCATAGTTATGAGGTGAGCGACTCTGTGTTGCAACAGACTCGGATGGAGTTCAATCTCTGTGATTGACTCGTATGGGATCTTTGTCACGTATCCCGATGCTGTGTCAGTCTTCAGACATGAGTCGGGGGTTTGTGAGCAGGCCCCGGCACAGCATCAGCTTTCGAGCATGAGTGGGGGATATTGCAAGAGACAAGATTCGAGTAATAATGAGTAATGAACGAAAGATCATTTATGAAAGAACGAACGTATGAATGAACGTAAATGAATTATCGTAATAATGTCCAGAATAGGATCCTTGTCATTCGACCTCGGTAATCGGGGCTGAGTGCCACGAAGAGGGTAAAGTCTGACCGGATCTAGAAAGAGAAGTGAACGATAATGTAATACGTTGAACGAACAAAGTTTATGAACGTAATGGAAGATAATAATGGTATTATCTGTATGTACGTATGATGCATGGTCACGAATGATGTAAAGTATAGTATGTTTTGAAATAAAGTAAAGAATGGTTTTTACTAAGAAAAGTATTTTATTATTAAAACTAGAACTCACTCAGCGTCGCTGACTTTTGTATGCATGATAGTTGGCAGGTATATGTTGATGCTGAGGAGTTGCAGGCATGGATGCATAAGCTACTGGGAGCATTTTGAGGCCGGCATCCGTATTTTGACATGTCATGTATTTAGAGATGAAAATTAATGTTTTAAATGACCTGTTTTAGTCATAAATGAAAGTTTTAAATTCCGCTGCAAAATTAATGTATGTTTTCTAATGTTTTATGTGCGATGAACCACCAGCTGTGAGGTGCCCGGGAACGGGGCCTTACACCCATGATTGTTCATTATGTTATATTAAACTTTAAAATAGTTGAATGATTGGTGTCATTTGATTACAATTCTTAGCATACGTTTTTCTATGTATTCGCTAACATTTAGTGAAAAAATATTGTTGTTTTTTGTAGAAGAAATACGCAGTAGTTTATATTTGGATTTACTCATATATGGGTTGTTAATATTTTAGGTAAACTCATATAACACATTTCATATTATTAACAGTTTATATTATAATCTTCTCCAACAGAGTCGTGGATCCTACACACATAACACTTATTAAAGATGCTGATTTGGGTAAAGATGACTACACAATGAAGGTGCGAATAATTCGATTGTGGAAAAGAAAGGATCTTAGAAACCCGAAGGAGATATATTCAATTGAGATGATTATAATAGACGAAAAGGTACTTTATAATATAACATACAAATATAAATACCTAAATTCTTAGTATCAATATCATATATTGTCTACGTGTGTTCTTGATGCAGGGTAGTAAACTTGAAGCTAATGTCCTCAAAAAAATGTATTTACAAATTTGACAAGTTGCTTAAAGAACAATGTGATTATTATATTCAAAATGGTAGTCTTGGTTTAAATTCAACAACTTATACGTATGTTGATAATGTAAACAAACTTTGTTTCAATCACAAAACCAAAGTTACAAAATGCAATGACTTTAATGGCATGATTTACGGATTATCTTTTACTGCATTTAAGACTATTTGGGAGGAAAAGTTGTCTACGGAGTTAAACATTGGTTAGTATTTTACAATTAAGTTCATTACATAGCATTTGTATAAAAGCTTATTTGATTATACTAACACATCATTTTATACAATATATACAGATGTTATTGGTTATGTTGTGAGATTTTTTAAAATGAAAACTTACCATAGGAAAAAAGACAAACAAAGCTAAAAGATGACAGTATAACTCCAAGATTTAGAGTTAGTTACTTCCGTATTTCAATTATTATTCTTTTTCATTTGCTATATAAATCTATTTATATGTATATGTATATATATGCATTTACTTCTTTCTATACAGGAATGAAAAGATTTACGTGACCTTGTGGGATGATTATGCTCAACAAATGTCTGACTATATTTCAAATAACCCCGATAAAAGTTGCATAATAGTCATCGTTCAATTTGGGAAGATGAAGTTTTTTAATGTTTTGCTCCTTAACTCATATTCTAATATTGTACTTTTATTTATCTTGATTCATAAAATTGAGTAATTTATACTTAATATTTGATGTTTTAAATAGAGAATCCGTATGTATCAAATTCATACAATGTGACTAGGTTGTTTATCAATACTGAGATCGATGAAATCATCACGTTCAAAAAAAGGTAACGTCATAATCATATTTATTCTCTTATCTCTCAATTACTTTATTTATAATTACTTATTACTTATTTAAAATTAAAATATTATGATATAATATTTTGAGTGATCAATTTATTGGATAAAGAATCTGCTGGTACTTCGTCAAATTTTCGTTCCATAAGTTCTGCCATCACTTATTCTCTACATGATCATTTTCTCATCAACAATGATTTCAGCACTATCGCAGATATTCATAAAATATCTATGGTATCCATAATTTAATATAACTTTGTTTAAAATATCAAATTTTGTTGAATATATGCAAATGTGGTGAATATATATATGATTACACTTTGATAAATTTGAAGCCGAAGACAATTATCATACTTGGCACAATTAAACGTGTTTGCGATGATATGGAGTGGTATTACCTTGGTTGCAAGAAGTGTACGAGTAGGGCTTCAAGTAGTTTCATTATAAAAGATAAACCAACGTACCTGACGAACTAGAAGAGGAGGAAGTCTTTGAGTGTAGAAAATGCAACATCAAGATAATAACACCTACTCCAAGGTTATCTAAAATTCTTTCATCCCCTTGATTTTGATTCCATTTAATGGTTTTTAGTTTTTTAAAATTTTTAATTATTTTTCTTAAACCTTTATAGATTCAAGATTCAAATCAGGGTACAAGATATGTCTGGAGTAGTGTCATTGACATTATTTGATCGTGATGCTCGGAAACTGAAAAAACAATCAACAAAAGATATTATTGAAAATATTCAAGAGGTATACTTCATTATAAATTAAAATTATTTTTTTCATGCTCCTTAAACTTTAATTAAATTAGTATTTTGGTTTGTACTTATTTAATAGGCCGGTGATATGGACATATATCCTAATGTTTTGTATCAACTAAATGACAAAAGATTTGCTTTCAAAATCGAAGTTACGAGCTATAACTTGGAAAAAAATGTCCCAATATACGGGATTAGGATGTTGACCAATGATTCTGAAATCATTACAGAGTTGGAAAAAAGGATTCCTACTGAACAGGTTAGTATTTTCATTTCTTTTTCAAATCATAATAGTATGAAGTGTGATTATTATATGTTCTAATGTACTTATTTTGCCATACATACAGCCCGAGTTAGCTGAGTCCACTAATGGCCCAACGTCGGCATTTCCATCACAAGAAACTGTAAATCTTAAGGTGCCTTGTAATGTTTATTCATTAGAATTTTGTTAGTCTTATATATTATGTTTCTGAACAAAAGTTTACTCACTTTTCAAATAGGATGTTGTTTCGTGCACCGCAAAAAATGTTACTCCTATTTCTAATCCTGAGAGAAGCAATGAAATAAGCCACTTAATTGAAGATAAAATGCCTACATCAAGTTTTACACGCTCTCATTTAAAGCGTAAGTTGGACGATGTTTATGACGTGGAAGATTTGACATCTATGTCAGCTACGAAACAATCTACGTATTCTGTTACATGTTATAAAGAAGGTGGCAAAGGAGAGGGCAAGGAGATGGCAAGGAGAAGCTTCTAACTCCTAAGATTAAGAAATAATTGTGCTTTTAAATCTTTAAACATTTTGTTTTTTCGTTTACGTATTTTAAGTTTGTTTTCATACATTTGAGAGATTGATGGGATGTTTTTAGCCGTTTTGGGTGATTTATGGATATTTGGTTTGTATTTGAATGGATGTTTTTGGTTAGTACTTTAATGGATGTTTTATTAGTAGTTAATTGTTTTAATTTTCATTATTACGCACCTTCAAATTTTGGTATATCCCAAAACAATAATTTAATTATTTTGGAGATGACAAGGAGAAACAAATACTCCTAAGATTAAAAAACAACTGTGTTTTTTAATCTTTAAACATTTAATTTATAACTTTATTTGTCATCTTATCATGTAAATTATTATTCAAATTAGTTTATAACTTTAGTGTAAAAAGACTTAGAAGTTATAATCCATCTTATTGTATATCTCATCATATACTTCGTTAATTTAATTATTTTGTGCCACGTATCGGAATAAACTTTTAATATGATGCTTACGCATAAATAAGTTATATGGTTACAATAAATGTAATGTTTTATAAGTGATCCTTATACACAAATCTATATTTCTATTATATAATTCTAAAAGGGTACTGTGACATCCGGTGAATTTCCATTATCAAACTCCGTCAGTTCCGTTGAGTTTTGCATACACGTGTCGTAAGCACACACTATGTAAGGCCCCATTGCCGGGCACCTCACAGCTGATGGTTCATCGCACTTAAAACATTATAAAATGTACATTAATTTTGTAGCGGAATTTAAAACATTCATTAATAACTAAAAATATGTCAATTACAACATCAGTTTTCATCTCAAAATACATGACATGTCAAAATACGGATACCAGCCTCAAAATGCTCCCAGTAGCTTATGCATCCATGCCTGTAACTCCTCAGCATCAACATATACCTGCCAACTATCATGCATACAAAAGTCAGCGACGGTGAGTGAGTTCTAGTTTTAATAATAAAATACTTTACTTTCGTTAAAAACCGTTCTTTCAAAACATACAATACTTTACATCATTCGTGATCACGCAACATACGTACATACAGATAATATCATTATTATCTTCCATTACGTTCATTAACTTTGTTCGTTCAACGTATTACATTATCGTTCACTTCTCTTTCTAGGAATGACCCTCTACACTTTAATATTAGCTTTACTTGATTTCAAATCAAGCAATCCGCTCTCCTGGTCAAAGCCTTCCTCATACTTCATTGTCGTAGGTCGTCACCGAACTCTGGTTGTGCACGGTTGATCAATCCATCTTCTTGCAACACTTGGGGTTTGAGTCATAGACTACTGATCAACTCACTCGGAGATGCATGTCTACCTACCTATGTCTGTCTTGAATAGCCTAGCAAGAACAAGCGCTCTCCCTCAATTCTATTGCGCAATCCTCTAGGGCATTAGGTAACCCGGTAGACTTACTAACAACAATTCTTACATCAAAGGGTTCATCGATCTTCCTACCCCTAACGTGCAACATCACAGAAGATAGCGACAACAAAACTACTACTAGCATCACAATTAAACCATAGATGCATAAATCTAAACTTGCAAGAACGTACCTGACGTTACCTCGGAGTTTGAACTAGCCTCCTCCCGGTCATAGCGAAGGCTCTAGCCCTCACCCTTTGTTCTCCTTCCTCGTACTGGAGCTTCCTACCCTCGACTTCTTGTAGTCTCTGCTCATGTGTACTGTCTTGCCACAGTCGTAGCATTTAGCCATTTGGAAGTCCCTCGCTCTGTGGCCCTCCTTTCCACACTGAAAACAAAACGTTCAGTCCCCACTTGCACTCCCCCTCATGGCCTCTGCCACACCTGTTGCAAGTTTCTCCTTTCCTTTCCATTCTCTCTTGATTATCATCCCTCGATGCCGTACCTCCATACCCAATTTCACCGTCATTGTCTCGCCTTCCTTTCCCTTTCCTAACATAGGCTCACTCCTCCCCTTCGTCTGTTGTCACCATCGCCCCCCGCTCGTCGTACAATCTTCCCGCCAGGTCAACTGCCGACCTAAACGTGCTCGGTCGGGCGGCGATCATGTGCCTACGGATGTCCGCTGGCAAGCCCTGAATATACCTCTTGATCTTTCGTGAAAGAGGTGTCGCCTGATCCGGCACCAAACGTGCCATCTCATTGAACTTTGTGGTGTACTGTTGATGTGTCAGGGTTCCCGCCTCCAGTTGCAGGAATTCCCTTTCAACTTTATCCATCTCACGATGAGGACATAATTCCTCAATTACCAGCTTCTTCAACTCCGGCCATCTCATCCTTCCAATAGCTCTGCTACCCTCGGCTTGGACTATATTGTCCCACCAGCACAGAGCCGAGTCCACAAAAGAATGGGCAGCAAACTTCACCTTCTGATCCTCCCGGCACTCGCTGATATTCAATACAGCTTCCATCTCTCTCACCCATCGGTGAGCAGCAGCAGCAGTGCGGTTTCCATCAAAAGTTAGGGGCTTGCATCGTTGAAACACCCCATAGTTACAGCCTCGTGCCGCCTCCGGCGCGGACTCTTCCTCTTCGTTCTCTTCGTCATTGAAGAAAACCGTTTCAGTCTCGGGTCGTCTCCTTTCGCCCGAAGGCCTACCCCCTTCCTGTCTCTCCTCGTCTCTAACAACCTTCATAACTTTGGTCACCACAGATGGTAGGATCGTTTGCATGACCTGATGCACTTACTCCCTGACTGCCTCTCTCATCGAGGCTCTCTAATTAGCATTCTCATCACCGCCCTCCTGATGAGGAGCCTTAGGTTCCTCATGGGCTGCTCTTTCAGCCCTAGACCTTCCTCTTATGACCCGTGGTTCAGCACCACGTCCACCACTGCCTCCACCTCGTGAAGCTTTCGAAGATCTACCGCCAACCATCTTCTAGCACACTATAAGATTCAAACACTAACATGTTCATTCATGGTAATGCTCAGTTTATGTCAAGTATAGTAAGTCGCTAATTACAGTGGCCCGTTGTGATTAGGCACTTACTTTACTCATCATACCCCAAGCATCTCCTACCCTGACTTAATCAGTATCTAAATCTACACATAGCACACAAGCCACATACATGCGCACATAATGCCGTTTAACATTAACTTACATAAAACGTTTACATAAAACCTTTACCTGCGGGCACGTAGCTACTAGGACTAGCATCCCTTTTTCCTTTTAGTCCCATTCTCAGTTTAAGATTAGGTTTTTCAAAATATTTACCCAATTCACTTAAATTTTTGCTCTGATACCAACTTGTAAGGCCCCGTTCCCGGGCACCTCACAGCTAGTGGTTCATCGCACTTAAAACATTATAAAATGTACATTAGTTTTGCAGCAGAATTTAAAACATTCATTAATAACTAAAAACATGTCAATTACAACATTAGTTTTCATCTCAAAATACATGACATGTCAAAATACAGATGCCAGTCTCAAAATGCTCCCAGTAGCTTATGCATCCATGCCTGCAACTCCTCAGCATCAACATATACCTGCCAACTATCATGCAGACAAAAGTTGAATACGTTGAATGAGTTCTAGTTTTAATAATAAAATACTTTACTTTCGTTAAAAACCATTCTTTCAAAACATACAATACTTTACATCATTCGTGATCACGCAACATAGGTACATACAGATAATATCATTATTATCTTCCATTACGTTCATTAACTTTGTTCGTTCAACGTATTACATTATCGTTCACTTCTCTTTCTAGATCCAGTCAGACTTTACCCTCTTCATGGCACTCAGCCACGATTACTGAGGTCGAATGACGAGGATCCTGTTCTGTACTTTATTACGATAATTCATTTACGTTCATTCATACGCTCGTTCTTTCATACATTATCTTTCGTTCATTTCTCTTTATTACTCGAATCTTGTCTCTTGCAATATCTCATGTCCGAAGACTGATGCTGTGCTAGGGCCTGCTCACAAACCCCCGACTCATGTCTGAAGATTGACACAACACCGTGATATGCGACAAAGATCCCATATGAGTCAATCACAGGGATTGAACTCCATCAGAGTCTGTTGCAACACAAAGTTGCTCACCTCATCATCTCGTCTCATGCAATATCCCTGACTCATGTCCGAAGACTGATACTGTGCCAGGGCCTGACAAACAAACCCCCGAATCATGTCCGAAGACTGACACAGTACCGGGATACGCGACACGGATCTCATCATCCATCACTTTCATCATATGCAATACTCCCGACTCATGTCCGAAGACTGATACTGTGCCGGGGCCTGCTCACAAACCCCCGACTCATGTCCGAAGACTGACACAGTACCGGAGTACGCAAACTGTATCCTGTCTCATGCAATACCCCCGACTCATATCCGAAGACTGATACTGTGCCGGGGCCTGACACACAAACCCCCGAATCATGTCCGAAGACTAACACAGTACCGGGATACGCGACAAGGACCTCTTTTGAGTCTGTTGCGACACAGAGTTGCTCACCTCATACATATTCTTGCAAGACTTTCTATACTTTCTCTTTTATTCATTAATACATGCATGCATTCATTCATTACGTTCCTCTTTTCATTATCTTCCACTTTACGTTACATAATACTTTCATTACATTTATTAACGTTCAACGCAAAGCCAAGGGAAGACATACGTACATAATAAGGAACACACAGAAACATAACATACACCATCACCATACAAGCAACACCATACATATATAACACTCATCAATCATAAGGCATCACATCATAACCGGGCCTATCTCCCTATATACCCCTTAAAAACCACTTAGAAAGCCTCAAGTCCAAAGTGGGCGCATGGGTCCTTCTAGGCGCATGAGCATAAAATTCTAAGTATAAATTAACCTGGGCGCATGAGTACTATTTGGGCATTTCTGCCCTGTTTAGGCGCATCAACACTTAACTATAACACTTTGGGCGCATGGCATAACTTAGGCGCATGGAATAACTTAGGCGCATGGCCAGCAAATTGAACGTATGGCCAACTGCTCGGCGCATGGGCCACCTGCTTTGGGCGCATGGGCCATCTGCTGGGCGCATGGGCCATCTGCTAGGCGCATGGCCAACACTTAGTGTCTGGTCTCTCATGCCGGACGCATGGACACTATTTAGGCGCATGAACCACTGTTCATGTTCATCGAAACATTCTGAAATCCTTTCCCAGGCTACCATTTTCACCCGATAATCATTCTAAGCATACCCAAACATAGATCTAACATACTAAGGCCATCTAAGCATGCTAAACATCATCTCTAACCCATAATCATCACTATAACATACATACATACATACAACATTCGGACATAAATCTGTAAATCCACGGTTTTACTTGAAAACATCACTTGGTATGCATAATAGCCCCAAATCAGTTGAAAATCAGTAAAAGAGGGGTTCTAGAAACTCACCTTTAGCAGCTTTTGAGCAACACTCTTCCCGTTCAAGACCCACTTCGATTCAACTCCTTGAATCCCGAAAGTAAACTCTAAACAACCGGAACTTCGGTCAAGAACTCAATACTCAACTGAAACAGAGCTCAAGGAAGAGAAGACTTACCTTTTTCAGCTTCTTACTCTTTCTCTCTCTAGAACCGAGCTCTCTTTCTCTCTTCTTTTCAGCCATGAAGAAGATGATGGAGAAGGAAGAATGGGCAACCATGCCCTTTAATATCTTAAAATATAAAAAGTGTACTTTGTACACTTTTCCCCCTCCATTTGTGCACAATTTCTGTTCGCTTACTTTTCTTTTCCTTTTGTTTGAATAAAATTTCGGGGTGTTACACACTAGTTGTAGTTTAACATTGGTGACCTAATAATAATTAATAATGTTAAATTTATGATAATCTAATTGACAATGTGATTATGGTATTATGTTTATTTGTTTGCTTGTTTTAAAGGTTAATTAGGAAATTAATCACGTAACGTGGAAATGTGTCTATTTATTTGTATGTCTGTGTTTTTATAAAGATAAAATACATAATGATTATTATTAGTTTATATCTTTATATTATTAAGTTAAAAACACTTTACAAAGAGTTTAAAGTCTAGTGTTTATAAAATACCAAAACACAAGGGTTTAAATGGTAAATATGCAAATTAAATTAAACAAAACAATTCCAAACCCTAGCCCCACCCCATTTGGCCGCAACCATCACTATCAACCCCTCCCCACTTCGAATTCAACCTAGAACAAGCAAGATATCACGAAATTGAGTTGATTTCAAGAGTTGCAACAAGTAGGAATCATCAAATACAAGCCATTACACGTTTAAAGGTTAGAACTTTGCAAGTTTTTGTGAGTTTTTCTTGGTGGCCGAATCCTAATTCGATTATGTATGTTCATGGGGTCGAAATTGAGGTTATTTGATGATGTTTGTATGTTAGTTGGATTGTATACATGTTGTTTAACGTTGACTATGCATGAATGACACGTTTTAAATGGATTGATCATGAAGTTTGATTCTAGGCAAACCCTAATTCGAAATGATAAGATTATGTATGATTGATGGTTGTTTGATGAATGTATGATGATTAGTAGGTTGTATGAATGCTGGGATACATTGAACTTGCAAGAAATTGATGAATTGAAGTTGGTGTTCATAGGTTACTAATAATAGTAACTTTATTTCCATGACATGATGATCTAATGATAGATTGATGTTGTTGATGTGTTCATGATGATAATTAGATGCTAGATTGTTGATATGAATGCTAGAAATCTTAGAATGAATGTTGTTGTTCATATCTTGCCAAAAAGTGGAAACTTTTGTTCATGATGATTAATGGATTATGATGATTAGGTATTGTTAATCATGTCTAGATGTTGTTATGAGCTTGAGATGGTATAATTGTAATGAATTCATGAATACATTGAGTGTTTGATAGATGTGGGAATGTACTTTCCCAAAAGGGGAACTTTATTTGCACAAAGTTTGAAGGATGATAGTTTGAACATGTTTGGGATGTTGGAGCATGTTAGTATGTTCATGGATGAAATCTAATGTGATAGAACATGTTAAATTAGTTGTATGGGATGCTTGGATAATCATGGGTGATTTTTGGACTTTGATGATCATATATGATGTTCATGTTGGTTAGTAGCTAAGACATCATGTTTGGGACTGGAAATTGATTGTTGTGTTGTATGTTGAATGCAATGAACATGGTTAATGAATGTGAATATGATCATCATAAAGGTGTGCGAATCTGAGGCCCCTACTTAGTAGGATTGGCAGGGTTTAGGATGTGAAGTCGTGAGTGGCTTCACATGGCATGTGGTGCGTGATTTGATCTTTGTGTGGCATGTTAGTTGTGTTATAATGTCACACCCTCGCTAAGAGCGGAAACACGGGGATGTAACGAGACGGGAATCATCATAACACATGGTAAGCGATAGAGATGCAATAATAATAATGAGGACAAGCGTGTCATGACGACACCGACAACAAGGGGACTTGTGTCGTGTTTAGTCAGTATTCACGACAACATAGCCATAAGCATAAACATGGTATAAGATAAACATAGATAATAACATTGTATGCAATTCGCATAACCCAGGAACAAGTTACAAAGTGTAATGTTGTTTGAAACAGATACAACAATTGTTTTCAAAATGACAAGTTTAGCCCGAAAATGCATCCTAGGGTCTCCACTAAGGCAGCACACCAAGAATCTCAGCTAGCATGATCACCTGAAAAGATATGCTCGAAATGGTCAACAAAATTGTTAGTGAGCTCGCAGGTTTAAAAGTAAATAAGTAATTGATGCTGTATAAAGTTGTTGCAGAATACCGTGCATACAGTTATAAGTAAGCAAAATCACATGACAAGAGCTTTACAACCAAACCTAACGACGTACACAAAGAATCTTGTCGGAATATATTCACCCAAGGCCCGTTCCTGGCTTTTGTTGGTACTAACTAGTATACCAACACGAGGGTGGGGGTGTCAACCCAGTAGTACTACCAATACCTATCCGTCGATTCCCACATTGGAATTAAATGGTTGTAAGAAAGAACCACAAAGCAGACTCAAGCATGTATTAGATAAGTACCCACAAAACAGTAGCACGTTGATTCCAAGTATGTAAATTGTATGTATGTTGTACAGCATAGGGAACGGGCGAGCATACTTTTCCCCCATGTTTGTAAATGTTTGTAAAGCAGACTCATTCATCCACATTGACTCAATCGCACACACATTCATCCGCATGGACTCAATCGCACACACACTCATCTGCATTGACTCAATCGCATGACATCCCTAGTCACGCGATTCAGTCGCCCGAATGACACAGTCGCATGACTCAGTCGCACGACTCACCCAGTCGCACGGCTCAGTCGCATGACAGACCCAGTCGCCTGAACTGCAGGTTCGCGACTGCTGAAGTACAGAGCAGCCTTCGACTGCCCCAAGCACGGTTTTTACACATCAAGAACTTCCAGAATCACACAACAAACAGACACGAACGAGAAGCACACACAGGATGTCATCACACGCACCCACACGACCTCTTGTGTTTGAGTTGACCCGAACATTCGAAACCCTAGAAATGGACAGCAGTAAAACGAGCAAGAAATGGACAATCAAGGTCGTCTACCTGCAAGGATGGAGTAGACTAAGTTGTAGACGAAGCCTAGACGAAGAAAACGAGACCAAATGGAGCGATTTTGGTGCAAAAGTGAAGAAGATAGGTGATGAAGAAGAAAGTGAAGAAGAAATGGAGAGGATGAAGAAAATGGCTGGGAATGGGGTTTTTATACCCATCCCAGATTTGCAAAATGTTAATTTTAGTCCCTGTACTTAGCCCCGAGTTTCCAACATTTGCTTCGATTGAAAACGACTTTAGAATGTTCGCCATATTAATGTTAAAAGCGTGTTTTACAGTGATTGATGGCTTAAAATGGTTTTATTAATGACACTGGTTATAATTAAAAATGATATATTTGGTGATAATGGTGATGAAATTTATAAAAGGTTTATGCTTAGCACACGATCATGGAGGAAGTACAGGCACAAGGGTAATAAAGCAAACATGATTCCTTAAAACAGGAGTTCATGAAGAAGAGGAAGAATAACTAAAATAATTCTATGGTTAATTATGTCGTTCGACAGACCTTAAGGTGACGGATGTCACAGTATCCCCTAGTTGAGAGAATTTCGTCCCGAAATTCAGCTGGAGTTAGGTCCAAGAGTGTCATCCACGAATAAGTGTGGGTATTTGAGTTTCATTTGATCTTCCCGTTCCCATGTAAACTCTGGCCCTCGCTTTGAATTCCACCTTACGCGAACAATTGGTATTCTACTGCGCTTCAACTGTTTGACCTTACGATCCATGATCTCAATGGGTTCCTTAATAAAATGAAGCTTTTTGTTGGTTTTAATATCCTCAATTGGTACGTGAAGTAATTCGTCAGGCAAACACTTCTTGAGGTTCGACACATGGAAGGTATCATGCACACCGTTGAGTTCTTGTGGTAACCTTAATCGGTAAGCCACTGAACCAATTCTTTCTGTAATCTCGAATGGTCCAACGTATCTTGGGGCTAACTTCCCTTTCTTTCCAAACCAAAAAAATCCTTTCCAAGGAGAGACTTTGAGTAACACTTGGTCCCTAACATTGAATTCTAGAGGCTTTCGACGATTGTCGGCATAGCTCTTTTGGCGATCTCTAGCGGCTTTCAGTCTATCTTTGATTTGGAAGATCTTGTCGGTTGTTTCTTGAATGATCTCTGGGTCTGTTAACTGACTTTCACCAATCTCGGCCCAACAAACGGGTGATCTACACTTCCTTCCGTAAAACGCTTCGAACGGAGCACACCCAATGCTGGTATGGTAGCTGTTATTGTAAGAGAACTCAATCAATGGCAAATGAGTGTCCCAACTACCACCAAAGTCGAATACACACGCTTTCAGCATGTCTTCTAGCGTTTGTATGGTTCGTTCACTTTGGCCATCTGTCTGAGGATGATAGGCGGTACTCATGTCTAATCGAGTGCCCATCGCTTTCTGTAGTGTCTGCCAAAATCGTGAAGTGAATCGGCCATCACGGTCGGATATAATTGACACCGGCACTCCATGTCTTGTCACGACCTCTTTTATGTACAATCTCGCCAACTTGTCCATTTTGTAGTCTTCTCGGATTGGCGAGAAATGTGCTGATTTCATCATTCGATCCACTACGACCCATATCGAGTCATGCCCGTTGCTCGCTCGAGGGAGTTTGGTAATGAAATCCATGGCTATGTTCTCCCATTTCCATTCGGGAATCTCAGGTTGCTGTAACAGTCCTGATGGTTTCTGATGTTCAGCTTTAACTTTCGAGCATGTCAAGCATCTGCTGACGTACGTGGCAATGTCTTTCTTCATGCCTGGCCACCAGTACAGATCTTTGAGATCGTGGTACATCTTGTCTGCGCCAGGATGAATAGAATATCGCGTCTTGTGTGCTTCATCTATGACCAAGGTACGTACACCTCCCCACTTGGGTACCCATATACGGTCCACGAAGTACTGTACACCATCGTCCTTGCACATCAGTTGTTTATCTAACCCTCGGAATTCTTCTCCCGCGAGGTTTTCTTATTTCAACGCCTCACTTTGTGCAATTTGGATCTGAGCTTTCAAATTTTTTTGAATGGTCAATCCCAAAGCTCGAGCGCGAAGTGGTTTCACATGTCCTTTGCGGCTTAGGGCATCAGCCACCACGTAAGCTTTCCCCGGATGATACCGGATTTCACAATCGTAGTCACTAAGAAGCTCTACCCAGCGTCGCTGTCGCATATTGAGTTCCTTCTGATCCAGAATATGTTGAAGGATTTTATTATCTGTGTAGATGATGCATTTGGTTCCATACAGGTAATGCCTCCATATTTTGAGTGCAAATACTACAGCGCCCAACTCAAGATCATGAGTTGTGTAGTTCTTTTCGTGCACCTTAAGTTGTCGCGATGCGTAGGCAATCACCTTTTCTTTCTACATTAGTACACTTCCCAACCCTTGATGCGAAGCATCACAGTATACCACAAAATCATCAGTTCCGTCTGGGAGGGACAATATCGGTGGATTACACAGCTTATCTTTCAGCGTTTGGAACGCCCGTTCTTGTGCATGTCCCCAATCAAACTTCTTGTCTTTCTGAGTCAACAATGTCAACGGTTGAGCGATCTTTGAAAAGTTCGCAATGAAACGACGATAGTATCCGATTAATCCTAAGAATTTCCGTATCTCTGAAGGTGTCTGGGGTGTATCCCATTTCTTTACCGCTTCGATCTTGCCGAGATCTACATGAATCCCGTCCTTGTTAACCACATGACCCAAAAACTTCACCTCTATCAGCCAGAATTCACACTTCGAGAACTTGGCAAAAAGTTTCTCTTCCCTTAACAGTTCTAGTATTGCCCGAAGGTGTTCTTCATGATCCTCTTTCGATCGAGAGTAGATAAGTATGTCGTCTATGAATACGATCACAAACTTATCCAAGTAAGGTTTACACACCCAATTCATTAGATCCATAAACACAGCTGGTACGTTAGTTAGCCTAAATGGCATGACCAAGAACTCATAGTGCCCATAACGAGTTCTAAACGCTATTTTCGGTATGTCCTCCTCGAAAACCCTTAGTTGATGATATCCAGAACGAAGGTCGATCTTGGAAAAATACGAAACTCCTTGTAACTGATCAAACAGGTCGTCGATCCTGGGGAGAGGATACCGATTCTTCACAGTTAATTTGTTCAACTCACGGTAGTCGATGCACATACAGAACGAGCCATCCTTCTTCTTGACAAATAACACCGGTGCTCCCCAAGGAAAGTGACTCGGCCGAATAAAACCCTTCTCCAGTAGTTCCTGTAACTGGCTAGGTAACTCTTGCATTTCAGATGGTGCCAACCGATACGGTGTCTTTGCTACCGGTGTAGCTCCAGGAACCAACTCAATACGAAATTCCACCTGCCGTGGAGGAGGCAAACCAGACAAGTCATCAGGAAATACATATGGGTAATCCCGCACTACAGGGATATCTGCCAATTTCTGCTCCTCTTCTTTCTTTTCCACCACATGAGACAGAAAAGCGTAGCACTGTTTTCGTAAACTCCGGCGTGCTTTCATGCAGGAAATAAGCTTTAAGTTTCTCCCCGGTCTTTCTTCTTGAATTCTGAGTACTCCTCCGTCTGACATAGGGATTCACACTACCTTGTCCCGACAGAAAATCTCGGCTCCGTGTTTCGACAACCAATCCATTCCCACAATCACGTCGAAACTTCCTAACTCAAAGGGTATCAAGTCTAAATCAAAGGCGTGGTTCTCCAATATTATCGAGCACTTTCTAATAATCTCGTCGGCCTGAACAACCCTACCATTGGCCATTTCTATAGAGTAGCTAGTTTCTAGCCTACTAGGATTCAAATCAAGCAATTACACAAACTCAGAAGATATAAAGCTATTGTCTGCTCCAGTGTCAAATAGTACAGATGCAAAGTGATTATTGAGTAAGTGCGTACCCGTGACAACATTTGGGTCCTGACGGGCATCATTGGCTCCAATGACAAAAGCGCGTCCCCGAGCCGCATTCCCATGGTTTGCCGGGCCTTGATTTCCAGCTCTAGCCATCGTCTGATGCTGGTTGTTCCCTTGTTGGCCTGATGCCCGATTCAATTTGGGGCACATGTTCTTGTAGTGATTAGGGCTTCCACACTTGTAACAGCCCTTGGCATTCCCAGCGGGGTTAACCGCATTGACTGGTGCGACCATATTTGGCGCTGTTCTGCAGTCTCTTGCTAAATGCCCCGGGCGTCTACAGTTCGCGCACACCCGACACGGCATAGCTGGGGGATGATGAAAGTTGCACTTATCGCATTTAGGGTGCGGACCCACATACTCTCGCCTGCCCTGGGTCATGGCCATAAAATTTCTGGTTGTCTTGGCCCTTTTCTCGAATTTCCCGGCACTCGACCGGCTCGTTTCCCCAACATCTTTCCTTTTCTCTGCTCCCCTGCCCAATACCCCTGTTCTCACCATCTTATTAGTTAGAGCGATAGCCTTCAGAATTGCGTTCTGAATAGTAGGAGGAGCAGCTGCGGTTACCATTGCCCGGATTTGAGGCGCAAGTCCCCAAATATACCTCTCTATCCTTTTTGATTCCGGGGTGACCAGATGCGAAACCAATCTTGCTAGCTCATGAAAACGATCGGTGTAAGCAGCGTGCCCAGCCCCCACCATAGCATGATTCCAGAACTCATGCTCAAGTTTTTGTATCTCGTTGAGAGGACAGTACTCCTCGATGATTAGGGCTTTGAACTTATCCCACGACATTTGCATCGCCGATTCTCTTCCCCTAGCCTGAATCTGAGTGTTCCACCATGTTAGTGCCTTGCCCTGTAGTGAGCACGTGGCATACTTAATCCTTTGACTGTCGAGGCATTCGCTGATGTCGATCACGACCTCCATCTTTTCAAGCCATCTGGTCAGGGCAATGGCTCCACCTTTGCCATTAAACTCTCTTGGTTTGCAAGCCACAAATTCCTTGTATGAACATCCCCGTCTAGCATTCACAACCCCGGTCTTATTAACAATTCTAGTTTCGTTACCGGCTGTACCACCGTTCCCAGTCTCCTGATTGCTTTCGTTCCTAGTCGGGTTCCCATTATCCTCATTATCATTGCCACCGTCCTCGTGGGGGTGAGAATTCTGAAGAGCATCGCTCACTTGGGCCACGATACTTGGAATCAGTGCGTGTGACATCCGGTAAATTTCCGTTACCAAACTCCGTTAGTTCCGTTAAGTCTTGTATACACGTGTCGTGAGCACACACTAGTTGTCGTTTAACGTTGGTGACATAATAATAAGGGATAATGTTAATTTAATGTGAATCTAATTGATTATGTGATTATTGGGTTATGTTTATGTGTTTACACGTTTTTAAAAGGTTAATTAGAAAATTAATCGCGTAACGCGGAAACATGCCTATTTATTCGTATGTCTTGTGTTTTTATAAAGATAAGATATATAATGATTTTCATAAGTTTATATCTTTATATTATGAAGTTAAAAACACTTTACAAAGAGTTTAAAGCCTAGTTTTTATAAAATACAAATTACAAGGTTAAAAGGGTAATTATGTAAATTAAAATTAAACAAAACAAATCCCAACCCTAATCCCCCCCCATTCGGCCGCAAACACTCCTAAAACCCCCTCCCTTTGTGAAAATTAGCCAAGAACAAGCATCAAAACATCAATTTGATTCGATTACAAGGCATACAACACGTAGGAATCACCAATTGCAAGTTAATACACGTTTAAAGGTTAGATTTTTCATGTTTTTGTGAGTTTTTGTTGAGGGCCGAACCCTAGTTGCGAAATTGACCTTCATGGGGTCGAATTTGATGTTGTTTGATGATGTTAGTATGTTATTTAGATTGAATACATGTTAGTTAACGTCGATTAGGCATGAATTCTATGTTTTTAGTGGATTGATCACGAACTTTGAGTATGAAGCAAACCCTAGTTCGAAAATGCCATGATTATGCATGATGGATGATTGTTTGATGAATGTATGATGATTAGTAGGTTGTATGAATGTTAGGATACATTGATTTTGCAAGAAATTGGTGAATTGAAGTTGGTGTTCATAGGCTACTAATAATAGTAATTTTATTTTGCATGTAATGATGATCTAGTGACGGATTGATGTTATGGATGTGTCATGATGATGATTAGATGCTAGATTGTTGTTATGAATGCTAGAAATCTTTGAATGGATGTTGTTGATTCATAGCTTGCCAAAAGTAGAAACTTTTGTTTATGAAGATTGTTAGATTATGGTGATTAGGTAATGTTGATCATGTCTAGATATTGTTATAAGCTTGAGATGGTATAATTATGATAAATTCATGAATATATTGGATGGTTGATAGATGTTGGGATGTACTTTCCCAAAAGGGAAACTTTATTTGCATAAAATCTGAAAAATGATAGATTGAACATGTTTGGGATGTTAGGAACATGTTAGTATGATCATGAATAGATTCTAATGTGGTAGAACATGGTAATTTGGTGTATGTGATGCCGGGGTAATCATGAATGATATTTGGACATTTATGATCATGTATGATTTGGATGTTGAATAGTAGTAAGACATCATGCTTGGGATTGGTAATTGATTGTTGTGATGCAATGCATATGATTAATGATTATGGTTATGATCATCATACACGCGTGCGAATCTGAGGCCCCTACTTAGTAGGATTGGCAGGGTTTAGGATGTGAAGTCGTGAGTGGCTTCACATGGCATGTGGTGAGTGGTTTGATCTTTGTGTGACATGTTAGTTGTGTTATAACTAGTGAATATGTTAATGTTCTAGATTCGCATGACTTGTATGATACTTGGTTGTATGATGATCTAAGTGATACACCTGGTTAATATAGCATACATATGATCTATTTGAATGTTAACTATGTATGATATATGTGTATGATTACTTGAATGGTTTACAACACATAAAGTCACCAACGGGTCAAACGGGTCAACTAGGTCAAACATGTCTGTTTTTTTCTGAAATCTTGAGTCCTTGGTTGTAGTGTACTCAGGGCTTCACATGTTCTTTGATTACACGTACTCATGTACTTATATGATCTAGGTAACCTCTAAAGGTTGTCTGTCTATTCTGTTTGACAAGTCAAACTCTGTGTATCTATACGCATATCAGGTGAGTTCATGCCCCACTTTTTATTTACTCTCTTTGGGGGAGATAGCATACTGGTAAATCACGAACGCTTTATGTATTCAAGTTGGGTACAATATTATATAGTGTTGATATCATGGAAAAGTCCTCACACTTTCGAATTGTTAATATTGAATAGCGGGGAAATTTGGGTAGTACTACTGGGTCTGACGAGCCCCACCTGTGTGACTGAGGTCAACCGGGTGCAAGTTGTCCTAATGAACATTGTCACGACCTGTTAAGTTGTGGCAGGAGGCAACAATGTAAAACAGTCAGCTTCAATTGCGAAATCACTATGAAATAATATTTATTGTTAATGGACTAGCTATCTGTTACAATACGCTACTTATACATCTCTATTATTAAACTGTTTATGTTGAATATCTCTTGAACTCAACAACCATTGTGTTAACATTTTAGTATGCTATTCTCAGGTCATTAGCTTGCTTGTCATAGGAGCACTGCATGGTTCACTGCATTCTATGATACGGTCTTCAAGACAATTTTTATCATTTTAATGATTAATGATTACTCTTTTGGGATTGGCACATGTTTTGCCACAATTATACTTTTATTTCTTTGGGTTGTTTTCAAGACGCTTCCGCACTGTTTAATTTATTTACTTTGGGTTGATTTCATTTACATTATGGCATATAGAGTCGTTCTGAGTAACTATTGACTATGATCCTGGTTTGTTCACACGCCTCGCGGTAAAACTCCGCAAGTGGATTTTGAGGGTGTGAAAGATTGGTATCAGAGCCATTGGTTATAGGGAACTAGGTTGCATACACACTAGACTATAACCGCACACAGTTAATTAGTTACCTGTGCCTTATTCTCATCTACTGTATACTCATTGGCATACACATCACACTCTCTGCAGCATGGCATCGTCTTCGAGAGCTTCGGGTAAACGACCTGAATCATCTACACGATCTGAATCCCCACCTCCCGCACCCGTACCTCATGATGGATTCGATTGGCCCCGACTGGATTATCCCCGAGAGGAGATTGACTGGGATCAGCCATTTGCATCAATGAAGCGTGACCCTCCGCGAGACTGGCGTTCCTATCCTAGATTTGTTGACCATATCATGTTTAGGGAGCGCGTACCTGTCCCAAAGCCAAGGACTAGGAACAATGCCAATCAACCTATGCCTTCACTCCCACGAACGGCGCAGTCCAACGAGCAACTGATTGCTACACTAATGGCTGCACTGGATACAGAACAACATCGAGTAAGGCGGCTCACGGGTGATGTCTGTACACTACAGCAAGAGGTGTACAACCTGAGACACCAATTGGATGAACTCGAGGAACAACACGGGAAGACCCTGAACGGTTGTCACCATATGGAAGATGGTCTTATGGCACTCCAAGGGCGCGTGACTGCTCGTGAACAGCGGGACGCCGTAGCCGATAATAGGATTGCCATTTTAGAAGCTCAGCTAGCGGCACTTCAGATAGCTATAGCTCCTGCTCCTGCAACAGACCCTGAGGATGAGGAGGATCCCGAGGAGGGACCCGAGGAAGAGGAACCGGAAGAGAGGGAGGGTGATAGTGATGGGTAAGATGTTGTCGATTGACTTTTTTATATGACTTAGACTACGTAGTGTTTTCTTTTTGAAACCTATATGGGAAGGGTTGTTTTCCCACACGAACGACAAACTTCAATTTTGACATTGCTAAATACGTTGTGACTCATTGCAATTTATTACTTTGGTTATTATTTTTGTTATGAATGTTGTGGTTGTGATGATTCGTTATTTCTTTTGTTTACTATTTACTATGCTTCAATGAGTTAAATATGTTTGATGTTACTCATTATTGTATTTGTGAATGTAAAGTGAAAAGAATGGACGCCCGTGGACGTGGACGTGGACGTGGTCGTGGACGCGGACGTGGACATGGCACCGGAGAACAGGGTGGTGGTGCTATTAACATGACTCCCGCAGAATTGGCTGCTCTAATTAATGAGCATGTTCAGGCGGTAGTGGCTGCTGCCCACGCGGGTCAGCCAACAGGTAAACAATGATAGAAAGATAAATCTGATATCCTTCATAACTGTATGGGATGTCTGATTAATGTGTGTTGTGTTAAAACAGGACCACCAGTGTGTACCTACAATTCCTTCATGGACTGTAAACCACACACCTACAACGGTACATAGGGTGCTGTAGGGCTTGTACGCTGGTTCGAGAAGACTGAGTCTGTTTTCTCCAAATGTAACTGTCCAACAGCGGATCAAGTAAAGTATGCCACCGGGACTTTGGAGGGTGCTGCTCTGTCTTGGTGGAACGCGCAAGTCCAGATGCTTGGACAAGCGATGGCGAATGGACTTCCATGGGATGAGTTCAAAGCAATGATGACCGAGGAGTACTGTCCTCGCAGCGAAGTACAGAAGTTAGATATGGAGTTCTGGCAACTAAAAATGCAGGGCTCGAAAATTGAGGCTTACACCACCAGAACCCATGAATTAGCAACTTTGTGCCCGGGAATGGTGAATGAGGTGCATAAAAGGATAGAGCATTACATACGGGGATTGGTACCTGAAATCCAGAGTGTGGTAACTGTTTCCAACCAGCCACAATTCAGCAAGCCATCCAGCTAGCTCACAGGCTAACTGACCAAGCCGTGGAGCAAGGACGTCTACCCAAACGGGGCGCTGTGGCAAGCGTGCCCGACAACAAAAGGAAGTGGGATAATGCTAACAACAACAAAGCATCATCATCTTCCAGTGGTCAACCTTAATATCAACAGCAACAACAGCCGGTTCAGCAGCAACGGAGGTTTGACAATAACCGTAACCCCAACCAGATGCCTGCAAATAATCAAGGACCCAGTGGTTATGGTGGGAGACATCCGAAGTGTACTCGGTGTAATTACCATCATGTGGGAAGGTGTGATAGCTTCAAGTGTCAACGTTGTGGAAAAATTGGACACGCTGCAAAGGATTGTCGTGGTGAACTGGTGAGGAGGCTACAACAACCTCAAGAAACTCCCAAGGGTTGTTTTGAATGTGGGAAAGAAGGGCATTACAAGCGAAACTGCCCATAACTAAGGAGGAACAGAAATGGCAACAATAACAACAACAACACCAACAACCATGGTAACAACAACAACAATGGTAATAATAACAACAATGGTGGAAATGGTACTGGAAATGGCGGCAATAAAGATGGAGCCAAGGGGAGCGCCTTCGTCATTGGCTCAGGTGAGGCTCTAAATGATCCCACAACTGTTACGGGTAGATTCTCTGTTAATGGTCGTTTTGCTACGGTACTATTTGATACTAGAGCCGATAGGAGTTTTGTGTCCTAAAGTTCTATAGTCATCTAAGTGATATACCCTCTGCTTTAGAATCTAAATACACTGTGGAATTAGCCGACGGTAAACAAATCCATGTAACGCATATCCTTAAAGACTGTAAGATAGAACTTGCTCGTCATACTTTCACTATAGATCTCATGCCTGTTACGCTGGGGTGTTTTGATGTTGTGATAGGCATGGGTTGGCTCTCTAGCAAGCAAGCGGAAGTCATATGCCACGAGAAGATCATACGGATCCCGGTTGGTGATTAAATCCTTACCGTCAGAGGTGATAGAAGTGGTGCTGTGATAAGCATCATCTCATTCATGAAAGCCCAAAAGTTGTTACGAAAGGGCCGTGTGGCTATCCTAGCACTTGTTACCGATAAGCAGGCAGGAGAGGAGAAAAGAGAATGGAGGATATTCCCGTAGTACGCGACTTTCCAGAGGTGTTCCCAGAGGATCTTCTTGGATTACCACCTCACCGCCAAGTGGAATTCCAGATTGAGTTGACTCCCGGCGCAGCTCCGATTGCTAGGGCACCTTATCGATTAGCACTGAATGAACTACAGGAGTTGTCGTCACAACTTCAGGATCTTTTGGATAAGGGCTTTATTCGACCTAGTACATCACCTTGGGGAGCTCCTGTTTTCTTTGTTAAGAAGAAGGATGGCACATTCCGGATGTGCATCGATTATAGAGAGTTAAATAAAGTAACAGTCAAGAACTGATACCCTTTACCTTGTATCGACGACTTGTTCGATCAGCTTCAAGGATCAAGCTATTATTCGAAGATTGACTTGAGATCTGGTTATCATCAACTCAGAGTTCAAGAAGAATACATTCCCAAGACTGCGTTTCGTACTCGTTATGGTCATTATGAGTTCTTGGTCATGCCTTTTAGGCTGACTAATGCACCTGCTGTGTTCATGGACCTCATGAACCGCATGTGCAAACCTTATCTTGATCAGTTTGTCATTGTGTTCATCGATGATATACTGATATATTCTAGGACCAAGGAGGAGCATGAAGAGCACTTACGAATGATCTTGGAACTGTTGAAAAATGAGCAGTTGTATGCTAAATTCTCAAAGTGTGATTTTTGGATAAGAGAAGTACAATTCCTAGGTCATATTGTTAATGAGGAAGGGATACATGTCAATCCTGCCAAAATTGAGGCGATAAAGAATTGGACTACACCCAAAACGCCGATCGAGATAAGACAATTTCTAGGATTAGCAGGATATTACCGCCGATTCATAGAAGGATTTTCTAAGATCGCACAACCTCTCACAGCCTTGACTCACAAAGGAACGACATACAAATGGACTGAGAGTCAAGAATCAGCTTTCCAATTATTAAAACAAAAACTCTGTACTGCCCCGATATTAGCACTACCAGAGGGAACAGATGACTTTGTGGTGTATTGCGATACATCCATTCAAGGATTGGGTTGTGTCTTGATGCAACGAGATAAGGTGATAGCCTACGCCTCGAGACAACTAAAGGTTCATGAGAAGAACTATACCACCCATGACTTAGAATTGGGTGTAGTGATTTTTTGCCTTAAAGATCTGGAGACATTACTTGTACCGTACCAAGTGCACTATCTATACCGATCACAAGAGTCTTCAACATATCTTTGAGAAAAAAAGAGTTGAATATGAGGCAGCGACGTTGGGTGGAACTACTAAATGATTATGATTGCGCAATTAAGTATCATCCGGGAAGGGTGAACGTAGTTGCCGATGCTTTAAGCAGGAAGGAAACAGTTAAACCTCGACGGGTGCAAGCTTTACAGCTTACTATCAGTACCCAACTGCCCGAAAAAGTTAAGGAGGCACATATAAAAGCTTTAAAAGTAGAAAATATTGGTTCTGAGTTGTTAAGGGGAATGGATAAACAGCTAGTGGTGAAAGAGGATGGAATTCAGTATTTCATTGATAGACTTTGGGTGCTTGTTCATGGAAATCTGAGAGATTTAGTTATGAGCGAGGCACACAAATCCAAGTATTCTATACATCCTGGATCCGACAAGATGTATCATGACCTAAAGGCGCACTATTGGTGGCCTAACATGAAAGCGGGTGTAGCTACGTATGTGAGCAAGAGTTTGACCTGCTCGAAGGTAAAAGTGGAATATCGAAAACCATCCGGACTGTTACAACAACCCGAGATTCCAATGTGCAAATGGGAACAAATCTCCATGGATTTTATTACTAAGCTACCCCGGACTAGTACTGGTTGTGACACGATATGGGTTATTGTGGATCGATTGACAAAGTCTGCTCACTTCCTTGCAATTAAGGAAATTGATAAGATGGAGAAATTAACCCGACTGTACCTTAAAGAGATCGTTTCGAGACACGGTGTACCGATCTCAATTATCTCTGACCGTGACGCTCGTTTCACGTCACATTTCTAGCAGTCATTACAGAAATCTTTGGGTACACGATTGGATATGAGTACTGCATATCACCCACAGACGGATGGCCAGAGTGAGCGCACTATACAGACATTAGAGGATATGCTACGTGCTTGTGTGATTGACTTCGGGAATAACTGGGAAATTCACCTGCCATTGGTGGAGTTTTCTTATAACAACAATTATCATACTAGTATACAGGCAGCACCTTTCGAGGCGTTGTATAGGAGAAAATGTCGATCACAAGTTTGCTGGGCAGAAATTGGTGATACTCAGCTAACAGGTCCCGAGTTAATTCATGAGACACCGAGAAGATTGTACAGATACACAACCGTATGGGTGCAGCGCGAGACAGACAAAAGAGTTATGCTGACAAGAGACAAAAACCTTTAGAGTTTCAGGTTGGTGACAAGGTTTTGTTGAAAGTTTCACCATGGAAAGGCGTAGTTCAGTTTGGTAAACGAGGGAAACTAAATCCGAGGTATGTTGGACCATTTGAAATAGTGGAAAGAATAGGTCCAGTAGCCTATCATTAGCCCTACCTGATTCGCTAAGTGGAATCCATGATGTATTTCACGTGTCAAACCTGAAGAAGTGCATAATTGATGAAACAATGGTCGTACCACTAGAAGAAATTCAAGTGGATGAACAATTGCATTTTATCAAAGAACCAGTTGAGGTGACGGACCGTGAGGTGAAAACACTTAAGCAAAGCAAGATACCTATTGTTAAAATCCGTTGGAATTCGTGACGTGGACCAGAATTCACATGGGACGGGAAGATCAAATGAAGCTTAAGTACCCTTAACTATTCGAAGGGACGATGCCAGCAGACGAAGGTATTGATTTAAATTTCGGGACGAATTTCTTTCAACATGGGGATGATGTGACAACTCATCCAAAACTCACTCGATTTGGATTTCTGTGTGCCAATGCAGTAGACCAGTGATGGAACACTCTCACCATGTAACGCAATTTTCGGGACGAAAATTCTTTCAACATGGGGATAATGTGACATACAAATCATCCAAAACTCACTCGATTTCGATTTCTGTGTGCCAATGCAGTAGACCAGTGATGGAACACTCTCACCATGTAACGCAATTTTCGGGGCAAAAATTCTTTCAACATGGGGATAATGTGACATACAACTCATCCAAAACTCACTCGATTTCGATTTCTGTGTGCCAATGCAGTAGACCAGTGATGGAACACTCTCACCATGTAACGCAATTTTCGGGACGAAAATTCTTTCAACATGGGGATAATGTGACATACAAATCATCCAAAACTCACTCGATTTCGATTTCTGTGTGCCAATGCAGTAGACCAGTGATGGAACACTCTCACCATGTAACGCAATTTTCGGGACGAAAATTCTTTCAACATGGGGATAATGTGACATCCGGTAAATTTCCGTTACCAAACTCCGTTAGTTCCGTTAAGTCTTGTATACACGTGTCGTGAGCACACACTAGTTGTCGTTTAACGTTGGTGACATAATAATAAGGGATAATGTTAATTAATGTTAATCTAATTGATTATGTGATTATTGGGTTATGTTTATGTGTTTACACGTTTTTAAAAGGTTAATTAGAAAATTAATCGCGTAACGCGGAAACGTGCCTATTTATTCGTATGTCTTGTGTTTTTATAAAGATAAGATATATAATGATTTTCATAAGTTTATATCTTTATATTATGAAGTTAAAAACACTTTACAAAGAGTTTAAAGCCTAGTTTCTATAAAATATAAATTACAAGGGTTAAAAGGGTAATTATGTAAATTAAAATTAAACAAAACAAATCCCAACCCTAATCCCCACCCATTCGGCCGCAAACACTCCTCAAACCCCCTCCCTTTGCGAAAATCAGCCAAGAACAAGCATCAAAACATCAATTTGATTCGATTACAAGGCATACAACACGTAGGAATCATCAATTGAAAGTTAATACATGTTTAAAGGTTATATTTTTCATGTTTTTGTGAGTTTTTGTTGAGGGCCGAACCCTAGTTGCGAAATTGACCTTCATGGGGTCGAATTTGATGTTGTTTGATGATGTTAGTATGTTAGTTAGATTGAATACATGTTAGTTAACGTCGATTATGCAGGAATTCTATGTTTTTAGTGGATTGATCACGAACTTTGAGTATGAAGCAAACCCTAGTTCGAAAATGCCATGATTATGCATGATGGATGATTGTTTGATGAATGTATGATGATTAGTAGGTTGTATGAATGTTAGGATATTTGATTTTGCAAGAAATTGGTGAATTGAAGTTGGTGTTCATAGTTTACTAATAATAGTAACTTTATTTTGCATGTAATGATGATCTAGTGATGGATTGATGTTATGGATGTGTTCATGATGATGATTAGATGCTAGATTGTTGTTATGAATGCTAGAATCTTTGAATGGATGTTGTTGATTCATAGCTTGCCAAAGTAGAAACTTTTGTTTATGAAGATTGTTAGATTATGGTGATTAGGTAATGTTGATCATGTCTAGATATTGTTATGAGCTTAAGATGGTAATTATGATAAATTCATGAATACATTGGATGGTTGATAGATGTTGGGATGTACTTTCCCAAAAGGGAAACTTTATTTGCATAAAATCTGAAAAATGATAGATTGAACATGTTTGGGATGTTAGGAACATGTTAGTATGATCATGAATAGATTCTAATGTGGTAGAACATGGTAATTTGGTTTTATGTGATGCCGGGGTAACCATGAATGATATTTGGACATTTATGATCATGTATGATTTGGATGTTGATTAGTAGTAGGACTCATGTTTGGGATTGGTAATTATTGTTGTGATGCAATGCATATGATTAATGATTATGGTTATGATCATCATACACGCGTGCGAATCTGAGGCCCCTACTTAGTAGGATTGGCAGGTTTAGGATGTGAAGTCGTGAGTGGCTTCACATGGCATGTGGTGAGTGGTTTGATCTTTGTGTGACATGTTAGTTGTGTATAACTAGTGAATATGTTAATGTTCTAGATTCGCATGACTTGTATGATACTTGGTTGTATGATGATCTAAGTGATACACCTGGTTAATAGCATACATATGATCTATTTGAATTTAACTATGTATGATATATGTATGATTATTTGAATGGTTTACAACACATAAAGTCACCAACGGGTCAAACGGGTCAACTAGGTCAAACATGTCTGTTTTTTCTAAAATCTTGAGTCCTTGGTTGTAGTGTACTTAGGGCTTCACATGTTCTTTGATTACACGTACTCATGTACTTATATGATCTAGGTAACCTTTGAAGTTGTCTGTCTATTCTGTTTGACAAGTCAAACTCTGTGTATCTATACGCATATCAGGTGAGTTCATGCCCCACTTTTTATTTACTCTCTTTGGGGGAGATAGCAACTGGTAAATCACGAACGCTTTATGTATTCAAGTTGTGTACAATATTATATAGTGTTGATATCATGGAAAAGTCCTCACACTTTCGAATTGTTAATATTGAATAGCGGGGAAATTTGGGTAGTACTACTGGTCTGACGAGCCCCACCCGTGTGACTCGAGGTCAACCAGGTGCAAGTTATCCAATGAACTTATCACGCCTGTTAAGTCGTGGCAGGAGGCAACAACGTAACACAGTCAGCTTCAATTGCGAAATCACTATGAAATAATATTTATTGTTAATGGACTAGCTCTGTTACAATACGCTACTTATACATCTCTATTATTAAACTGTTTATGTTGAATATCTCTTGAACTCACCAACCATTGTGTTGACATTTTAATATGCTATTCTCAGGTCATTAGCTTGCTGCCATAGGAGCACTGCATGGTTCACTGCATTCTATGACACGGTCTTCAAGACAATTTTTATCATTTTAATGATTAATGATTACTCTTTTGGGATTGGCACATGTTTTGCCACAATTATACTTTTATTTCTTTGGGTTGTTTTCAAAACGCTTCCGCACTGTTTAATTTATTACTTTGGGTTGATTTCATTTAAATTATGGCATATAGAGTCGTTCTGAGTAACTATTGACTGTGATCCTGGTTTGTTCACACGCCTCGCGGTAAAACTCCGCAAGTGGATTTTGAGGGGTGACAGTGGCGGCCAGCTGTTGAGCGATTAAGGCTGGTATTTCAGCGTTTCCTGTTCCCGGAGTGACATTGGTAGACCATCACTTGTTCTCGGTGCTCTACCTCTGCTTTGACTCTGCGCCTGCTTGCCTCTCGGGGCTTCACTTCCGCCACTGTTGTTGCGGGTAACTTCGAGGGTGACATGTTTACATTAAGAATAGTAAACGCATAAGTTTTAACCATTGCAGGGCACATTATCCATGTCACATTAAGGCCTAACTTTCCAAGTTAATACCATACTTATGGTTGTCACACATTGCATACAATCGTGTAATTCTCACACCATGTATAAGTAATGTCCAAACAATAGTCATCATAATAATGGCATATCCATGCATGAAATCAAGTTTAGTTTAGCGGAGGTTGCCTATTTCCTCCTCTCTCGAGGTCTCAGACATACCCTCCTCGGGGTAAATCCCAGTGTCTGAGGTCAAACGCAATAGCATGATCCATGAAGATCTCTTCGGGTTCAATACCCGGATTGAAAACAACTCGGTGCACAGAAGGAAACAGAATATCCATATAAGCATCCCTAAAGAGTGAGCACAAGGGCTCCCTCACAGGGTGAAATGATCACGAAACAGATAGATAACGAATCAAGCAAAGAGGAACACATACACGAGATATAAAATGCACACAACCCTAGCATGCAAATCTACATGAAGGTTCCTAGGCTATAGTCTAGGTCAAGTGTATTGCCTAATTCTCTATAACCAATGGCTTTGATACCAGTCTGTCACACCCCCGCTAAGAGCGGAAACACGGGGATGTAACGAGACGGGAATCGTCATAACACATGGTAAGCGACAGAGATGCAATAATAATAATGATGACAAGCGTGTCATGACGACACCTGACAACAAGGGGACTTGTGTCGTGTTTAGTCAGTATTCAAGACAACACAACCATAAGCATAAACATGATATAAGATAAACATAGATAATAACATTGTATGCAATTCCCACAACCCGGGAACAAGTTACAAAGTGTAATGTTGTTTGAAACAGATACAACAATTGTTTTCAAAATGACAAGTTTATCCCAGAAATGCATCCTAGGGTCTCCACTAAGGCAGCACACCTAGATCAGCTAGCATGATCACCTGAAAAGATATGCTCGAAATGGTCAACAAAATTGTTGGTGAGCTCGCAGGTTTAAAAGTAAATAAGTAATTGATGGTGTATAAAGTTGTTGTAGAATACCGTGCATAGAGTTATAAGTAAGAAAAATCACATGACAAGAGCTTTACAACCAAACCTAACGACGTACACAAAGAATCTTGTCGGAATATATTCACCCAAGGCCCGTTCCTGGCTTTTGTTGGTACTAACTAGTATACCAACATGAGGGTGGGGGTGTCAACCCAGTAGTACTACCAATACCTATCCGTCGGTTCCCACACTGGAATTAAATGGTTGTAAGAAAGAACCACAAAGCAGACTCAAGCATGTATTAGATAAGTACCCACAAAACAGTAGCACGTTGATTCCAAGTATGTAAATTGTATGTATGTTGTACAGCATAGAAAATGGGCGAGCATACTTTTCCCCCATGTTTGTAAATGTTTGTAAAGTAGTATAAGAATAAAAAGGGGCCACGAGACTCACATGTTAAGTGGTAAGTATGAATGATCAAGATTCCCAACAGTTGAATGCAATGAACAGTCAAACACCTATTGACGGTCATTGTTAGGCATAATGACGTGTATAAAGCATATAGTAATGTTTGGTCGGTTCGAGTTGTATCGGTTCGGTCGTGGGCAGCACACACACAAGCAGACACACGTATCAGATCTTATGTACATCCAAGTACTAAGAGTAGTCGTCATTGCTTATGACATCCGTATAAAGATCTAATTGTTATGAAAGATAGCACTTGTTAAATATTTGTAGTTCCATATGGGTTGTCGATACTTGTAAAATGTTAGGTTGATTTCAATTGAAATAGTATGTGCATGTTGATAGCGTTGACTTTAATCTGTATGGTCAAGTAATGACACTTTTACTCATGTTACCTTATCATCATTAGACGTTCAAGAGGAAGTTCACACTCAACATCATCAGTCACACAACAGGACCAGACGCTCGACTCAACACTCCATTCGTACGAATCAACCTTCAATCGTACGAATCAGCTTCATTGGCACGATTGAACCCTCATTCGTACACTTGGCATTCAGTCATACCACACAACACCCAATCACACGACTTAACGTCCATACACACGAATCAACCTTCATTCGTACGAGTCAGCTTCATTCGTACGACTGAACCGTCATTCGTACGACTGAACCTTCATTCGTACGATTGGCCTTCAGTCGTGCGATACACGCACAGTCGCAAGCATTCATTCATCCGCATTGACTCAATCGCACACACATTCATCCGCATTGACTCAATCGCACACACACTCATACGCATTGACTCAATCGCATGACATCCCTAGTCGCGCGATTCAGTCGCCCGAAAGACATAGTCGCACGACTCACCCAGTCGCACGACTCAGTCGCATGACAGACCCAGTCGCCTGAACTGCAGGTTCGTGACTGCTGAAGTGCAGAGCAGCCTTCGGCTGCCCCAAGCACGGTTTTTACACATCAAGAGCTTCCAGAATCACACAACAAACACACACGAACGAGAAGCACACGCGGAAAGTCATCACACGCACCCACACGACCCCTTGTGTTCGAGTTGACCCCAACATCTGAAACCCTAGAAATGGAAAGCAGTAAAACAAGAAAGAAATGGACAATCAAGGTCGTCTACCTGCAAGGATGGAGTAAACTAAGTTGTAGACGAAGCCTAGACGAAGAAAACGAGACCGAATGAAGTGATTTTGGTGCAAAAGTGAAGAAGATAGGTGATGAAGAAGAAAGTGAAGAAGAAATGGAGAGGATGAAGAAAATAGCTGGGAATGGGGTTTTTATACCCATCCCAGGTTTACAAAATGTCAATTTTAGTCCCTGCACTTAGCCCCCGAGATTCCAACGTTTGCTTCAGTTGAAAACGACTTTAGAATGTTCGCCATATTAATGTTAAAAGCGTGTTTTATGGTGATTGATGGCTTAAAATGGTTTTATTAATGACACTGGTTATAATTAATAATGATATATTTAGTGATAATGGTGATGAAATTTATAAAAGGTTTATGCTTAACACACGATTACGGAGGAAGTACATGCACAAAGGTAATAAACCAAACATGATTCCTTAAAACAGGAGTTCATGAAGAAAAGGAAGAATAACTAAAATAATTCTATGGTTAATTATGTCGTTCGACGGACCTTAAGGTGACGGATGTCACATATAACTAGTGGACATGTTAATGTTCTAGATTCGCATGACTTGTATAATACTTGGTTGTATGATGATCTAAGTGATACACCTGGATAGTGTGGCATACATATGATCCATTTGAATGTTAACCATGTATGATATATGTGTATGATTGCTTGAATGGTTTACAACACATAAAGTCACCAACGGCTCAAACGGGTCAACTGGGTCAAACGTATCTGTTTTCTAAAACCTTAAGTCCTTGGTTGTAGTGTACTTAAGGTTTCACATGTTCTCTGTTTACACGTACTCATGTACTTATATGATCTAGGTAACCTCTGAAGGTTGTCTGTGCACTCTGTCTGTCAAGTAAAACTTTAAGTATCTGTTACGCATATCAGGTGAGTTCATGCCTCACTCTTTACTTAATCTCTTTTAGGGGAGATAGCATACTGGTAAACTACAAACGCTTTACATATTCAAGTTGTGTATAATATTTATATAGTGTTGATATCATGGAAAAGTCCTCACACTTTTGAATTGTTAATATTGAATAGCGGGGAAATTTGGGTAGTACTACTAGGTCTGACGAACCCCACCTGTGTGACTCGAGGTCAACCGGGTGCAATTTTTCCTATTGAACATTGTCACGACCTATTAAGTCGTGACAGGAGGCAACAACGTAACCCAATCAACTTCAATTGTGAAATCACTATGAGTTAATATTTATTGTTAATGGACTAGCTATCTGTTACAATGCACTACTTCTATATCTCTATATTAAACTGCTTATGTTTGAATATCACTCTTGAACTCACCAACCATCGTGTTGACATTTTTAGTATGCTATTCTCAGGTTATTAGCTTGCTTGCCATAGGAGCACTGCATGGTCCACTGCATTCTATGACACGGTTTTCAAGACAATTTTATCATTTTAATAATTAATGATTTCTCTTTTGGGATTGACACGTGTTTTGCCACAATTATACATTTATTTCTTTGGGTTGTGTTCAAAACGCTTCCGCATAGTTTAATTTATTTGCTTTGGATTGATTTCATTTAGATTATGGCATATAGAGTCGTTCTGAGTAACTATTGACTGTGATCCTGGTTTGTTCACACGCCTCGCGGTAAAACTCCGCAAGTGGATTTTAGGGTGTGACAGATTGGTATCAGAGCCATTGGTTATAGGGAACTAGGTTGCATACACACTAGACTATAACCGCACACAGTTAATTAGTTACCTGTGCCTTATTCTCATCTACTATATACTCATTGGCATACACGTCACACTCTCTGCAGCATGGCATCGTCTTCGAGAGCTCCGGGTAAACGACCTGAATTACCTACGCGATCTGAATCCCCACCTCCCGCACCTGTACCTGATGATGGATTCGATTGGCCCCGACTGGCTTATACCCGAGAGGAGATTGAATGGGATCAACCATTTGCATTGATGAAGCGTGACCCTCCACGAGACTGGCGTTCCTATCCTAGATTTGTTGATCATATCATGTTTAGGGAGCGCGTACCTGTCCCAAAGCCAAGGACTAGGAACAATGCCAATCAACCCATGCCTTCACTCCCACGAACGGCCAAGTCCAACGAGCAACTAATTGCTGCACTAATGGCTGCACTGGATACAGAACAACATCGAGTAAGACGGCTCACGGGTGATGTCTGTACACTACAGCAAGAGGTGTACAACCTGAGACATCAATTGGATGAACTCGAGGAAGAACACGGGAAGACCCTGAACGGTTGTCACCATATGCAAGATGGTCTTATGGCACTCCAAGGGCGCGTGACTGCTCGGGAACAGCGGGACGCCGTAGCCGATAATAGGATTGCCATTTTAGAAGCTCAACTAGCGGCACTTCATATTTCTATAGCTCCTGCTCCTGCTGCAGACCCTAAGGATGAGGAGGATCCCGAGGAGGAGGAGATGGAGGATGATAGTGATGGGTCAGATGTTGTCGATTGACTTCTTTATATGACTTAGACTACGTAGTGTTTTCTTTTTTTGAAACTGTGTGGGAAGGGTTGTTTTCCCACACGAATGACAAACTTCAAATTTGACATTGCTAAATACATTGTGACTCCTTTGCAATATTTACTTTGGTTATTATTTTGGTTATGAATGTTGTGGTTGTGATGATTTGTTATTTTTTTGTTTACTGTTTACTACGCTTCAATGAGTTAAATATGTTTGATGTTACTCATTATTGTATTTGTGAATGTAAAGTGAAAAGATGGACGCCCGTGGACGTGGACGTGGACGTGGTGTGGACGCGGACGTGGGCGTGGAACGGAGAACAGGGTGGTGGTGCTATTAACATGACTCCCGCAGAATCGGCTGCTCTAATTAATGAGCATGTTCAGGCGGCAGTGGCTGCTACCCATGCGGGTCAGCCAGTAGGAAACAATGAATAGAAAGATAAATCTGATATCCTTTATAACTGTAGGGGATGTCTGATTAATGTGTGTTGTGTTAAAACAGGACCCCCGTGTGTACTACAAGTCTTTCATGGACTGTAAACCACACACCTACAGCGGTACAGGGGTGCTGTAGGGCTTGTACGCTGGTTCGAGAAGACTGAGTATGTTTTCTCCAAATGTAACTGTCCACCAGAAGATCAAGTAAAGTATGCCACCGGACTTTAGAGGGTGCCGCTCTATCTTGGTGGAACGCGCAAGTCCAGATGCTTGACAAGCGATGGCGAATGGACTTACATGGGATGAGTTCAAAGCAATGATGCGATGAGAACTGTCCTCGCAGCGAAGTACAGAAGTTAGAGATGGAGTTCTGGCAACTGAAATGCAGGGCTCGGAAATCGAGGCTTACACCACCAGAACCAATGAATTAGCAACTTTGTGCCGGGAATGGTGAATGAGGTGCATAAAAGGATAGAGCATTACATACGGGGATTGGTACCTGAAATCCAGAGTGTGGTAATGCTTCCAATCCAGCCACAATTCAGCAAGCCATCCAGCTAGCTCACAGGCTAACTGACAAGCCGTGGAGCAAGGACGTCTACCCAACGGGGCGCTGTGGCAAGCGTGCCCGACACAAAAGAAAGTGGGATAATGCTAACACACAAAGCATCATCATCTTCCAGTGGTCAACCCCAATCTCACAGCACAACACAGCCGGTTCAACAGCAACGGAGGTTTGACAATAACCGTAACTCCAACCAGACGCCTACAAATAATCAAGGACCAGGGTTATGGTGGGAGACATCCGAAGTGTACTCGATGTAGTTACCATCATGTGGGAAGGTGTGATAGCTTAAGTGTCAACGTTGTGGAAAAATTGGACACGCTGCGAAGGATTGTCGTGGTGAACTGGTGAGGAGGCCACAACAACTCAAGAACTCCCAAGGGTTGTTTTGAATGTGGAAAGAAGGGCATTACAAGCGAAACTGCCCACAACTAAGGAGGAACGGAAATAGCAACAATAACAACAACAACACCAACAACCATGGTAACAACAACAACAATGGTAATAATAACAACAATGGTGGAAATGGTACTGGAAATGGCGGCAATAAAGATGGAGCCAAGGGGAGAGCCTTCGTCATTGGCTTAGGTGAGGCTCTAAATGATCCCACAACTGTTACTGGTAGATTCCTGTTAATGTTGTTTTGCTACGGTACTATTTGATACTGGAGCCGATAGGAGTTTTGTGTCCTTAAAGTTCTGTAGTCTTTTAAGTGATATCCTCTGCTTTAGAATCTAAATACACTGTGGAATTAGCGACGGTAAACAAATCCATGTAACGCATATCCTTAAAGACTGTAAGATAGAACTTGCTCGTCATACTTTCACCATAGATCTCATGCCTGTTACGCTAGGGAGTTTTGATGTTGTGATAGGCTTGGATGGCTCTCTAGCAAGCAAGCGGAAGTCATATGTCATGAGAAGATCATACGGATTCTGGTTGGTGATCAAATCCTTACCGTCAGAGGTGATAGAAGTGGTGCTGTGATAGGCATCATCTCATACATGAAAGCCAAAGGTTGTTACAAAAGGCCGTGTGGCTATCCTAGCATTGTAACCGACAAGCAGGTAGGAGAAAAGAGAATGGAGGATATTCCCGTAGTACGCGACTTTCGGAGGTGTTTCCAGGGGATCTACCTAGATTACCACCGCACCGTCAAGTGGAATTCCATATTGAGTTGACTCCCGGCGCAGCTCCGATTGCTAGGGCACCTTATCGATTAGCACCGAACGAACTACAGGAGTTGTTGTCACAACTTCAGGGCTTTTGGATAAGGGCTTTATTTGACCTAGTACATCACTTGGGGAGCTCCTGTTCTCTTTGTTAAGAAGAAGGATGGCACATTCCAGATGTGCATCGATTATAGAGAGTTAAACAAAGTAACAGTCAAGAACGATACCCTTTACCTCGTATCGACGACTTGTTTGATCAGCTTCAAGGATCAAGCTATTACTCGAAGATCGACTTGAGATCTAGTTATCATCAACTCAAAGTTCGAGAAGAAGACCTCCCAAGACTACGTTTCATACTCGTTATGGTCATTATGAGTTCTTGGTCATGCCGTTTGGGTTGACTAATGCACTGCTGTGTTCATGGACCTCATGAACCGCGTGTGCAAACCTTATCTTGATCAGTTTGTCATTGTGTTCATCGATGATATACTGATATTCTAGGACCAGGAGGAGCATGAAGAGCACTTACGACTGATCTTGGAACTGTTGAAAAATGAGCAGCTGTATGCTAAATTCTCAAAGTGTGACTTTTGGATAGAGAAGTACAATTCCTAGGTCATATGTTAATGAGGAAGGGATAGATGTCGATCCTGCCAAAATTGAGGCGATAAAGAAATGGACTACACCCAAACGCCGAGCGAGATAAGACAATTTCTAGGATTAGCAGGATATTACCGCCGATTCATAGAAGGATTTTCTAAGATCGCACAACCTCTCACAACCTTGACTCGCAAAGGAACGACATACAAATGGACTGAGAGTCAAGAATCAGCTTCCCAATTATTAAAACAAAAACTCTGTACTGCCCCGATATTAGCATTACCAGAGGGAACAGATGACTTGTGGTGTATTGCGATGCATCCATTCAAGGATTGTGTTGGGTCTGATGCAACGAGACAAGGTGATAGCCTATGTCTCGAGACAACTAAAGGTTCATGAGAAGAACTATACCACCCATGACTTAGAATTGGGTGCAGTAGTTTTTGCCTTAAAGATCTAGAGACATTACTTGTACGGTACAAGTGCACTATCTACACCGATCACAAGAGTTCAACATATCTTTGAGCAAAAAGAGTTGAATATGAGGCAGCGACGGGGGTGGAACTACTAAATTATTATGATTGCGCAATTAAGTATCATCTGGGAAAGGCGAATGTAGTTGCCGATGCTTAAGCAGGAAGGAAACAGCTAAACCCCGACGGGTGCGAGCTTTACAACTTACTATCAGTACCCAACTGCCCGAACAAGTTAAGGAGGCACAGATACAAGCTTTAAAAGTAGAAAATATTGGTTCTGAGTTGCTAAGGGGAATGGATAAACAGCTAGTGGTGAAAGAGGATGGAATTCAGTATTTCATGGATAGACTTTGGGTGCCTGTTCGTGGAAATCTGAGAGATTTAGTTATGAGCGAGGCACACAAATCTAAGTATTCTATACATCCTGGATCTGACAAGATGTATCATGACCTAAAGGCTCACTATTGGTGGCCCAACATGAAAGCAGATGTAGCTACGTATGTGAGCAAGTGTTTGACCTGCTCGAAGGTAAAAGTAGAATATCAAAAAACCATCCGGACTGTTACAACAACCCGAGATTCCAATGTGGAAATGGGAACAAATCTCCATGGATTTTATTACTAAGCTACCCCAGACTAGTACTGGTTGTGACACGATATGGGTTATTGTGGATCGATTGACAAAGTCTGCTCACTTCCTTGTAATTAAGGAAACGGATAAGATGGAGAAATTAACCTGATTGTACCTTAAGGAGATCGTTTCGAGGCATGGAGTACTGATCTCAATTATTTCCGATCGTGACGCTCGTTTCACGTCACATTTCTGGCAATCATTGCAGAAATCTTTGGGTACATGGTTGGATATGAGTACTGCATATCATCCACAGACGGATGGTCAGAGTGAGCGTACTATACAGACGTTGGAAGATATGCTACGTGCTTGTGTGATTGACTTTGGTATTAACTGAGAAATTCACCTGCCATTGGTGGAGTTTTCTTATAACAACAGTTATCATTCTAGCATACAGGCAGCACCTTTCAAGGCGCTGTATGGGAGAAATGTCGATCACTAGTTTGCTGGGCGGAAATTGGTGATAGTCAGATAACAGGTCCCGAGTTAATTCATGAGATGACTGAGAAGATTATACAGATACGGAACCGTATGGCTGTAGCGCGAGACAGACAAAAGAGTTATGCTGACAAGAGACGGAAACCTTTAGAGTTTCAGGTTGGTGACAAGGTTTTGTTAAAATTCTCACCATGGAAAGGCGTAGTTCGGTTTGGCAAACGAGGGAAACTAAATCCGAGGTATGTTGGACCATTTGAAATAGTGGAAAGAATAGGTCCAGTAGCCTATCGATTAGCCCTACCTGATTCGCTAAGTGGAATTCATGATGTATTTCACGTGTCAAACCTGAAGAAGTGCATAACTGATGAAACGACGGTCGTACCACTAGAAGAAATTCAAGTGGATGAACAATTGCGTTTTATTGAAGAACCAATGGAGGTGATGGACCGTGAGGTGAAAACACTTAAGCAAAGCAAGATACCTGTTGTTAAAATCCGTTGGAATTCGTGACGTGGACCGGAATTCACATGGGAACGAGAAGATCAAATGAAGCTTAAGTACCCTCAACTATTCGAAGGGACGATGCCAGCAGACGAAGGTATTGATTTAAATTTCGGGACGAAATTTCTTTCAACATGGGGATGATGTGACAACTCATCCAAAACTCACTCGATTTGGATTTCTGTGTGCCAATGCAGTAGACCAGTGATGGAACACTCTCACCAGGTAACGCAATTTTCGGGACGAAAATTCTTTCAACATGAGGATAATGTGACATCCGGTAAATTTCTGTTTCCAAACTCCGTTAGTTCCGTTAAGTCTTGTATACACGTGTCATGAGCACACATAGTTGTCGTTTAACGTTGGTGACCTAATAATAATGGATAATGTTAATTTGATGTGAATCTAATTGATTATGTGAGCATTGGGTTATGTTTATGTGGTTACACATTTTTAAAAGGTTAATTAGAAAATTTAGTCGCGTAACGCGGAAACGTGCCTATTTTTTCGTACGTCTTGTGTTTTTGTAAAGATAAGATATATAATGATTTTCATAAGTTTATATCTTTATATTATGAAGTTAAAAACACTTTACAAAGAGTTTAAAGCCTAGTTTTTATAAAATACAAATTACAAGGGTTAAAAAGGGTAATTATGTAAATTAAAATTAAACAAACAAATCCCAACCCTAATCCACCCATTCGGCCGCAACTTCCTTCCCAAACCCCCTCTCTTTGCGATTTCAACTGGAACAAGCATCAAGCATCGGATTTTGGTCGATTTGAAGGCATACAACACATTAGGAGTCTCAATTTTGTTACTTTTCACGAATTGAAGGTTAGTTGGTGTTTTGTTTGCATGAAATTGGATATAGCCGAAACCCTAGTTGCAAAATTGATGTTCTTGGTGTTGAGTTTTAATCAATTGATGATGCTAACATGTTAGTTAGATTGTATACATGTTAGTTAACGTCGATTATGCATGAATTCTATGTTTTTAGTGGATTGATCATGAACTTTGTGTATGAAACAAACCCTAGTTCAAAAATGCTATGATTATGCATGATGGATGATTGTTTGATGAATGTATGATGATTAGTAGGTTGTATGAATGTTAGGATACATTGTTTTGCAAGAAATTGGTGAATTGAAGTTGGTGTTCATAGGTTACTAATAATAGTAACTTTATTTGCATGTAATGATGATCTAGTGATGGATTGATGTTATGGATGTGTTCATGATGATGATGGATGCTAGATTGTTGTTATGAATGCTAGAAATCTTTGAATGGATGTTATTGATTCATAGCTTGCCAAAAGTAGAAACTTTTGTTTATGAAGGTGTTAGATTATGGTGATTAGGTGATTTTGATCATGTCTAGATATTGCATGGAGCTTGAGATAGTATAAATATGTTAAATTCATGAATGCATTGGATGGTTGATGGATGTTGGGATGTACTTTCCCAAAAGGGAAACTTATTTGCATAACGTCTGAAAAATGATAGCTTGAACATGTTTGGGATGTTAGGAGCATGTTAGTATGATCATGGATGAATTCTAAGGTGATGAAACATGTTGAAATAATTGTATGGGATGTTTTGGATAATCATGGATGATGTTGGACTTCGATGATCATGTATGATGTTGGTGTTGATTAGTAGTTAGGACATCATGTTTGGGACTGGAAATTGATGTTGTGATGTTGTTGAATGCAATGCATATGGTTAATGAATATGGTTATGATCATCATACACGCGTGCGAATCTGAGACCCCTACTTAGTAGGATGGTAGGGTTTAGGATGTGAAGTCGTGAGTGGCTTCACATGGCATGTAGTGAGTGGTTTGATCTTTGTGTGACATGTTAGTTGTGTATAACTAGTGAATATGTTAATGTTCTAGATTCGCATGACTTGTATGATACTTGGTTGTATGATGACCTAAGTGTTACACCTGGATGATATAGCATACTGATGATCTGTTTGAATGTTGACTATGTATGATATATGTGTATGATTACTTGAATGGTTTACAACACATAAAGTCACCAACGGGTCAAACGGGTCAACTAGGTCAAACATGTCTGTTTTGTTTGAAATCTTGAGTCCTTGGTTGTAGTGTACTTAGGGTTTCATATGTTCTTTGATTACACGTACTCATGCACTATATGATCTAGGTAACCTCAGAAGGTTGTCTGTCTATTCTGTTTGACAAGTCAAACTCTGTGTATCTAAACGCGGGGAAATCTGGGTAGTACTACTGGGTCTGACGAGCCCCACCTGTGTGACCTGTTAAGTCGTGACAGGAGGCAACAACGTAATACAGTCAGCTTCAATTGTGAATCACTATGAAATAATATTTATTGTTAATGTACTAGCTATCTGTTAGAATACGCTACTTGTGCATCTCTATTGCTATTGTTATTGCTATTGTTATTGCTACTGCTATTGCTGCTGCTACTGCTGCTGCTACTGCTACTGCTGCTGCTACTGCTACTGCTACTGCTACTGCTACTGCTATGGCTATTGCTATTGCTATTGCTATGGCTACCGCTACCGCTACCGCTACCGCTGCCGCTACCGTTGCCGCCACCGCTGCCGCCACCGGACCCCCACCGCTCCCGCCACCGCGACCGCCACCGCGAGACCGCCACCGCCACCGCCACCGCCACCGCCACCGCCACCGCCACCGCCACCGCCACCGCCACCGCCACCGCACCGCCACCGCCACCGCCACCGCTACGGCTACCGCTACGGCTACCGCTACGGCTACGGCTACCGCTACTGTGACTGCTGTTGCTGTTGCTGTTGCTGTTGCTGTTGCTGTTGCTGTTGCTGTTGCTGTTGCTGTTGCTGTTGCTGTTGCTGTTGCTGTTGCTGTTGCTGTTGCTGTTGCTGTTGCTGTTGCTGTTGCTGTTGCTGTTGCTGTTGCTGTTGCTGTTGCTGTTGCTTTTGCTGTGCTGTTGCTGTTCTGTTGCTGTTGCTGTTGCTGTTGCTGTTGCTGTTCTGTTGCTGTTGCTGTTGCTGTTGCTGTTGCTGTTGCTTGTTGCTGTTGCTGTTCTGTTGCTGTTGCTGTTTGTTGCTGTTGCTGTTGCTGGTTGCTTGCTGTTGCTGTTGCTGTTGCGTTGCTGTTGCTGTTGCTGTTGCTGTTGCTGTTGCTGTTGCTGTTGCTGTTGCTGTTGCTGTTGCTGTTGCTGTTGCCTGTTGCTGTTGCTGTTGCTGTTGCTGTTGCTGTTCTGTTGCTGTTGCTGTGCTGTTGCTGTTGCTGTTGCTGTTGCTGTTGCTGTTGCTGTTGCTGTTGCTGTTGCTGTTGCTGTGCTGTGCTGTTGCTGTTGCTGTTGCTGTGCTGTTGCTGTTGCTGTGCTGTTGCTTGTTGCTGTTGCTGTTGGTTGCTGTTGCTGTTGCTGTTGCTGTTGCTGTTGCTGTTGCTGTTGCGTTGCTGTTGCTGTTGCTGTTGCTGTGCTGTTGCTGTGCTGTTGCTGTTGCTGTTGCTGTGCTGTTGCTGTTGCTGTGGCTGTTGCTGTTGCTGTTGCTGTTGCTGTGCTGTTCTGTTGCTGTTGCTGTTGTTGTTATTTTATTGTTATTGTTATTGTTATTGTGACATCCGGTAACTTTCCGTTACCAAACTCGTTAGTTCCGTTGAGTCTTGCATACAGGTGTCGTAAACACACATTAGTTCTCGTTTAACGTTGGTGACCTAATAATAATTAATAATGTTACATTATTGATAATCTAGTTGATTATGTGATTATGGTATCATGTTTATGTGTTTGCGTTTTAATGTTAATTAGGAAATTAATCGCGTAACGCGGAAACGTGACTATTTATTCATATATCTTGTGTTTTTATAAAGATAAAGTATATAAGGATTATCATTAGTTTATATCCTTATATTGTTAAGTTAAAAACACTTTATAAAGAGTTTAAAAGCTTAAATTTTTATAAAATACAAAACACAAGGGTTTAAATGGTAATTATGTAAATTAACTTAATTAAAACACAAAAACCCTAATTCTCACCCCAATCAGCCACAAACACCCTTCACCACCCTCCCTCCTTGCGATTTCAACCTAGAACAAGCATCAAAGCATTGGTTTTGTTCGATTTCAAGGATTACAATACGTTGGAATCATCAATTGCAAGTTAACACACGTTTAAAGGTTAGATTTTACAAGTTTTTATGGAATTCTTGTTAGGGCCGAACCCTAATTCGTTTATGGGTGCTCATGGGGTCGAAATTGATGTTGTTTGATGATGTTAATATGTTAGTTGGATTGAATCCATGTTGTTTAACGTTGATTATGCATGAATTGTATGTTTTTAATGGATTGATCATGAACTTTGATTTTAGGCAAACCTAATTCGAAATTAGTGTGATTATGTGAAGTTGATGATTGTTTGATGAATGTATGATGATTAGTAGGTTGTATGATGTTAGGATACATTGATCTTGCAAGAAATTGATGAATTGAAGTTGGTGTTCATAGGTTACTAATAATAGTAACTTTATTTCCATGACATGATGATCTAGTGATGTATTGATGTGTCATGATGATAATTAGATGCTAGATTGTTGATATGTATGCTAGAAATCTTAGAATGAATGTTGTTATTCATATCTTGCCAAAAGTGGAAACTTTTGTTTATGATGATTGTTAGATTATGATGATTAGGTATTTTAATCATGTCTAGATGTTGTTATGAGCTTGAGATGGTATAATTGTAATGAATTCATGAATGCATTGAGTGTTTGATAGATGTGGGAATGTACTTTCCCAAAAGGGAAACTTTATTTGCACAAAGTTAAAGGATGATAGTTTGAACATGTTTGGGATGTTAGGAGCATGTTAGTAAGTTCATGGATGAATTCTAATATGATAGAACATGTTAAATTAGTTGTATGGGATGCTTGGATAGTCATGGGTGATGTTTGAACTTTGATGATCATGTATGATGTTGATGTTGGTTAGTAGCTAAGACATCATGTTTGGGACTGGAAATTGATTGTTGTGGTGTATGTTGAATGCAATGAACATGGTTAATGAATGTGAATATGATCATCATACATGTGTGCGAATCTGAGGCCCCTACTTAGTAGGATTGGCAGGGTTTAGGATGTGAAGTCGTGAGTGGCTTCACATGGCATGTGATGCGTGATTTGTGTCACACCCCCGCTAAGAGCGGAAACACGGGGGCGTAACGAGACGGGATCATCGTAACACATGGTAAATTATAGAGATGCAATATTTTAAATGATGACAAGCGTGTCATGACAACACCCGACAACAAGGGGACTTGTGTCGTGTTTAGTCAGTGTCCATGACAACATAGCCATAAGCATAAGCAACCAAATGATCACACAAATATGAATGTCAACATTGTAATGTAATTTTCCCCACAACCCGGGAACAAGTAACAAAAGAGTATTGTTGTTTAAGACAGACTACAACAAATGTTTTCAAAATGACAAGTTTGGCCCGAAAATGCATCTTAGGGTCTCCACTAAGGCAACACACCTAGATCTTCAGCTAGCATGATCTCCTGAAAAGATATGCTCAAAATGGTCAACAAAATTGTTGGTAAGCTCGCAGGTTTAAAAATAAATAAGTAAATGATGATGTATAAAGTTGTTGTAGAATATCGTGCATACAGTTATAAGTAAATAAAATCACATGACAAGAGCTTTACAACCAAACCTAACGACGTACACAAAGAATCTTGTCTGAATATATTCACCCAAGGCCCGTTCCTGGCATCTGTTGGTACTAACTAGTATACCAACACGAGGGTGGGGGTGTCAACCCAAGTAGTACTTCCAATACCTATCCGTCGGTTCCCACACTAGAATTAAATGGTTGTAAGAAAGAACCACAAAGCAGACTCAAGCATGTATCAGATAAGTACTCACAAAGCAGTAGCACGTTGATTCCAAGTATGTAAATTGTATGTAAGTTGTACAGCATGACAACGGGTGAGCATACTTTTCCCCCATGTTTGTAAATGTTTGTAAAGTAGTATACGCATAAAAAGGGGCCACGAAACTCACAAGTTAAGTGGTAAGTATGAATGATCAAGTTCCCGACAGTTGTATGCAATGAACAATCATACACCTATTGACAGTTATTGTTAAGCATTAATGATGTGTATAAAGCATATAATAATGTTTGGTCGGTTCGGGTTGTATCGGTTTGGTCATGGGTAACACACACACAAGCGGACACACGTATCAGACCTTATGTAGATCCAAGTACTACGAGTAGTCGTCATTGCTAATGACATCCGTATAAAGATCCCATTGTTATAAAATATAGTACTTGTAAATATTTGTAGTCCCACATGTTGATAGCGTTGACTTGAATCTTTGTGGTCAAGCAATGACACTTTTACTGATGTTACTTATCATCACGAGACATTCAGAAAGGAAATTCACACTCAAACATCATCAGTCACACAACAGGACCAGACGCTCAACTCAACACTCCATTCGTACGAATCAACCTTCAATCATACGAATCAGCTTCATTAGCACGATTGAACCTTCACTCATACGACTGGCATTCAGTCGTACCACACAACACCCAATCGCATGACTTAAGCTCCATATGCACGAATCAAGCTTCATTCATACGTATCAGCTTCATTCGTACGACTGAACCTTCATTCGTACGATTGGCCTTCAGTCGTGCGATACACGCACAGTCGCATGCATTCATTCATCCGCATTGACTCAATCGCACACACATTCATCCGCATTGACTCAATCGCACACACACTCATCCGCATTGACTCAATCGCACACACATTCATTCGATTGCACAACTCAGTCGCATGACATCCCTAGTCGCGCGATTTAGTTGCCCGAATGACACAGTCGCACGACTCACCCAGTCGCACGGCTTAGTCGCATGGGAGACCCAATCGCTTGAACTGCAGGTTCACGACGGCTTAAGTGCAGAGCAGCCTTCGGCCACCCCGAGCACGGGTTTTACACAACAAGGACTTCCAGAATCACACAACAAACACACACGAGCAAGAAGCACACGCAGAAAGTCATCACACGCACCCACACGACCTCTTGTGTTCGAGTTGACCCAAAACCCAAAACCCTAGAAATGGACAGCAGTAAAACGAGCAAGAAATGGACAACCAAGGTCGTCTACTTGCAAGGATGGAGTAGACTAGGTTGTAGACGAAGCCTAGACGAAGAAAATGAGACCAAATCGTGCGATTTTGGTGCAAAAGTGAAGAAGATAGGTGAAGAAGAAGAAGAAGAAAGTGAAGAAGAAATGGAGAAGATGGAGAAAAATGGCTGGGAATGGGGTTTTTTATACCCATTCCAGGTTTGCAAAATGTCAATTTTAGTCCCTGCACTTAGCCCCCGAGTTTCCAAAGTTTGTTTCGTTTGAAAACGACTTTAAGCGTGTTTCTTATATTAATGTTAAAAGTGTGTTTAATGGTAATTGATGGCTTAAAAATGGTTTTATTAATGATAATGGTTATAATTAAAAAGATATATTTGACGATAATGGTGATGAAATTTATAAAAGTTTGTTCAGTAGTTTTATGTTCTTGTACTTAGCATCTCTGAGATGGCAAAGCTCTCAAAAGCCAAACTCACCACTAAATTGCTAGATCAGCCTTCTCATACTCCCACTCAAAAAACAACCCTCAAAGCAATCATCTCTAAAATCTGCCAATTCTATCCTAAACCAAAACCACCCACAACTCAACCCACAAAACCAATTCCATTACCCCAAAAACCATCTCAAACCACACCCAGTGATACACCCAGAAGGAGGAGAAGGGTGTTGAGGGTAGAAGAAGAAGAAGAGGATGAGAATGAAGATAGTCTACCAATCTCTGCTGTTCTCAAACTTAAAACACCTGAGCCCAGAAGTCAACAGATGATCACACCTGACTTGCAAATGCAAAAGGTGAAAGTGAAGATTGAAGAAGAAGAACAGCAGAAGCAGCATGATGAGCAATTTCTCAAAATGGTTGACAAGGGCTTCCCTCAGTCCTCATCCATTCAAGAAATGAAGAAACAAGCTCTAAGGATGTACACTCTTAGGCATACATTCCAGCATCAAAGAGAAAGAGTGAGGATTTGGCCAGACCCCAGGGTAAGTTCCAGAATACACAAGAAGAACATACCAAGTAGATATCATGGACAAGTGAAGAAGACTTTGAATGCTACAATTATGTTGGCTATGGTAGTCTCACCCTGGGAGATTAAAGAAGAATTCAAGAGAGCACACAACTCAAAGACAACCCCTCAATCTCTACTTGAGAACAAATTGATCAAGAAGGGGCTGTTATACAAGAGACTTGAAGATCTTCAAAAGAGTGAACTCCAGTTGTTGCTAGAAGGCTCTCATCCAGATGAATTTGCATACAAAGAGATCACAACTGTTGAGTTGAAGAATGGGAAGACAGTAAGGTATCTGTCTGAATATTATGGCCCTGAGTTCTTCTTTGAGGGAGAAGCAGAAGAACTCACCAAGGAGGAACAAGTTGTTCTCCTTGACGCCTATGCAAGAGAGTCTTACAGACTCATCAATGGGAATTAGGTTTCATGGTTGGGACAAGACTCTGTGTCCAGTTTCCCCAAGACAGAGTTCCCTTCCACACTTAGCCAATCAAAAGATCAGAAACCTTTTCCCGGCCTGTGCTTACATGATTACCTCTGAAGCTGATCAAGAGGGTGTTTCTGCCAAAGAATAAGTGGGATCATCAATAAACTTAGAGGTTTTGGCTGCATTGGTTCAGGGGGAGTTTGTTGGACCAAAAGAACCAATGAGCCTGATCAGAAAAACCTCTAAGTCCCACAGACATTACAACTGCTGAAGAAGATCACAACAGCTGAAGACATCAGCTGATTACAAGGTCTAAAGACAAAGTCTGAAGACAAGATCTGAAGATTTCTACTGAAGACAAAGTTTGAAAGTAAAGAACTGAAGACAAAGTCTGAAAGTAAAGTACTGAAGACAAAGTCTGAAAGTAAAGAACTAAAGACAAAGTCTGAAAGTAAAGTACTGAAGACAAAGTCTAATGCTATCAGCTGAAGACAACATTTGAAATAGAAGTCTGAAGAACAAAGACTGAAGACCAGAGTGATCAGTATTTGTCACAGCAGCTGAAGTTATTAACTTTAGTAGTTGTGATGGTTTTCCTTTTCAGTACTTGTAATTTACCTTTCAGTAGTTTATAGTTTCAGTAGTTTTAGTTCAGTAGTTTTATGTTCTCGTACATAGCATTCTCTGAGATGTGATAAGTTGTTGAGAACATTCTCAGTAGTTTGCATAATTTCAGTTGTTTGTATAATTCTGTTAGATGTCACTATCAAGTGACATCAGCAGACGTCACATTCCTTAAATAAGGAATGTTGACCTAATTGTAAGATGTGACTTTCAGCCACCTCGAAAGCATTTGAATGAAATATTCCTTTTGTAGAATATTCTCTCTCTCCATAACTGTGTACTATTCCATTGAATATCAATTGAGTTCTTGCTAAATTGTCTAATTCATTGTTCGAATTCCACTGCAATCTACTCTAATTAATCAAACTTAGATCACTGATCCTAACAAATGGTATCAGAGCTGGTTAATCATTGATCGATCTAACAATTGATCATTGAAACTGCTATTTCGATATCTAAGTTTATCGAATTAGCATTTTGCAAGCATTGGTTATAGAGATTGAATTCTGCTGCTTTCGGTTATTTGCTTTGAGATTCCTCTTGGTTCGTATTGAGTTTGTTGTGTTTTGCGCTAAATAGGTTAAAAATTAATTGAATTTGATTGAATCTAAGAATGACTACTCCTTCTAATGACCCTCACAATACTGGCTCCTCAACCAAGCCTCCGATGCTGGTTAGGACTGAGTATAACATATGGCAACGAAGAATGCTCCATCACCTGTCTGTTAACAGTTCAGGTTGTTGGACATCTGTGGTACATGGTCCACACAAGCCTATGGTGAACAATCCAGAAACCAACCAAATGGTTCCAAAGAAGAAGGAACAATACTTAGATGAGGATCGAAAACTGTTTGAGATTGATGCTAAAGCACATGGAATTCTGGCCATGGCACTGCCGAATGAAATCTATTCTAGGCTTATGCATCATGAAACTGCTCATGACCTCTGGAATGCATTGAAAGAACAATATGGTGGAACAGATGAGGTCTTAGCAAATAACAGAGAATCCTTGCCCAACAATATGAGACATTCTCTCATAGGAAGGGTGAGACACTAACTCAACAGTTTAAGCGTTTTTCCTGTTTGATCTCCGAGCTGAAAAAGGTCAAACATGATACACTAATAGCCAGATGAACAACAATTCCTCATATCACTGCCTGAGAGATGGGACACATATACCATTGTCCTACGCTCTAGTGCAAATCTGGATAGCCTATCTCTCACCCAACTCCATGGGAAACTGCTTACATTTGAAAGAGAGATAGAGCAGAAAAGGAAACTGGCATCATCAGGAAAGCTCACTGATGACTTTGTACCAGGGAAAACTGCCTTGGTTGGTCATGAGTCAGAATATGCTGCATTAGAAAGCCATTATGATGAGCATATAGATTTTTCTTCAAACATTCTCATCATGCATTTGTTAGCGTTGATAGTTAGTCAGGCTGTAATAGTGACAATTTGGGCTTCATTATGGATGATTTGAAAGGTATTGCTGATGACGACTTAGAAGAGATGGATATTCTGAGCAAAATGGCCTTGATTAATATCAGATCTCAAAAGTTCTACAAGAGAACTGGTAGGACATTTCCAGGACTCTCTGGCAAAACCAAAGTGGTTTTGACAAGAGTAAGTTGAGGTGTCACAAATGCCATAGGCTTGGGCACTTTGCAAGAGAGTGTAGATCAAATGGATCTAACTCCTCTGCACCCTTTGTGACTTTTCCAAGCAATAGTTCACAAAACAGAGGGCAACATCCTGCTAGTTCTAGTCATCAGTCACAACCTCTATCTCCTGCATATTTGTCCCTCAGGGTCCAATGCCATATCCATATCCCTGCTATTACATGCCACAGCCAAATCAAGTTCAAGTTCATATTGCACAACAACCTCAAGCCTTACCTGAGCCTCAACCATCTCAACCATCTCAATCGCAATCTCATCACAGCTTCTTCACCCCTGGTGCTGTTGACTGGAGTAGTTTACCAGATGATCTTTGTGGTAATGAGCAATTATTTGCTAGTGATGGTCAACATGGTGGTGAACATCCTTTTGGAATCTTGCTCTCATGGCCCTGGAGTCTACTAAGGGTTCATGCTCCAATGCATCTTCATCACAGGTAACCCAGGTATCCTCTGAGGCTAAGGCCAAGCTATGTTCTGAATCTTGCATAGCTGCATTTATCTCTATTAGAGAGGCAAATGTAGCTTTAATAAATCAAAATCTTGAGCTTGAGCAAACTCTTTCCAAAAGAAAAGCTGAGTATGAGTCTGTCCTTAAGATAAAGATGATGAGATTTATAAGCTTAAATGCCAATTAAATGATGAAAAGGCTAAGCTTGAGGTCATTCTTGAGAACCACAGAGATCTCAAAGAAACACTTGCAGTTACCCAAGTTGAGTGTGACCGCTGGGTATCATCCTGCAAGGGATTTGAAATGCTTCTTAGCAAGCAAACAACTTCGAATGTGAAGTTTGGAATAGGTTACAATCACATTGCACCACCTACAGATTTTACTCCAAAATCAATAGTAAAACCTGAAGGTGAAAGTAATTTCCAAACACATCATCATGTGTATCATCCTCAAGAGATTACCCAAAATTAGAAGATGAAATCAGTGTTGATACCTCAGCAAATCAATTGCCTGATGGGTTAACTACTGATAAGCACATGAAGCTGAGTACTTCAGATGTTGTCCCTCAAAGTACCTCAAGTACTAAGGGCAAGTAACAACATCTGAAAAGCATTTCAAATCAACTGAAATAAAAGGATTAACAACTGCTGAGGAATCTATCATACGGTCTTTCAGGACGGATAGAGAACAGCTGAAGAACAAGTCTTCAGTTGTTACAGATCCTTCTGTACTTAACACAAGTACTGAAAGGAGGAAAGTACTGAAGATCACACCTTAGTAGTTTCCACTTCAGCAGTTGATCAATCCAAGATGAAGAATAAGCCATGTGACATATGTGGTAAATTCAATCATCTTCTGATGAATGTTGGTACGAAAAGGGTTCCAAACTCAACAGAGATAAGATCATTAAAATTCAGATGGATGAAATGAAAAATGAGTTTAAGACCAAGTTTGTACCATAGTCATCCCAAATTGATAAACCCAAGGCTTCACCCAAATCCAAAAAGAAGGATAGGGTTTATCATAAAACAGCTGATAGTGTTCCTCATGAAAAAATCAGACTAAGTCTGTGAATTTCAAGGAGGAAATGGTGGGCCACAAGAACTCATAAAAAACAAGTACGGATGTGTCACAAGAGCTGAAAGCTTTAGCTACAAATCAGACACAACTTGTTATGATGGTTCAGCATTTGTTGGGGAGAGTTAATCAACTAGATGCACCTGTGATCAAACCACTGAAAAGGTATTCCAAGCCCAAATCCAAGGAATCCATTTCAGCACCATCTCCACCTTCATCAGCTGTTAATCATGAGAAACAAGTTATGGTTAAATCTGTTGATGAAAACAGACCCAAAACCAAAAAGGTTGGGTCTCAAAACCTAACTAGTTCCTTGTGATGAATGCAGGGTTCTTCAGCATGCCAAGGAAGCATCTGGTATGTAGACAGTGGAGGATCTATGCATATGACAGGGAGCAGTTCTCTTCTTAATGACTACTCTCAAGGAAAGAAGGGATTTGTTTCATTTGGAAATGATGATAAGGGTTACATCATCGGGAAAGGATATGTGTCTAATGGAGAAATCAGATTTGATGATGTTAACCATGTGGAGAATCTCAAGTATAATCTACTGAGTGTCAGTCAGATGTGTGAAAGGGCATGTTGCACTTTTCACAAGCCAGAACTGCAGGATTCTGTCTTCCACAGTTCTGAGGCTGATTGACAAGGTATTGGATGAACATACTCTCCTGAAGGCCAACAGGATTGGAAGAGTATATGCCCTGGATTTGTCAAAGAAGATTGATTTGAAGGGTCATCCTTGCCTGTTCTCCAAAGCCTCTCCTCGGGAATCTAAACTGTGGCACAGAAGGCTGGGTCATGTTAATCTCAAAAACATGAATCAGCTAATCCACAATAGTTTAGTGAGAGGTCTACCAATAAAGGAGTTTCACTGTGATGAAACCTGCACTGCTTGTTTGAAAGGAAAACAACACAAAGTCTCATTCCCTCCTATTGAAGAACCTAAGTCCACTGCCTGCTTGCAGTTACTGCACATGGATCTATTTGGTCCTGTGAGAGTGATGAGCATGGCAAAGAAGAAATACTGTCTGGTAATTGTGGATGATTACTCCAGATTTGTATGGACCTTCTTCTTGCATTCAAAGGATGAGGTTGCTCAGACGATTATAAACTTTGTGTTGTATGTTGAGAAGCAGTATTCCCTATCAGTCAAGTGTATAAGGAGTGATAATGGAACAGAATTCAGAAACCATACACTTGATGATTTTTATCTCTCAAAGGGAATCAAGAGGCAGTTTAGCATCCTAAGGACTCCAGAACAAAATGGAGTAGTGGAGAGAAAGAACAGGACCCTAATTGAAGCTGCAAGGTCCATGTTGGCTGACTCTGGTTTGCCATTGACCTTTTGGGCTGAAGCTGTCAACACAGCTTGCTATGTGCATAATAGAGTTTTAGTAAATCAAGGTTGATGAAGACTCCATATGAAGTTCTACATCATTTGGCTCCTCTATTTCATCTTCAAAGCTTTTGGGTGTCCTTGTTTCATTCTCAACACAAAGGATCAACTCCACAAATTTGATCCTAAGGTGGATGCAGGGTATTTTGTAGGATATTCATCCACATGCAAGGCTTATAGGTCTTCAACTGCAGAACAAAGATAGTTGAAGAAACCTTGCATGTGAAGTTCAATGAATCTCCTAAGGATAAAATTCCACAAAACCCTGTGGAGTTGTTTGATCTGGATATACTGCAATATGTTCCTTATCAACCTCCAGCTGTTGCAGATCATGTGAATAAATCATCTTCTGCAGCAAGTCTTCCACCTGGTGGTACTGAAGATGATGATGATATCAGTACTCACCTTTTCAAGTTTAGTGATCAACTGCCTGAGTCCACTAAACTTGATGTTCCTGTAGCTTCTGAGCTCCATCCACAACAAATGCTGATGAGATTTCTGACTCCTCTACATCATTTGAATTGCCATCTCATACTTGGTTTCAAGAGTCTGGATCAACATCTGTTGCTGTTGAACCTGCTACAAACACTTGCACTGATCTTATAGTGTACCAAGAGCTGAAGAATCACCCCATGTCTCAAATCATTGGTGATATCAATGCTGGTGTCTCAACCAGAAGTCAATTGTCCAACTTCTGCTTCTATGCTCTCTTCATCAGTCAGCTAGAGCCAAAGAACTATCATGTTGCTTTAAGAGACAATGGATGGGTTGAAGCCATGCAGCTTGAGCTACTTCAGTTCAAAAAGCAGCAGCAAGTGTGGGAAGTTCCTCTACCCCCAGGTAAGTGTGCAATAGGCACTAAGTGGGGTGTTTGGAACAAAAATGATGTAAATGGGCTTATTGTCAAGAACAAGGCTAGACTGGTTGTACAGGGGTTTTCACAAGAAGAAGGTATTGATTATGATGAAACCTTTGCCCCTGTAGCCAGACTGGAGGCAATTAGATTGTTCTTAGCCTATGCTGCATTCCACAATCTTAAAGTTTTTCAAATGGATGTCAAAAGTGCTTTTTTATATGGAAAAAAAAGAAGAGGTTTATGTGTGTCAACCACCAGGTTTTGAGGACAATAAACATCCTGATTGGGTGTAAAACTTGATAAGGCTCTTTATGGGTTGAAGCAAGCTCCTAGAGCTGGTATGAAACACTTTCAAATTTTCTTCTTCAAAATAATTTCACTAGAGGCTCCATAGATAAAACTTTGTTATTAAGAAAGTGGATCAGCATAAGCTACTTGTTCAAATTTATGTTGATGATATAATTTTTGCATCCTCTGATCCCCAGTTGTGTGATGATTTTACAAGTTTAATGAACAAAAGTTTGAAATGAGTGCAATGGGAGAATTACAGTTCTTTTAGGCTTGCAAATCAAACAAAAGGCTGATGGAACCTTCATTCATCAGTCAAAATATACAAAAAATCTTTTGAATAAGTTTGATTTACAAAACTGTAAGCCTGTTCTACTCCATGTGCAACACCACACAACTGGATGTAGATCAGAAAGGTAAAGCTGTTGATGAAACACTTTACAGATGTATGATTGGGTCCTTGATGTACTTAACACTTCTAGACCAGATATTATGTTTGCAACTTGTGTTGTGCTAGATTCAGGCTGCTCCTAAAGAGTCTCATTTGATTGCAGTCAAGAGGATCTTTAGATATCTGCAAGGTACACAATCTCTAGGTCTTTGGTATTCCACTAGACACTCTTGCAAATTAGTTGCTTTTTCTGATAGTGACTATGCAGGGTGTAAGTTAACCAGAAAGTCAACTTTTGGTGGATGTCAATTCCTAGGCAACTGTTTGATTTCTTAACAGAGTAAGAAACAAACATCTATTGCTACATCCACTGCTGAAGCAGAGTACATTGCTGCTGCAAGTTGTACATCTCGGGTACTCTGGCTTCAGAACCAATTATTGGATTATGGCATTACAGAGACTAAGACTCCATTGTTAATGGATAGTGCTTCAGCTCTATGTATTGTCAAGAATCCAGTCTAGCATTCTAGGACCAAACATATAGAGATCAGACACCATTTTATTAGGGATTGTTTTGAAAAAGGTCTGATTGATCCAAAGTTTGTGCCAAGTGCTGATGAGCTTGCAGATATATTTACTAAGCCTTTGGACAGTTCAACTTTTCAAAACCTTAGTTAAGGCTTGGTATGCTGCAGCTAGAATAAGTGACAACTACTGATGATCTCAGTAAACAAGTACTGATGACCATTAGTAAACATGTCACAAATAAGTACTGATAAGTTTTATTCTTAGTTGGTTTCATAACCACTGAAGACTAAATTACTTAAAAAGTACTGTACTTTCTGTTAAAAGAAACTGATGCAGTTACAACTACTGATTTAAATATAAATACTGATGTCAGTAAACAGATAAGTACTGATGTCCTATGAAACAACTGAAAACAACTAAAAAGTCTGATGAGTAAGTGTTGAGGACAGTATGAAACAGCTGAAAAGCTAAGAATTGACGAAAACTACTGATGAGAATTTTCTCTTCAATTGTTTCCACAAATTGCGTTTCACCTTAAACAACTGATGACAAAACAATGAACTACTGATGACTAACACCAAGTCCTTAGTTGTTTCCTACACCTGAAGACAAAACCAAGGTTTTCAGTAGTTTCATAACTACTGATGACCAAAACCAAGTCTTCAGTATTTTCAAATGTGTGATAGTTAAAACCAAGTCTTCAGTTGTTTTCATACAACTGATGACAACACCAACACTTTCAGTTGTTTTCTTTTCAGCCTTTTCTAACCTATAAATACCTGCACTTATAGCCGAACGTTTCATTAGCCGTTTTCTATCCTTTTCTCTCTCAAAAATGGCGACAATGAAACTCAAACCCAGACACAACTGTGTTGCCTACCTCTCGAAATCGGCTTTTTGGAGCAAATTTGATAATGCCATCGATCTTATGGTGGATTCCCAATACAGAACCGCCTTTCTTATGAATCCTACCATATATCCTGATTCCTTAAACCAATTCTGGACCAACGTCTCTGTAACAACTGGTGAAAATGATAGCCAAATCACTCTCCAGTCGTTGGTCAACCAGAAATAGGTGGTAATCACCCCTGACATCATTCACAAAACCCTAAATTTGCATGATGTCACGTGTATTATAGAATCCGAAAGGCACCATTGATATGTCTTTCATCAACAACGGGTATGAAGGAGACTTAAGTATAAACCATTCTCAAAAAGCACTTCCATGATGCTGAAAGACTTATCTTCCACATGGTGAATGTTTGCCTTGCTCCAAAGACATCTTCATGGGATCAGATGTCCTCAAGATGGCAACAGGTATTGTACTCTATCTTTGAACGACAAACTCTAAATTTTTCGGAGATAGTGTTTATGGAACTTAAGGATCTGGCTCAGAAACCTGTGACAAACAGATGGCTACTATATCCTAGGTTTCTGATGGCCATAATTTTAAATCAATTAAAATTTGAAGGCCTTGTTGGTCTTGGAGTCCCTGCTCTAGTTGTCTTAGCTGAGGTATACTCCAGGCATAACTCTGACCCTACTCTCAAAGGGGTTGCCCGGCTGCTCAAACCCAAGCAGAGGGAACCCACAGCCTCCACCTCCAGATCCAAAGTCCCCACCAAACCAAACCCCAAAAGCCCAAAAAGGCTACTCAAGGAGATGAGTCCCCTGCGGATGCCCCTGTACCACCAATACAGGAAACACATACTGGTTCTAACCCCCCAGTCATGTCAGAGACTCAACCAGCTGAAACCCATAGGTATCCTCTCCACAGGATCCTGTTGCAACAAAATTGGGGATACCATATTACTGGAACCTATCTCAGTTGAGAAGGTTACCATTGAAGAGCATCTCTCACCCCGGGTGCAATCTGCTTCTGACCAATCTCCAGATGCAACCGCCCCTCAAAGCCTAACCCTTATAGTTGCTAAAGTGCTGAGTTAGCTACATTCCTCACCCCTCCCAGAAACCAATTAACACTGGGAATACCTCAACTATTGAGGGGGAGGACCAAAATGCTGCTGATACCCACAGCACAGGGGTTATAATGTTCAATCTCCAAGTGTAGAAGAGGAGGTTAGAACATCTGGTTAGGTTGCCACTTCTACTGATTCAACAAATGAACAGGATGAAGTTGGTAACATATATAAGACCTCACCAGAGGCAACTGCCAATGAAGGACAAAGTCCAGAGGCAGGAAGTCCCCAGAACCAAGAACAAGGGGCACATGCATATACTGATCTACACTCAGGGCATGTACATCCTGATTTAATCAGGAGGTCAGATGATTCAGCAAAGACTGATGATGACCTGGGCTTTTTCTTTGATGTCTTAGCCCATAACACAATCCTAGAGACTAAGGTCAGCAGACTCAAAGAACTGCTAGCCAAAATGTCTCAGGATAAAAGTCCATCTGCCCCAATAATCCCACAGATGGCACCTTCATTTGAAGGTTCACTAAACACACAACCAATACACTTAACTAAGCCACCAGCCACTGCTTTTGGCACCACCTCTCAGGGACAGAACCCCTCTGAGCAGATGGTTGCAACCATTCAAAGCTCCTTACCTCTCATCACTCCCATCATCACTAAGATAGTACATAAAGCCATTGATGAGAGGATCTCCTCAAATCTCCAAACACTCATTGATGATGTTGTTCACAAGTCACTTTCTACCTTTCAAGCCCCTGATACCAATGCAGCCAAAAAGGGGCAGACTACTAAGTCTAAGGCAGTGAAAGAAAGGAAAAGAAAGAGAGTAGAAGATGATATAGAACCAAAAAAAGAAAAGGAGTTGGAGAAAGAGCAAGAACTGATCTCAGAGAAACAGCTGATCACAGTGCAAGAGCTGAGCACAGAAAAAGAGCAGAAAAGATCAGCTGATCACTTACAAAGGAAGAGAAGTGCTGAGTCAAAGTCTAATGGAGAAAAGTCCTTAGAAGATCTAGTCAAAGAAGCTGATGAAGCTCACAACAGATTATGGACAAAATAATAGATCAGCTTTTCAGACAGGGTCATGACACAACCACATTAGATGTTGAGATCAGAAGGCTGGAGAAATGAAATTCAAGCAAGATGGGCTAGTTACAGTGTGATGGATAGGGAAAGGTTGGAGATTATGATAGATATTGCCAAATATCTAGGAAGATCATTGATAGAGATGAAGTCTTGGTCCAGAGACAGTATATTGGAGATAACCAAGAAAATCTGTTCTGCTGGAAGCTACAACAAAGGGTTGATCATCGAAGCACTGGATGAAGCAGGTGCTGGGAAGAGAACTGAGATGGCAAAGCTCTCAAAAGCCAAACTCACCACTAATTGCTAGATCAGCCTTCTCATACTCCCACTCAAAAACAACCCTCAAAGCAATCATCTCTAAAATCTGCCAATTCTATCCCTAAACCAAAACCACCCACAACTCAACCCACAAAACCAATTCCATTACCCCAAAAACCATCTCAAACCACACCCAGTGATACACCCAGAAGGAGGAGAAGGGTGTTGAGTAGAAGAAGAAGAAGAAGAGTGAGAATGAAGATAGTCTCCCAATCTCTGTTGTTCTCAAACTTAAAACACCTGAGCCCAGAAGTCAACAGATGATCACACCTGACTTGCAAATGCAAATGGTGAAAGTGAAGATTGAGAAGAACAGCAGAAGCAGCATGATGAGCAATTTCTCAAAATGGTTGACAAGGACTTCCCTCAGTCCTCATCCATTCAAGAAATGCAGAAACAAGCTCTGAGGCTGTACACTCTTAGGCATACATTCCGCATCAAAGAGAAAGAGTGAGGATTTGGCCAGACCGCAGGGTAAGTTCCACAATACACAAGAAGAACATACAAGTAGATATCATGGACAAGTGAAGAAGACTTTGAATGCTACAATTATGTTGGCTATGGTAGTCTCACCCTGGGAGATTATAGAAGAATTCAAGAGAGCACACAAGTCAAAGACAACCCCTCAATCTCTACTTGAGAATAAAATGATCAAGAAGGGCTGTTATACAAGAGACTTGAAGATCTTCAAAAGAGTGAACTCCAGTTATTGCTAGAAGGCTCTCATCCAGATGATTTGCATACAAAGAGATCACAACTGTTGAGTTGAAGAATGGGAAGACAGTAAGGTATCTGTCTGAATATTATGGCCCTGAGTTCTTCTTTGAGGGAGAAGCAGAAGAACTCACCAAGGAGGAACAAGTTGTTCTCCTTGACGCCTATGCAAGAGAGTCTTACAGACTCATCAATGGGAATTAGGTTTCATGGTTGGGACAAGACTTGTGTCCAGTTTCCCCAAGACAGAGTTCCCTTCCACACTTAGCCAATCAAAAGATGAGAAACCTAATCCCGGCCTGTGCTTACATGATTACCTCTGAAGCTGATCAAGAGGGTGTTTCTGCCAAAGAATAAGTGGGATCATCATTAAACTTAGAGGTTTTGGCTGCATTGGTTTAGGGGGAGTTTGTTGGACCAAAAGAACCAATGAGCCTGATCAGAAAAACCTCTAAGTCCCACAGACATTACAACTGCTGAAGAAGATCACAACAGCTGAAGCATCAGCTGATTACAAGGTCTGAAGACAAAGTCTGAAGACAAGATCTGAAGATTTCTACTGAAGACAAAGTCTGAAAGTAAAGAACTGAAGACAAAGTCTGAAAGTAAAGTACTGAAGACAAAGTCTGAAAGTAAAGAACTGAAGGCAAAGTCTGAAAGTAAAGTACTGAAGACAATGTCTAAAGCTATCAGCTGAAGACAACGTTTGAAATAGAAGTCTGAAGAACAAAGACTGAAGACCAGAGTGGTCAGTATTTGTCACAACAGCTGAAGTTATTAACTTTAGTAGTTGTGATGGTTTTCCTTTTCAGTACTTGTAAGTTACCTTTCAGTAGTTTATAGTTTCAGTAGTTTTAGTTCAGTAGTTTTATGTTCTTGTACTTAGCATTCTATGAGATGTGATCAGTTATTGAGAACATTCTCAGTAGTTTGCATAATTCAGTTGTTTGTATAATTCTGTTAGATGTCACTATCAAGTGACAACAGCAGATGTTACATTCCTTAAATAAGGAATGTTGACCTAATTGTAAGATGTGACTTTCAGCCACCTCGAAAGCATTTTAATGAAATATTCCTTTTGCAGAATTCTCTCTCTCTCTCTATAACTGTGTACTATTTCATTGAATATCAATTGAGTTCTTGATAAATTGTCTAATTCATTGTTCGAATTCCGTTGCAATCTACTCTAATTAATCAAACTTAGATCACTGATCCTAACATGTACACTGCAACATGAGGTGTACAAACTGAGAGATCAACTGGATGAATCGAGGAGTCACGGGAAGACCCTAAATGGGTATCACCATATGCAAGATGGTCTCATAGCACTTCGAGGGCACGTGACTGCTCGTGAATAGCGGGACGCCATAGCCGATAATAGGATTGCTATTTTGAAGCTCAACTAGTGGCACTTCAGATTGCTATAGCTCTTGTTCTGCAGCAGACCCTGAGGATGAGGATCCCGAGGGGGGACCCGAGGAGGAGGAACCGATGGAGATGGAGGATGATAGTGACGGGTTAGATGTTGTCAATTGACTTTCTTTATATGACTTAGACTACATACTATTTGTTTTTGAAACCTATGTGGGAAGGGGTTTCCCCACACGAACGACAAACTTAAATTTTGACATTGATAAATACATTGTGACTCATTTACAATTTATTTACTTTGGTTATCAATTTTGTTATGAATGTTGTGGTTGTGATGATTCATTATTTCTTTTATTTACTGTTTACTGTGCTTTAATGAGATAAATGTGTTTGATGTTACTCATTATTGTATTTGTGAATGTAAGTGAAAAGATGAACGCTCGTGGACGTGGACGTGGGCGTGGACGCGGACGTGGACGTGGCACTGGAGAACAGGGCGGTGGTGCTATTAACATGACCCCCGCAGAATTAGCTGCTCTAATTAAGAGCATGTTCAGGCGGCAGTGGCTGCTGCCCACGCGGGTCCAGTCAGCAGGTAAACAATGATAGAAAGATAAATCTGATATCCTTCGTAATTGTATGGGATGTCTGATTAATGTGTGTTGTGTTAAAACAGGACCACCGGTGTGTACCTACAAGTCCTTTATGGACTGTAAACCACACACCTACAGCAGTACTGAGGGTGCTGTAGGGATTGTACGATGGTTCGAGAAGACTAAGTCTGTCTTCTCCAAATGCAACTGTCCACCTGCTGATCAAGTGAAGTATGCCACCGGGACTTTAGAGGGTGCTGCTCTATCTTGGTGGAAAGCGCAAGTCCAGATGCTAGGACAAGCGATGGCAATTAGACTTCCATGGGATGAGTTCAAAACAATGATGACTGAGGAGTATTGTCCTCGCAATGAATTGTAGAAGTTAAAGATGGAGTTCTGGCAATTGAAGATGCAGGGCTCGGAAATCGAGGCCTACACCACCAGAACCCATGAACTAGCAACTTTGTGCCCGGGAATGGTGAATAAGGTGCATAAGAGGGTGGAGCATTAGATACAGGGATTAGTACCCAAAATCCAAAGTATGGTAACTGCTTCCAACCCAACCACAATTCAGCAAGCCATCCAGTTAGCTCATAAGCTAACTAACCAAGCCGTGGAGCAAGGATGTCTACCTAAGCGGGGCGCTGTGGCGAGCGTGCCCGACAACAAAATAAGGTGGGATAGTGCCAACAACACCAAAGCATCATCATCTTCTAGCGGCCAACCTCAACCTCAACAGCAACAACAGCCAGTTCAGCAATAATGGAGGTTCGACAATAACCATAACTTCAACCAAACGGCTGCAAATAATCAAGGACCCAGTGGTTATGGTGGTAGACATCCGAAGTGCACTCGGTGTAATTACCATCATGTGGGATGGTGTGATAACTTCAAGTGTCAACGCTGTGGAAAAATTGGACACGCTGCTAAGGATTGTCGTGGTGAACTGGTAAGGAGGCCACAACAACCTCAGGAAACTCGCAAAGGTTGTTTTGAATGTGGGAAAGAAGGGCATTACAGGCGAAACTGCCCACAACTAAGGAGAAATGGTAATGGCAACAACAACAACAACGGTAATAACAACAACGGTGGTAATGGTACTGGTAATGGCGGCAATAAAGATGGAACCGAGGGGAGAGCCTTCGTCATTGGCTTAGGTGAGGCTCTAAATGATCCCACAACTGTTACTGGTAGGTTCTCTATTAATGGTTGTTTTGCTACGGTACTATTTGATACTGGAGCCGATAGGAGTTTCGTGTCCTTAAAGTTTTGTAGTCTTTTAAGTGATATACCCTCTGTCTTAGAATCTAAGACTGTGGAATTAGCCGACGGTAAACAGATCCATGTAACGCATATCCTTAAAGACTGTAAGATAGAACTTGCTGGTCATACTATCGCTATAGATCTTATGCCTGTTACGCTGGCGAGTTTTGATGTTGTGATAGGCATGGCTTGGCTCTCTAGCAAGCAAGCGGAAGTTATATGTCATGAGAAGATCATACGAATTCCTATTGGTGACAAAATCCTTACCGTCAGAGGTGATAGGAGTGGTGCTGTGATAGGCATCATCTCATACATGAAAGCTCAAAAGTTATTACGAAAGGGTCGTGTGGCTATTCTAGCACTTGTAACCGATAAGCAAGCAAAAGAAAGGAGAATGAAAGATATTCCATAGTGCGTGATTTTCCAGAAGTGTTTCCAGAGGATCTTCCTGGATTACCACCTCACCGCAAGTGGAATTCCAGATTGAGTTGACTCCCGGCACAGCCCTGATTGCTAGGGCACCTTATCGATTAGCACCAAACGAGCTACAAAAGTTGTCATCACAACTTCAGGAGCTTTTAGATAAGGGCTTTATTCGACCTAGCATATCACCTTGGGGAGCTCCTGTTCTTTTTGTTAAAAAGAAGGATGTCACATTCCGGATGTGCATCGATTATAGAGAGTTAAACAAAGTAACAGTCAAGAACCGATACCCTTTACCTCGTATCGACGACTTGTTTGATCAGCTTCAGGGATCGAGCTATTATTCGAAAATTGACTTGAGATCTGGTTATCATCAACTTAGAGTTCGAGAAGAAGACATTCCCAAGACTGCGTTTTGTACTCGTTATGGTCATTATGAGTTCTTGGTAATTCCTTTGGGTTGACTAATGCACCTGTTGTGTTCATGGACCTCATGAACGCGTGTGCAAACCCTATCTTGATCAGTTCGTCATTGTGTTTATCGATGATATACTGATATATTCTAGGACCAAGGAGGATCATGAATAGCACTTATGAATGATCTTAGAACTATTGAGAAATGAGCAGCTGTATGCCAAATTCTCAAAGTGTGACTTTTGGATAAGAGAAGTGCAATTTCTATGCCATATTGTTAATGAGAAAGGGATACATGTGGATCCTGCCAAAATTGAGGCGATAAAGAATTGGACTACACCCAAAATGCCGAGTGAGATAAGACAATTTCTAGGATTAGCAGGATATTACCGACGATTCATAGAAGGATTTTCTAAGATCGCACAACCTCTCATGGCCTTCACTCATAAAGGAACGACATACAAATGGAGTGAGAGCCAAGAAAATTGTTAAAACAAAAACTCTGTACTGCCCCGATATTAGCACTACCAGAGGGAACGCATATGACTCGTGGTGTATTGCGATACATCCATTCAAGGATTGGGTTGTGTTAATGCAACGAGAAAAGGTGATAGCCTACGCCTCGAGACAACTAAAGGTTCATGAGAAGAACTATACTACCCATGACTTAGAAGTGGGTGCAGTGGTTTTTGCCTTAAAGATCTAGAGACATTACTTGTACGGTACCAAGTGCACTCTCTACCCGATCACAAGAAAAAAGAGTGAATATGAGGCAACGACGTTGGGTGGAACTACTAAACGACTATGATTGCGCCATTAAGTACCATCCAGGAAAGGCGAACGTAGTTGCCGATGCCTTAAGCAGGAAGGAAATAGCTAAACCAGAAGGGTGCGAGCTTTACAGCTTACTATCAGTACCCAACTACCCGAACAAGTTAAGGAGGCGCAGATAGAAGCTTTAAAAACAGAGAATGTTGGTTCTGAGTCATTAAGGGGATTGGATAAACAACTGGTGGTGAAAGAGGATGGAATTCGGTATTTCATGGATAGACTTTGGGTGCCTGTTTATGGAAATCTAAGAGATTTTGTTATGAGCGACGCACACAAATCTAAGTATTCTATACATCCTGGATCCAACAAGATGTATCATGACCTAAAGGCGCACTACTGGTGGCCTAACATGAAAACGGATGTAGCTACGTATGTGAGCAAGTGATTGACCTGCTCGAAAGTAAAAGTGGAATTTCAAAAACCATCCGGACTGTTACAACAACCTGAGATACCAATGTGGAAATAAGAACAGATCTCCATGGATTTTATTACTAAGTTACCCCGGACTAACACTGGTTGTGACACGATATGGGTTATTGTGGATCGATTGACAAAGTCTGCTCACTTCCTTGCCATTAGGGAAATGGATAAGATGGAGAAATTGACTCGACTGTACCTTAAAGAGATCGTTTCGAGACACGGTGTACCGATCTCAATTATTTCCGACCGCGACGCTCGTTTCACGTCACATTTCTGGCAATCATTGCAGAAATCTTTGGGTACACGATTGGATATGAGTACTGCATATCACCCACAGACGGATGGCCAGAGTGAGCGTACCATACAGACGTTGGAGGATATGCTACGTGTTTGTGTGATTGACTTCGGGAATAACTGGGAAATTCACCTGCCATTGGTGGAGTTTTCTTATAACAACAGTTATCGTACTAGCATATATGTAGCACCTTTCGAGGCGCTGTATGGGAGAAAATGTAGATCACCAGTTTGCTGAGCAGAAATTGGTGATAGTCAGCTAACAGGTCCCGAGTTAATTCATGAGACAACCGAGAAGATTGTGCAAATACGAAACTGTATGGCTGCAGCGCGAGACAGACAAAAGAGTTATGCTGATAAGAGATGGAAACCTTTAGAGTTTCAGATTGGTGACAAGGTTTTGTTGAAAGTCTCACCATGGAAAGGCGTAGTTCGGTTTGGTAAGCGAGGGAAACTAAATCCGAGATACGTTGGACCATTTGAAATAGTGGAAAGAATAGGTCCAGTGGCCTATCGACTAGCCCTACCTGATTCGCTAAGTGGAATCGATGATGTATTTCACGTGTCAACCTGAAGAAGTGCATAATCGATGAAACAATGGTCGTACCACTAGAAGAAGTTCAAGTGGATGAACAATTGCGTTTTATCGAAGAACCAGTCGAGGTGATGGACCGTGAGGTGAAAACACTTAAGCAAAGCAAGATACCCATTGTCAAAATCCGTTGGAATTCGCGACGTGGACTGGAATTCACATGGGAACGAGAGATCAAACGAAGCTTAAGTACCCTCAACTATTCGAAAGGATGATGCCAACAGACGAAGGTATTGATTTAATTTCGGGACGAAATTTCTTTCAACAAGGGGATGATTTGACAACTCATCCAAAACTCACTCGATTTCGATTTCTGTGTGCCAATGCAGTAGTGTTGGACCAAAAGAACCAATGAGCCAAGATCAGAAAACCTCTAAGTCCCACATGGTATCACAACAACTGCTGAAAGCCTCATCAGTAGTTTGACAAGTGCTGAAGACTTCAACAGCTGAAGATCAAGTGCTGAAGACCTCAACAGCTGAAGAACTAAAGTGCTGAAGTACAACAGCTGAAGAACACAAGTGTTGAAGCTGAAAGACCAAAGTACTGAAGTACAACAGCTGAAGAGTTTACAAGTACTGAAGATCAACAACTGATGTACAAAGTTGAAGACAAAGACTGAAGACATCAGCTGATGATATCTACTGAAGTCATCAGCTGATGAAACACCTGAAGGTCAAAGTCTGAAGATCAAGTACTGAAGCCTCAGTAGTCTATCACAACTGCTGAAGAGTACTTCTTCAGTAGTTGTGATATCAGTAGTTTTATATCTAGTTTCAGTAGTTTTATGTTTCAGTAGTTTTGTAAAACGACTGAAGAGCTTGTTCTTCAGTCGTTGTAGTTTCAGTAGTTTTATATTTTGTACTTAACACTCTGATATGTTCTCAGTAGTTGTGAACATTTCAGTAGTTGGTTAAGAGTTAGTATTTTGTATTAGATCTGCCAGTTGTCACTTTCCGTGATAACATCAGTGATTGTTGCACTCTATAAGGAGTGACAACCTATTGTAATAATGTATGATGAATGGATGAATGAATGATTTGAGTAGAAATATTCTACATCTATAAACATTCCTTGAAATCAGAAATATATATTCTCTCCCTATAACCATATGCGCTCTTAATGAATACAAGTATCGATTGCTTGCTACAATTTGTCTAATTCTTGTTCATATTCCGCTGCTTTGAATCCTAATACATCAAACTTGTGATCGCTGATCCTGTCAAATGGTATCAGAGCAGGTTAATCATTGATCGATCTAATAATTGATCATTGAAACTGCTATTCAGGATCTAAGTTTGATTGAATTAGATTTTGTTTTTGCAAGAAACGGTTATAGAGATTGAATTTTCTGTATTTCTGCTCATTCATCCTGAGATCTTCTCTTGGTTTTCATTGAGTGTTGTGTGGTCTGTTTAAAACTTTTAAAAGCTTGAACTAAATTGTTTTTGAACTGAAAATGACTACTCCCTCCAATGATCCTCACAATACTGGTTCCTTAACCAAGCCACCAATGCTGGTTAGGAATGAGTATAACATATGGCAAAGACGTATGCTCCATCACCTGTCTGTTAACATCGCAGGGTGTTGGACATCAGTGGTACATGGTCCACACAAGCCTATGGTGAATAACCCGGAAACCAATCAAATGGTTCCGAAGAGGAGGGAGCAATACTCAGATGAGGACAAGAAGTTGCTTGAAATTGATGCAAAAGCCCATGGAATTCTGGCCATGGCACTGCCAAATGAAATCTATTCTGGGCTAATGCATCATGAAACTGCCCATGACCTCTGGAATGCCTTGAAAGAACAATTCGGAGGAACAGATGAGGTCTTGGCAAATAATAGAGAAATTCTTGCCCAACAATATGAGACATTCTCTCATAGAAAGGGTGAGACACTGACTCAACAATATGAGCGGTTCTCTTGTTTGATCTCTGAACTAAAAATGGTCAAACTTGAATACACCAATATTCAGATGAATAACAGATTTCTCAGATCACTGCCTGAGAGATGGGACACATATACTATTGTCCTACGCTCCAGTGCAAGTTTGGACAAACTATCTCTCACCCAACTCCATGGGAAACTGCTCACGTTTGAGAGAGAGATAGAACAGAAGAGAAAGCTGTCTTCATCTGGAAAGCTCACTGAAGACTTTGTACCAGGCAACACTGCCTTGGTGGGTCATGAGTCAGAATATGCTTCATCTCAATGCCAGTATTGAGCATATTAATTTCTCTTCAAGCACTTCTGACTCTGCATTTGTGAGTGTGATGGTCAGTTTACTGGGTGTAATAATGACAATCTATGCTTCATTATGGATGATCTCAAGGGGATTGCCGATGATGACTTAGAAGAGATGGATATTTTGAGCCAAATGGCCTTGATAAATATCAGATCTCAGAAGTTCTATAAAAGAACTGGAAGAAAATTCCCAGGACTCTCTGGCAAAACCAAAGTTGGTTTTGACAAGAGCAAGTTGAGGTGTCACAAATGCCAAAGGCTTGGACACTTTGCAAGAGAGTGTAGATCAACTGGATCTAACTCCACTGCACCCTTTGTGACTTTTCCTGGCAATAGTCAACAACACAGAGGGCAACATCCTGTCACCTCTAGTCATCATCCTCAACAACAATCTCCGGCATATTTTGTTCCTCAGGGTCAAATGCCATATCCGTACCCTTGTTATTACATGCCCCAGTCAAATCAAGTTCAAGTTCCTATGGCACCACAACCTCAGGCACCCAGAACCTCAGCCATCCCAATCTCATCAACAAACTCAACCTCAACAACACAGCTTCTTCACCCCAGGATTTGTTGACTGGAGCAGTTTACCAGATGACATGTCTGGTCATGACCAACTGTTCTCAGATGCTGGTCAACATGGTGGTGACAGTCCTTTTGGGAATCTAGCTCTTATGGCTTTGGAGTCTGCTGATACTTCATTTTCTAATGCCTCTACACCTCAGGTATCACAGGTATCCTCTGAGGCAAAAGCTAAATTATGTTCTGAACCATGCATAGCAGCATTTGCTTCCATTAGAGAAGCAAATGTAGCTCTAATTAATAAGAACATTGAGCTAGAACAAATAATTTCCAAAAACAAAGCTGAGTTTGAGTTGTGCTTAAAGATAAAAATGATGAGATTTATAAACTGAATTGCCAAAAATTGATGATAAGGCTAGAGAAGAAGTACTTCTAGAGAAGTACAAAGATCTCAAGGAAACCCTTGCA